>JAGFPH010000216.1:266512-303471 GCA_018207615.1 Philaenus spumarius | reverse complement strand
ATTCTTTAACCTCAAAACATTAGTTAATTCAATAAAGAAAATTAAAATTTTTTAATAAATAAAGCCCGATTATACAAAGCTAAAATGAATTACTTTAGGCCTAGGATGCTTCATAAATTTTAAGGTCTGTTTTAGGTTTACCGGTCTGAAAAAGAAATATTTAGGTATTATTTACTTACTTAGTATTTATTTAGGTACTTATTTTTATTTTCGATATTTTTTTGCAAATAATCATTTACTAAAAACACTCTTTACAAAGATTAAAGTAATCAATGTCCCGGTTTTTATTTAATTAATTCTTGTTTATGTATCTAAGTTTAATATTCTATCTACAAAATGTGCTAAGTTTTATGTATCTTAGATTTCATTCCTGTAGCTTTGTTAGTATAATCTCTGAAACCAAGTAATCTTGTCTCCTCGTCCCCTACTTCCGTTATAATAGCTCCGCGCCAAACAACGTTGAAAGAAATATCAAGCTCCACGCCAAACAGCGGTGAAACAAATTTCAAGCTCTCCCTAAACAACGTTCAAAGAATTTGAAGCTCTCCGTCAATCAAATCAGCGATGAAAGAAATTAACTATTTTACACAGGGTTCTATGTACACATCATGACCGAAGTGCGAAGCACTGAACATGCTCCTTTGGCAGGATTTAATTCATATCAATTCTTTTTTCAGCTGTGGAGGTTTTCTTGCGGGCAAATTTTTACAATAGGGTTGTTTTTTTGGGACGTATCACATCTTTTTGCATAAAGGAGAAAGAGGAAAACTCCAAAAATACGAGATATTGCATTAAAATTGCTTTATCTCCATCCAGCAGGACTTCGTGGAGGTTGGAGTTGTATTTACTATTTTTCCAAGCGTTTGTTAATTCTTCAGATAAAATTTATTTTAGGTATCAATAACGAAATATTTTATTGTTTTAAGAAATAATTTTGAATATTTGCTCCTTGAAGTGAAATATAAATAATAAATCCTGAAGTTTTCTTGATTAATTTTTTATATAAAAAAAAAATTTATTTATAATTTGCTGTAAATAACTGAAACAGTTTTTATTGTTTATTATTTCTAATATCTGACCCGTTAAAATTTGTGTTATATAAAAATAGAGGCACAATTAAAGTGTCATACGTCTTATCTCGGCCGTTTACTACACTTGTCGCATTGTAGAACGTTGATGTCAACCAGAAAGTAAATAACTACTTGTAAGACAATTATTAAGTTGGCAAACCACCTAATTTTAAGGAGGTAATTTGTTTTGTTTTTTTAATTAGTAACCCTCGTAACATGGTTTATTTTTCTGTCCATCTCATATATTTTTCTTAAAAACAACAGACTTTATCTAGGGTTACCTAACTATGCCAACAGGGATTTTTAACTCGGTAAAAGTGTACAACTACAATGATTATAGGCCTACAACTGTAGACCTATCTGTTAAAATGTTTTATTTAACATTATTTTATATTTAAATAAAAATAAAAATATTATTTTTTATTTGCTTTTTATTTCATATTGATAGATTAAATGATTTATAAGTTAGTAATAATATAATGAAACAATTAATAATGAAATATGTTTATAATTGTTATACGAAGATGTACGAATGTTTCCGAAGTTAAACGAATAGGTAGTTCTTAAAATTTCTATAAACGAATATATTGATGACAAAAGGTTGTATTTATACACAGTCTGTAAACCCAAAGCAAATCTTATAAGGTATTATAGCATACATTAGTTCTATAACTCATATTTTAAAAATATCAACTTTACAAGAAATTATAATGATTGAATTTGTAAACATAACCCCAAAGTATAATCTACGCTGGGTTTTGTTTAAGTATTACAGATGATGGGTAAAATCAGCTGTTTTATTAAAATTTAACAAATAGTCCTAGTGTTTTTGCATTTAGAATCAGTAAAAAATAGTTCAACTGAAGTGAAATAATGATAATGAGGAAATAGGTGACCTCGTTTCCCAATTGAATTAACTGAGTATTTTTGAATTATGAAAAAAAATATTTTAAAGAAATAATAAACCATTCTGTAATCATTTTCAGCGTTTTGAAATAGTAAATAACTCGTCTTCTACTGAACATAGTCTAAAGGGTGTAGATTTTGACCACTTTTTCAGGGGTATCCCCATTGAACAACTCTGACAAAATCTTGACCCTTTCTAACTAACCCCTAAAAACTAACCCCCCATTTTAGAGTGGATATACGAAAAATCCGTAAACTCATTTTGGGTATACGAAAAATCAATACCAGTGACCCTCCCAGAAAAAAGGGGGAAAACCCGTACCCCTTTTTTGGGGAGAGGGGGACAAAAGATACTTCGTTGGAGCATAACGAATGTGTGTGCAAAACCTAAGCTCGATCCGTTAAGTTTGTGAGGCTGTAGCCCTGTCAAAGAACAAGAACTAGAAAAACTTAAAAAATTACGATTTTAATACTTCCATAGCTCCGTGATCTGATGGTCCCTAAAATTAAAATTTTGTACACGTCCTCAGGGGCCCCTCGAGAATCGGTGTACATAAAATCAACATTATTGACCCACAGAGGGTCGAGGTAGGGGAGGGTGAAAACCCGTACTTGTTCTGTCGCGTAAACAGTGTTCTTGGTCGCCGTCTCGTTCTCGATTTTCTTGGCGACGCGGCGTCTTGTTCTTGGCGGGCGGGACCTTCCCGCTTCCCTAGATTAAACAAATTTAATAAATATTAAAAACACTAATGCAAAGCATTCTTACTCTTTGTTGTTAAACAGGTATACAGTACTAATACACAAAATTTCAGTATAATTATTGCATACTTCTATTTTTATACTTAATTGGTTTTTATTAATACGAAATACATTGAATAAAAAGGGATGGTGTTTTTATTTGTGATAACAAAGTGCCAACCCTAATTTTTATGTTTTTTGTCACTTATATTTTGGACACTGAGTTTATATTATTCTTTCCTTCGTGTATTACAAAACATATACACCTAATCTTCAAATTATCATAATAAACTTGGTTGTTTGTGTTAAGACATGGTCTATAGATTTAGTTAAACGTTAAAAATTTAGTATCTCAAAACAGCAAAAACGATGGTTGACACAATTTCCCCCAAATCCTTTCAATTCTTCACGTTTCATATAAATATGAGCTACTTTAAAAACTAAATTACACACAGCATATTCAAAATATAATAATGAAAACTGTGTCAACATATTATATGATTCCATAGTTTCTTATAAAGTGGGGTGTAGTGAGTAACTCCCTTAGAAAATTAAATTAGAGGTTTTATTCAACTATAACTTATTAAAGCTAGTGTACTATCTAACTAGAGCTATACAATAATATTATCATGATGACCTTAGTAAAATGTTCCACAATGTTTCTACAAACACTAATCCCACCATGAAAAGAAATCTGTAATACTCACATCTTTATAATCCTTATAAATACCTCAATTTAATCAAAAGAGTCCCTTCGCCTGACAAAGGCCTTCTTGCTGACTGCCCCACACAATGGGCGTCTTCCTGATTACAAATGCATTTTTTGTGTTTTCGTTTTATGTCACCAATTTTATTTGAAGAAGGCTGTCTCAGAATTACGTAGTTAAAACACATACTGATATTATCATTTTGTGCCTACTCTAATGTATTAATCTAATCTAAACCTTAAAAACTCATATATATATTGTAATTAGTGATTTTAAATAAATTATTTAAATTGCACTTGTAAATAAATATTCGTAGGGAAATCAACATACAATTTGGTATAGGTTTAATATTTCAAAAAGACAATTATTTTTTATTAATTTGTTTTATGAGTTTATTATAGCTTCTTATAAATTTAAGTTGAACGTATTAATGTGTAAAATATAAAATGTACTTTACAAAATACAATGATTGATTAAACTTAGTTTTCGAACCAAACCAATAAAGTACTGTTCCAAAGTTTAAAATAATTGTCTCATTAGGAAATCCCAGTCATTATTGCCAACCTTAAGGAATTATACAAATTACAATGGGGTAGGATTAGCTAGGGTGTTAATAAAATCAAGGGTGAAATAAAACAACTATTGTTGAGTTAAAGTTAACATGCAAAAACACAATTTGTATATTTGCATGACTTATTAGCGAATTTCCTTAGGAAAAATGAGCTATTGCAGTGGCCCTTATGATGAGACCCAAGGTCGGGAGTAGCAATCCTGTTTCTTGACTTGGAGAAAATAGACATATGCCTACTATCAGAAACACATCTCACTACACAAAGTCATATTAAAATATGTGGCTACGAAGTATACTCAGCAGTACATCCTCATAATAATGCACGTGGGGGCAGTGCCGTAATAATTAAAAAAGATATCAAACATAACCTGCATCATAAACATGAAAGTGAAGAAATACAAGCAGTGTCAGTATTGATACCCGCAATCATAAATTAGTGGTAGCCTCAATATACTGCCCACCTAGATATAATATTTAAAAAAAACCATTACACATACTTTTTCAAGGAACTAGGTGAACAATTTGTAATTGGGGGTGATTTCAATGCTAAACATATAGATTGGGGATCTAGACTTACAATAACTAAAGGAAAAGAGCTTCTTGAAGCAATAAATGAAAACAACTGCAAGTGGCATTCTACAGGAAAACCAACTTATTGGGCCGGCGATCAAAATACAATTCTAGACCTTATTGATTTCTTCATAACTAGAAAAGTACCACCTGACCATGTAGATGTGCAGGAAGGGTTTGACTCCTTATCTGACCACTCGTCTATCCTAATGACAATCAATTATACAAAGATTACAAATGAAAAACAACTAACGTTAACAAATAAATATACTGATTGGATAAATTTTAGAAATGAACTAAGCAAAACAATTAGTTTAAATATACAATTCTCATCAAAAGAATCAATAGAAGAAGAGGCGGAAAAGCTCACCAAGGACATACAGCAGGCAGCATGGAATAGTACTAATTTATCAAACAATGAAATAACCGGAAAGTGTTATCCAATGGAAATAAAATTGCTAGTGACGGAGAAAAGAAATACAAGAAGGGAATGGCAAAGAACGCGTGATCCTGTCGTCAAGAATAGGTTAAATAACTTGACACAACGATTACGGAGAAAAATATTGGAATTTAAAAATAACTCAATAAACTCATACTTAGAATCACTCACCTATGGCAAAGATACGGATTATTCACTGTGGAAAGCTACTAAATATCTGAAAAGATCAGTTACTCATAAACCACCAATTAGAACAAATAATGGTAGTCTGGCTAAAACTGAAGAAGAAAAAGCCGAAAACTTTGCTGAACATCTAGAGCGTACCTTTCAACCCAATGAAACAGCAACTAATCAACAAGCTATATTAAATGAAAGTCACATAGTCAACGTGAGACAAGAAATACCACTGATTAATGCTAAAGAAGTAAAACATGTAATAAAGAACCATTTGGTACTGAAAAAATCACCAGGGTATGATTTGATAACTGGAGAGATCCTCAGGCAATTGCCTAATAAGGCTATAAAGAAAATATCAGACATAATTAATGCTTCTTTCAAACACTGCTATGTTCCCCTAACATGGGAATTTGCGGATGTAATCATGATACCTAAACCAGGCAAACCGCCAAGTGAAATAACCTCATACAGGCCAATTTCACTTCTTCCAGTTATGACAAAACTATTTGAGAAACTACTCTTAAAACGAATTAAGCCAGAAATTGAAAAATCAGGAGTTATTCCATCTCATCAGTTTGGATTTAGGGAGAAACACTCTACTATCGATCAAATCCACAGAATAACAGATTTAATAGAAAAATCCCTAGAGGAAAATAAGATTTTTTTCTGCTATATTTCTTGCCATAGCACAGGCATTCGACAAAGTATGGGTAAATGGTTTAATATATAAATTAGAGAAAACTCTGCCATTTGAATATGGCCAGATACTTAAATCGTATCTCAAAGGGAGATATTTTAGAGTTAAACAAGGGGAGTTTATTCCAGTATAAAGGAAGCAAAAGCAGGAGTGCCGCAGGGCCATTCCTATTTGTACTATTTACAAGCGACTTACCGCAAATGAATAATACAATGACCGCCACATTTGCGGACGACACTGCGATTCTAGCAGTCGGTGACACAGTAGACGAAGTAACACCCAAACTGCAAATAGCCATAAATCATATTCAAGAATGGCTGTTAAAATGGAAAATCAAAGTAAACGAGTCTAAGTCTACACATATTAATTTTACTAATAAATCAGTGGAATCATTACCTGTTACTCTCAATAATATTCCGATACCATATGCAAATCAAGCGAAAAACCTTGGGATGAACCTTGATGCAAAGTTAAAATGGAAAGTGCGCGTTAAAAACAAAGTGGAAGAACTTCAACTGAAATATAGGAAAATGTACTGGTTAATTAATTGGGAGAAAATCTCAGTTATCCATTCACAACAAACTCATGCTCTATAAACAAATACTGAGGCCGAGTTGGGTATATGGTATTCAACTGTGGAGATGCACCAAAACTAGCAATCAGAGCATTGTCCAACGTTTTCAGAATAAAGTACTTAGAGGAATTATAAATGTTCCTTGGTACGCCCGTAATAGCGACATCTATAGAGATCTTGGAATGGATACAGTGGCAAGTGTAGTAAAGAAGTGTGCTAAAAAACATCATCAGCAACACCCAAACGTTGAAGCTGCTAAACTACTTCTTCAAGAGGGAAACATTCTACTCAAAAGACTAAAACCTTTCGAGTTGCCTGAATAGTCAGCATAATGTAGAATTCATCAAAGGAACACTACATGTAGATGACATAGTGGTGCAATATTGTTAATCTTGCTAGATTCAAACGTTGTTAGTCAAAACATGACTAGTTCTTTGTTTAAAATTTTATTTGTTAATGCAAGGATAAAATAATATTTAAAAAAATCACACCTAAGTATTTTCTAAACGTTTTTAGAATATACTTTTTCGAAACACCAAGTAGCCTATGTTTCACATTTTTTCCAAAAATGTTTTGAGCATATGTTGGCCAAATATTACTAATTTAAATATAACTTCATGTAATATTTATCTGTTGTAAAATAATCTTGTATACCAAAATGGGTATGGGTTTTTGATTTTTAGTTTTTGAATTTTAAAACATAACGGGACGGATTAAAATTTTTGAATATTGTATATTTTTTATAAAGAATGTTTTTATTTCATAGTTATACATACTTACATTTGTATTCTTTTTATTTACGAAGGGTTGTATTATAAATTGCGAAATAAGTAATTTATGTACCTGCAGACTTGTAGCTAGCTACTCTTCAGCCTGGTAGCATTAATCCTCAAGATATATTTATTGATATTTACACTCTCGCATTACTTTAAGTTAGTAAAGGGTGCAGGCCCAGCAACGCATTTCTTAAACAACTCCGCGAGAGTGGAACTAAGTTTTAAGTCACAAAAACTCATAAATAACTTATTACAACTAAAGCTGTAACATATTTATTTGAGCTAACTACATCATACTATACAAAAACCAAATAAAACAAAATGTTGCATATTTTTTATTCTCTGTTTATAATGTGTGTTAATTAAACCTCGTGGCAGACCATTTTGATAAACTAAACCTAGAAATTGTTTCCTATGTTTTAGGCAGGAACAAAAGTTTGTCAATTTTCACCTATGCTTTATTTATAATAAAAGCAATCTGTGTTGATTTGAAGACTTATAAAACAGGTTGAGTAACATTTTGTTTGCAAGCATGAAACAATAAATAAGAAGTGAATTTTTTCTGTGATTATGTCCCATTTAGAGACACAGGTTTAAAAAAGTTTTAGGACTAATAAACGAAATTGAAAATTAAGTGTTACGAGCTATTAAATATCTAGTAACTTTCAAGCAACGACGCATTTAAAAGTACAATTGTAAAAAAAACATATTGCACTAATGATGTGTTAAAATATATTTCAAACTCTTAAAATATTTTACAAATTAAGAATGAAGAAACTAAAGTATAATATACAACATCCAATTCACTCAATTAGGCTATTTATATTATTATGATGGTACTAATACTGATAAATAATAATTAGTTATTATAATAGGCTACAACAATCATCCTCCATTTGTAATTAATGAACATTTATAATTTTGTTCTAATGATAGTATAACTATAGCTGGTATACACTTTAATCCAATTAAAATAATATTGTTAACGATTAATGTAACAATGATTATTAAATGAAATTTGTGATAGCTTATTTATTTTGCACTCACAATTAAAACTCCAGTTATTTGTAGGTTTGTTTTAAATAAATCTATTGGTAAATTAAATATTTAAAATTGTAGATCACGTTTCATCATTAAAATGTATATTGTACAGATTTCATAGGTATTGATTTCAATCTGTTTGTTGCAGGAATCGAAACGTTTAATAAATTGGTTAGGTCGAAATACATTTACCTCGAATCTAAACAACATAACTACTCCTATTATTAAATCATTTATAATCTGATTGAATTTTGATCGTATATTAATTTGAAAAGAAACAAGCTCTGAACTTCCCCCATCCCTCCACCCGCCCTCTATCGCCACAAAATCATAATATATGTCAATAAATGAGTTAAAAGGTTTCTTGGAACACACCTTACACATTCCATAGCTTACACATATACCTGCATTTTGTTAAAAAATCCTGGCTCTATCATTTGAGTTATCTAAGTCTTGACGGATTGATCTGATGTTCTCTCAGTTGAATGGTGTACTGATTTTTTTGTGTGAACAGTTTTAGATTAAACTCTTAGTAAGATGAGCAATATTAATCAAACACGAAGTTAGGTGCAAAATATAATAAATATTAATTTAAATATTGTTTACGTTAGATATGTAGCAAAAACTGTTTATCTCAGCCATGTTTCATGATTATGTAGTTCAATTATTTTTGAGAACTTTTAGACAGAAGCATTTCAATTAATGAACAAATATATTTTGTGGTAAAACTTTGTCAACAGTTATAAGAACATTTGTTCCCAATTATAGATCTTCCTTCTTGATATTTTGAACGTAAACAAATTGTACTGTACCAGTCTTAGATAAAAACGAATAAATTAAATCGGAAGCTATACTGGGCCACATAGACTGGACATGTTCAAAGACTTACCTTGAAAACAAAAATCGCCAAACTGCAGAAATGTCTCAGCTGATCACTTACAAAAACATTATGATACATTAAGGTTAACTCAATAAAGGAAAAGCTAGATTAGATTTAGGTTTATTAACCAAAATAAAAAATATCACATGCCCTTAGTTACAAAAAATGAAAAATTTACATGCCCTTAGATACAGAAAATAAAAAAATGGTTTGTTTACAAAATATAATTTAAGTTGAATTTAAAAGTTCCCTCCCTAAAAATTTAAAAGTTGAAAAACCCTCCCATTAATAATAATTACAAAATTTATACAAAATATTATTAATTAAGCAAAATTAAAAAATTTAACATATAGTACCATGGATTTATTAATAAGTAACATTTATGTCGTTGGCCAACTGTAAAGCTAAGTACAATTAAATAATAAAAAAAAAGCATTAAATAAAGTTGTGAGACGTCTCTCTATAATAAAAAAAAAAATATGTATATAAATTTCTAAAAGAGTCCTTTAAGGACTGAGGTTCCAAAATTGCTATAGCGCTCCTCCCAATATTAATAATTTATAAAAGACATATATTAAATATTATACATTTCTAACAAGACACAAACAGTACACAACCTATTCAAAAAAGTTTGCTAGAATGTTCACTGCAGGTTTTATTAAAATTTTTTTATAAAGTTCATAGCTATTTCAAAAACTAGGCACTGTCGCCGAAAATAACCATTAAAGTTGCATAGGTAGTCAGCAGATAAAGTTTTTTTTTATTATTTAGCAGAACATTTTTAACTCTTCATATTGAAGTTGGATTTAGAAGTAGAACATGGTGTAGTAGTTGGATTTATAAGCAGAACATGGTGTAGTAGTTGCACCAGTTATACACTGCATGTAAAAACAAAATAACATGTTTTTTAGAATTAAAGTAGGCTTTAAAACCAAAACATAGTGAAAAGCCTTTAGGTTAAAAGTTTGCCTTTATAATATTTTTGATAATAGGTGACAAGCAGGTATTTTAAAATAAAAATGTTAAATGTTAATACAAGATTTAACCAAAGTTAACTTGTCAGCATATGTCATGCTACTTTAACTGTTGTTACATGTCTAGAGAGCACATGTTAAACTTTTAAAATGTTCATTAGGCTCAATATATTTCAGAGATATCGTTATTTAAATGATAGGTTTTTAATAGCCCTTATTTGTTAAAAATTACACAGCTTTAAATTTGTAACAAAATTACATAAATTGCCTAAGCTAGGCTTTAGTTTGAAAATAGGCTAGTTACATTAATTTTATACTGATGGTAAATTAAAGAAAGAAAATTTGAATAACATTGATATAAAAATATACTTAATGAATTTGAACTATTATTTATAATATTAAATGTAAACTTAAGTTCACATAGTTGTAAACTTACAAGTAATGTTTTATAACAAAGGCAACGTTACATAAGATGAAAGCAAAGACATTTCAATTTGGTAAATATAAAGTTCACATACCTGGGTTTTTAGTAGAATGGTCTTAAAAGAAAAACATTTTAATTACTAACGGACTGTCGATCATATAGTCCCGACTAAGACATTTACAAAAAAATTAAGAACGGCACAAAGACAAAGCCATAACGTCTGTCGAGTTGAACAAAACGGGAAGGTAATGGCTGCCTTTCAACTGAGTTAACAGACCCGGTCACGTGATAAACAGCTGGTCAGTTCAGATATTCCTTTTGACGCTATAAACCAGTGTGTCTGTAGAGTGCTGCTTTGCTAGATAACGGGAACGACTTGAACAAGAAGAGTCGAATAGCAGACAGCATTGTCGGTAAGGCAGGGCGCCTATTACGAAACGTAATAGCTCATATTTTCAAAGATTAACATTGGCTGGCGATAACATTAGGGGCTTGTCTGCAGATTTAATGTGATTATAATTTATTAAAGTAGAATCAAGTAGGAGTAAAACGTCAATAAGAATATTCCAAATATATAAACACATACATTTTAATAGGGTTTGTTTCGATAAAAATCAACTTTGTGATATGGATTTGTAATAGTGTTAAACAACCTCACTGTAGAGTATAGATGTTACAAAGAAATTACATAGATTTCTACTTTGGAATTCTTTCAATAAAATTTAAATGAGTTCCGATTCATAAAAAATAGCGCTAATTATCCTCAGTAAAAAATTTGGAGGATTAAAAATTAAAGATTTGTGATTAATTTATTAAAAATAATTTGTCAACATTTTTAATAATACATATTTATTTATAAATGAAGTATTTTGTTGTTGTCGTAAAACAGTAAATGGTTTTGATTTATTGTTAAAGAAGTTCTGTTAAAAAAATGGTAACAAAGAATAGAACTAATTGCGTGATAATTCGTATACAAATCATATTATATAGTTACAAAAGTAATATATAAGTTCTATAACTTTACTATAAAGACTTAAAACTTCTACAGGATAAATTAAAATAAAGGCAACATTGTTTGAACACTTAGTTGACTATGCAATGTTTAATTAAGCAGGATTGTTACAGATATATTTAAACAATGTTCCAATAACTTTAATCTGAAAAAAATAGGAACAAAATATATGATGTATGTATATTGCTATAATATATATAATTTAATAACACTAATAACACTTAGACTCATTACATACGTAAAACCGAAAGAATTAATTTACACAAAGAATTCAGTCAACTATTTTATTTGCTAAAAAGAGTAAATTATACAAGGAAAAAATATAATTCAGCTAACTTTAACTAATGTTATTATTATATTATTACTTTGAACATAAAATCACTTAAAAATACTTTGTGAATTTTATTTACAGTTGAAGAAAAAGTACAACGATCATTTTTGATGATCAGAGCACTGATACTCCATTTAAATACTCTGTTTGTGTTACCATCTTCAAGTAAACTATCTTCAACTGAGTTAATAATACTAATTACATTTGTTTTAGTTAGTGGGATTTTAAAGTAGAAGCAGCATTTCAAACGACACAGGATTTCTAATTATTGTTATTGATGTTAACGTTAGTTTTGTATACATTTTTATTGATTACGTACTCAACATTGTAATAATGTAAGCTTATTATTATTGGCGGGTTCAAACTTTTTCAAACACTTTTTCTCTGTTAGTTAAGCTTAAAATTTATTTTTTAAATCGCCAATATTATGAAGAACGTGATGTAGCGGTTTTCCTAAAATAAAAAAAAGATATTCCATAAGAGTGTACATTTTCGGAAAATTTTAAGCTGATAAAATTACTAACATACTCTCCATAATATTATAAAGAACGTAAAATAAGTATTTAAAAAACAATTCCGCAACAATAAAAATTTCGGACAAATTTATACCCTTCTAATGTTATGAAGAGTATTTTAATACATTTCAATTAACTGAGAAAGAAAAATGCGTTTGAATTAGACTGCTACTCCCGTTAACGCTTTATAGATTTATTAAAAAACTTATCTTTTTTCAGACTAATTTATTAACCTCTTTTTTTTTGTCGGGCAATTTACATCAATCATCAGAAAATAAGACACTTTACACTTTGGTCCGAAAAACGTTGCATGAAACCCATCACTGAAAAAACTCTAACCGTACTGCAAAGTTAAAATTAATGTTAACAGTTTTTCTGTCATTGTAACATTTATAATGTCATAATTACTTTAGAGCTTGAAATATTTGCATTGCTGTAAGGTTTTTTTAATGTTGAGTTTTACTGTAAACTCTAATGTAGTTAATGTCATAGTTAATTTAATATACGTAAAGTTAAGTTAATGTAACTATAAGGTAAATCTAACGTAATATACATCTAAAAAACGGAATGAAAACAATATCTTAATATGTTCACAATGTTAGTTTACTTACAAAGCATAAAGGCGGTTATTTATGCAGTGAACTGGGTTACATCCGCTATACATCATTTAGATGGTAGCCTTTTCCTGTTTTAGAGTTACCCTGTCCACAATTACAATTTCTCACGTTTTTACGAAATTCGAATTCAGTATTCAGTTTCTCTTCAGTACTCGGTAGACTAACAAGTAACAACAAATACCACATCAAACAGCTATAACTAAAGTGCTTCGTTGTCAATCTTCTTGTTTTTTCAACATACATGGTTGATGATGTAGAATCTTTGTTGACGTAATGGGGATTTCAAAATTATATTACAATTTTTAAAGGTAAGTTCAGGTATATACATAAATTAATACAGTATTATAATTAGATGCAGTAATTTTAAAAACTACCATAATAAATACGTTATATATTCAATGTTAAAATTTCATTACAGGTTATGGGAGGTTGCCTGAAGTTATACATAACTTTGTCATACTTTTTTAAAGATATCTAAATAATCTATTTTCTATATATTTTAAATTATTGTTTTAATAATCATTCTGGTAAATATTTAAAATTCATTTTAGTAATCTATTTACACATAATTAGTATATTATCAAATAATATACTTGCATTTCAGAAAATGAAATAGATATACTTGCCCTATCCAATATGGAGGAAATCCATGTAAAGGAACTTATTTTTTAGTACATACCTTCCATTTAACTGATTTAACATTACTACATACAACTACACACAATTCATTCATATTATATCTTTTCAAGTAAAAATATAAGGCTCAAAGAAAGAAAATTAACAACCTAGCATAATTGTACGTCAGGCATTTCGCTAAAATATTTGTTAATAACAACTACATCTTACAAAAAATTAAGGATTTGTTAAACAAATATTTTAAAAGATTCAGTTTGGTTGTTTAGCTGTTTAAAAATGTGTGAATGAATTTTTAATATGTATTAGTGGTTTTTAAGAAGTACTTTTCCATTAAAGCCTCAGTTGGACTGTCAATGGCATCAGTCAATTAACATGACTTGTTTTAGGAATTTTTACATTTGAAATGGCAGAGCCTTATTTTATTATTTTGTAAATATTTGTATGTTCTCCAAAAACCTAACAATAGCATTTACAAATATTTGGATAATGAATTTTGATTACTTTTATCAGAACTAATTATTTTAATATTTGAAATAATTTATGTATTTAAAATAATTTACGATGTTTACGAGTATTGATCAACCCTTGTTAACGAATTATTAAAACTAAGAATGTGTTTTATTAACAAAAAAGTTACTTCAAACTAGCTTAACTACTACTCAAGATAATAAATATCCATCTTCAGTGGGAAATGTCGCAGTAATTAATTAAATTAAAAGTAATGAACTCATTATCAAATACGGTAACTTTAAACATAGAATTTAGGTTAACATTTTAAAAAGTTGTAATTTAAAGCGTGAATTCTTTATTTTAAGATACAGTAAAAATGTTATGTCCTTAACTATGTAAATAACTACATACATTAATCTATGTATATTATATAATATATTTTATAGTTGTCTTACACTTAATTTTTATTTTTTCCAGAACTCTTACTATAGCCTGCTCCTCTAACTGAAGGACCTCGACAGTTAGTATGCAGGGGAAAGCTTGTCGACAAATTTCGAAATAAAATATCGGAGTTAAGAAAAGCTGTTTCTGTTGTGACAAAAATAACTATTGTTACAATAAACATACTATATAGTAATTACAATCTTAACTAGTGTTAGAACTGTATTAGTATGAAGTTCACCACTACATCAACTAACCTTGCAAGGATGTTAGTTATACTGAAACACACAGAGCAATTACTCTTATGATTACAATAACTAATATGAGTGTAATATTTTGTAGATGTATTACCTAAATTTATTATTTTTGTGACAATAACAACTAACTTACCAGTAAAGGAACACTACAATATTAAACACTCTACCTAATGTTATAACTACATTAATTTATATTCACTACTACATTAACTAGCCTTGCGACATAGTTAGTAGTGCCTTAATGTCATAGAAACATTAGGCTTACTGTTGAACTTACATTTGCTGCTAAGTTAATAAAATTGCTATAATATCAAGAGATCAACAGTGGCTTACTTTAACAGTAAAGTTAACTACACCCTGCTGACCCGTAAACAAATATTTCTTTTACCGCAACATTAATTGTGTTGCTGCAAGGATAGAGTTTTTTCAGTGTAACTTTATTGCGTTCGACAGCTATTCCTCGAAAACTTCTTCGGACAAGGTTACTACTCCATTATATATATATTTTAAACAATTCAGAAAAAAAAAACAGCTGTTAGGTGATAAATGACGTTATAACTTTGTCAAGTTGGGGGTGTCGGAAGCGCAGAAATGACCAATAATATTTGTCCGACATAGTGTTTTTCGCTTTCTATATAGAAAAACTTCCGATTAAAAGATTATATTTAGGTCATATATTTTGTCCTCGCATTAAATCAATGAGTTTGTGGGGGTTTTAAAGGAAAACGCCCCTCTACCGAGAATTTTTGCAAATAAAAACGTTTTAAGACTAGAAGTAAATAAGAGATAAACGAAGTCTCAAGAGTTAGTCATAAAATTTTAAAGACCTGGGCCTGATGACTAGTCTCTCAATCTTACTCTTGTACCTAATAAAACAAATTAATAATGAATCTTAAACATCATTTCTTTTCCTGAAGGAATAGTAATTAGATTTTATAACATGTATACTTAAAGAAGTTTAAACATGTTTATTATAGGTTATTATGCATTAACTATAGCCCTATATATATATTTCGCAATATTAAAAATCAAAAAGAATCACTTTTTAATTATTGTACCTGTATATACTTGGTGAATACTTTTGACAAAAATTTATATTGTATTTTTATATGACGAAGGCGTCTTTTGTAGTCCGAGAACCATCGAGGCGTAATTTAGGTCAAAGGCTTTGCCTAACTTAGTACAGTTGTGCAGGTTCTAATCTAGGTGTTGGTGAATATTTGTATGTGCGCTATAACTACTATTTTGTTTTATTAAAGTCTTTACTTTATGCCAGTAAAACTAATGAAGACCGTACGGTAAAGTGCTGCGCATATAAATTGTTAGAAAGGAACTAGGTTCGAACCATAGCAACCAGCGCAGCGTTTCCAACTGTATCAGATTTTACCATCCCAAAGTGCTTCCTTGTAAATATTAAAATCACATTTAATGTTAATTTTTATTTTAGTAGTTTCTAATTTTAAACTAAATTGTAGTTAAAATATTTTAAAATTCAATTTTGAATATTTATTTCTATGAAAAAAAGTTATTTTTTAAACGTATTTGCTTAAAATGAAGTTTACGTCTAGAAAAATAAACCGCAATTTTAGTTAAAACATTTAGAAAAATTATTAATTATTGTAATATATGAAAAATAATGTATTATAAGGTATTTTAATTGTTATAATTATATAACTTATTTAATTTAACATTCATTTTCAATGTGTATTGGAAAACATAAAATATGTATAATGGATAACAATGTTACGTAAACTATAAACTATTTTGGCTCCCTCTTGCGTTGTCAGTAGCAGATGGAACATTGTTATTTATTACCATGAGTGAATCGAAGAATATACTCTACACCTAAATATATCTACTATACTAAAACTTCCATTCACCGTAATTGTTATTGGGTTTCGCAAATTATATCAAATAAAATTAATAAAGTATAACTGTAGTCTATGTTTGTGCCTGAATACTATACTGAACATTTAAAATAAACAGTTTTGCTTATTGCATGGTATCTTTTCCATTGTTAGTAATTTTATTATCGGCTGTTTGTAACTAAATAAAACTATTTTAATTATGTATATAATTGATACTATGTTTTGATAATCACTAATTTAATGTATACTGATGAATCGATGTTTACAATAATATGATCTTACTATCACATTTAATTGATATATAATACATTAATACATACTGTATTATTATATACTTATTCAAACATGTGCAAAATAAGTTTCTACTACTTTAAGTGATAATATCAATTGTGTCTCAACGTTTCCTTTCTTAGAAATTTAACAAAGAAATGGAATTTTGAACTAATTTTAAGTTTTTAGTCAGGAATTACAACAGAACTTAAACTAATCACTTGAATACGATATATTTTCGTTTCAGATATTTCTTGTTTAGTAAAATATTGTAATGTAATCAAGTCGAAAAGTTGGAGTTATTTCTGTCAACTAGTTGATGGTCCTTATATTTACAGTTATTTCTAAAACGAATATCTAGTATTTAGGAAAATGCTATGTAGTATAATAATATAGGAACATAATAAACAAAAAACAAACTTTAAATGTTAGTATGCTACTGTACATAATTCTCTATTAATTGTGCGTCACACACAGGCAATAATGCATGTTTAAATCGTTTTGACTATTTCTGACTAATTTAAATCCTAACTTTTAAGGTAACTCAAGCTAAAATTTATAAAATCAGATTGTATCTTAGTTCATAAGTTGAGAATATTCAGTTGTTGGTTTAATTGTTAGTAGAATTATTTAACAACGCGTTGGTTTTAAAGAAAACCTTGGATGTTAGTCGAAAATAGTCTTCAGACTGTAACTCTATTTTTGCCATAATATTTGTGTCGTTTATTTATCTTCAAAAAACCGAAGTCCCATGAAGTTTAATAACTTTTTCTTCTTGGTTAAAATAATTGTTTTGGTCACCGGAAATATAACCATGAACTCGAACAAGACCTAGAAGCTAAACTGTAAAACTGGAGTTACTCGAATTCAAATTTATTTCTTCACAGTTCTTAAACTCATAAATAACTTACACATTCACATAAATGATAAGTATTTCGACTGTTTGCCGAACAGCTGTCGAACGATTTATACATAAAAACCAACACCTTTTGGCAGCTGTTTAAAAAATAAATGTATAAATGTAATTAAATGTAATAAGCGAACAATATTTTTTGTATGCTCAATTACGGTCATTTACAACTAATAAATACTAAATTGTTTGCCTATTGAATACAAAGGCAAACTTATTTTGGTTAATTTTTTATTACTTCTACAGTAACAACGCTAAAAGTGAGTTTATTGTATTCATCGCAGAGAAAAGTTTTGAACAAAAAAAGGTAGTTTAGTACTTTAATTGTATCATCCTTACAGCCCACATAAAATTGACGTTATCACATCAATCCGGGATTTTTAATAGTACTAACTACCAAACCTAGCCTAATGGTAATAGCCTAATGAATAAACTAATCGAATGAATCTATTAACCTTGGAGTTGACACATTGGAATACTAAATTAAAAGAACATTAACATACGTTTGTTTCACCAGGTTATAAATTACTTGAGTGGCGTCATTTAACATTAGGTAGTACCAGACTACTGTTATATTGTTAACCCGTGAACATTAACTGATATACAACGAATACTCTAGCTATAAATTAATATAAATACCTATGGATGGGTTTGGGAATATTGCGATGAAACAGTCGCTTAAAGACGTTGAGAGTCTAACACACTTTCTTCGCATTTTGAGGATCAACCTGTGTAGCGATATAGAGTTTTTTGATGGTGTACTATGATTCATTCTACAAAAAAATGTAAAATATCTCCAAAACCGCTAACTTAACAAAACAAATTTAAGAAACAACAAATTTTGTTTTTTAATGATAAATATAACGTTTTTTTGTTATTATTTCTACAGCTTAAAATATAAACTAATTATTGGCTAAAAACCAGAATGTTGGATATTATGGAAAATTACAAAGATAAAAAATGTTTTGTTTTAGAATGTATATAATGTAAGTGAGTATATAATGTTGCATTGAAGTTTAGAGGTAATAATGTATACATTTGACAGTTGTACTAACACCGAAAATCTTTAAAAAGCTGATACTTGTATTACAAATGGTTTTATAATATTTGTTAACAGTATTTATTGGCTTTCTTTGAAATTATCTGTAAATTTCAGTATTATAAAACTATTTATGATTATTTAATGTTTGTAAAGTATGTCAAAATCTCTCATGTTAATTCGCCAACAGTTTTGCGTATTTTCCGCCCTATCCAAAGCGTAGTAGTTAATAAGGCATTCAATAAAATATAGAAACTAATTTTACACATCACAGTTTAGTTTAAGCTGTATACGTTTTAAATTCCGTTTAATTAGTCTGGTCAACACCATATAAATTGTATTTTCTTTTAGGTAATTTATAACAACATCACGAGTAAAATAATATGAATTAATGTATTATCAAATTTGTTGTGTAGTATTGCGTTAACTATTATATTAAAAACATGTTTATCAATTCATAACAAATCTACTTTCTTATTTGAAAACTATTAAATATTTTTGGACACATTGCTTGATATAATGAATATCTAAATAAATATTTTATGTGACACATCGTCTAAATAGATTAGCTTTGATTTAGTCACATTTCGCAGAGTATATTTTCAATATGATTCGGCAAACTAATAGGTATGAAAAGGATAATACTTCAATCTTATTAAATTTATTTTAATAAAACAGATTTTACCTAATTTATTAGGCCTCGTATAATTTTAACAAGTTGTGTAACATACAATTCCAAACCTTGTAAAGAAGTGCTACTACAGATATTGTAGATATAGACTACTATAATTTTTACAAAAATAAATAAATGTGAATTTGCTGAATTTACTATACACTATTATTATTAGTTACAAAGCTTAGTTAAATCAGGCAATCAAACCAAAAATAACGTAATCACGTTGGAATCATCAGTGGAACATTGGTGCAAGTAGTCTCCAAGGACTGTAACCAAATTGCATCTATTGACTTCCATTCCATTAACGTATGGTTAAGCCAGAAAATCCTATTATATATAATAAACTGAACAAAGTTTCCTTCCTTTTTGCAGTATTTGTTGTTTAAGTTATTTGTATTACTTCAAACAATTTCACTAGTAAGACAAAACCTAAAAAGGCATACCAATTTATCGTACCAATTTATCACTAAACATTCCTCAATACAGTATTATAAATGATAAATAGTTCATATAATTCAGAACGCAATCAATAACAAATAAGAGAAATTTTTATCTCGAGGCAACTAGTTTTAGAGTTGAGTCGTCACTAACAAATAAACATAAAACTTTTTATTATTTTTCATTAAGGGCTTTACTTTATGAAATTAAAATTATAAAAGAAAGTGTGGAATAACATACAGAATATATAAGTCAGAATAACATACAAACATAAGTCAATAGCTTGATTCAAAATGTCAAATCTTTACAGCAACCCTGTCAACTAAGTTACCTCTGCCCCCCCCCCCCCCTATTCTTTTTATAAGGTAATATATTGAAAAATATTCCGTTCTTATTACATTTTAAATGCATCATTTCTAAAAGAAAGCATATTTTATATTATTTATTAAAACATATACAGTATTTTATAAATACGTATCAATTTTAATGTTAAATATTTCATTTATTTGTAACACAATTAGAAAAAATGTTCTTCATCATGCATTAACTCAATTCAAACAGTTACGATGCATATTTATTATTCACACTTCTCTTGACTCCATACTGAATAACTGATGATAATTTCTACAAGCAGAAATAATTTTTATAAATAATCAATTTAATTTCAAATTAAGGAAATACATACTCGTATTTATAATCTCAGGACAATTTTAATTTGAACCAACGGCTGAGGTTGTTTGATATACTTTTTTATTTAATACTTTACAATGTTAGATTAATAATATATAAATACATTTGTATTGAATACAAAACATAATTCTCCAAAGTAAATACATCTAAATAAAATACGATTTCTTACCACAAATTACAATTTCTTAACTTCTTAATCTTGTAGGTTAGATCACCTAAATAACAACATAATAGTAAGGTTAGATCACCTAAATAACAACATAATAGTAGTATTACCTTAACTAGTTTAATGTTATTGCCTACTGTATTTATTTTCATAATTATTATTTGTACTATAAGTTCTTGTACTTAAGGTTATTCTTTTGGGGGAAAGAACTAACTAAATTTTGTATTTGGTTGTATTTATATTTAGTAACAATAGTTTTTTAATCAAGCATCTATATTTTGAAGCTTAACATTTATTACATTAAAATGTTTTGAATTAATTAATAACAACTATTACTGTCTTCTTACATTAATTAAATAATGAGAGCCATAACTTAGGGATAAGGTGTATTTTCCCTCATTGTTGGAGTTTTTGTTTCATACCAAACATTTGAGTATAACGAAGTCACGGAAATTGACATATTAAATATTTTCATAAAAAAACACCATTTGAAAAATCAAGAGCTAATTTTTGTAGGTCAAATAATCGTAATTTAAATACATACATTGAAAATAGATTTAGATATTTTGCGATCATCAACATTAAAAAAAACCGGGTTACTATATTTACATTAATTAATTAGTCTGTTCTCCTAACGCTCTAGTGGCAGCAAAATTCATGCATAGAGTACACAATCCCTGGGTACTTGTGTTTACCGTTACATTGTAGCTAAATCAATAAATGATTCGATTGGCCAGTGGGCCGTCTATACCACATTATGTTCCACAGTAGCTTCTGGTAAACATGGAAGCTTCTGTAAACATAATTATATGTTATATAACGTAAAGTATATAATTTGGCTGTTTAACGTCTTCCTTTATATTTCTTCTGAATTTCTTACGATTTTATTATAGTGAAATATACATTAAACCTTTAATATCAATATTTTATTCAAAATATTAAAATTTATAAACTACACATTATGGTGCTCTTTTGTAAAGAATAGTAAAATGTCTTAGTAATAACAATAATAATTGAAAGAAATTATACAGAGAAATAAAGCTGCAATTGATTACAATAATGGAATTATTTATTGATATTCATCATACAAAATTTTGTATGAATAAACTTTATAAAAAGAAAAATCCTTTTCTTGATTTATATAAATCTTATTTAATGGAACTATTTATGTAGCAAAGAGATTAAATAGGTACACATAACATATTATAAATCCACATAATAATTAGGGCTATTTATGGCTCCTTAGAATGTCTTTCATTTAATATGTGTCTATTTCTTCTATTATCAGAACTGTTTGATGTAATTATTAATTATAAAAGAAAAATTGGTACATATTAAACATGATGTAAAATGAAATTAATTGTCTATATGAGTCTCTTTCTCGGGGTTAAGGTAAGAGCGGCTTATCTCAAGGAAGTAGGGATTTCAAGCCTAAAATTAGCATAAAATAAATCAATGAAATAAAAGTTATTGTTTGGTTAATGAGTGAATGATTAGGGAAATAATTGTTCATTGTAGCAATCACTGTTTACCATTGAAAAGTTTATATTAAAATATTCTGTTACTTTAACAGATAAAATTGATATTCACTAATGTTTGTAATTGTTTTTCTTTTTTTTAATATAGATCTGCATACTAGGCTATTAGTTATGACAAAGTAATTCAAATCAATTAAATTAGGTCTCACCCAATTGGTTCTGAGGTTATGCCTTTATCTTAGGTTTGACTGAGATATTATTAATCACTTTATATAAAAATCACTTTCACTTGATTGCTGAAACTTTCTGATATACTTTGGATTGATATCAGTAATACTTTTTTTTCTTTTTGGAAAAATCTACCTTAAAATTATTAAATACAGAGGCCCATCCATCCAGCCTGGGGTCTTATTCAACAATCCATATGTTTTTTCTTTGTAGTACTGAAGCTATGCAAAGAGATATCCTATTGAATCCACTGCTTCTTGTTCTTCTTATATGAGGAGATGAAATGGTATATTATGACCCTATTACACAAAACTAAACTTTTAATAGTTACATATACATTTACTGAATTTACTATTATTAAAATTATTGTTTAAAACATACTATGGGATTTAAATAACTTCTCTTGCATTATTTAATCCTTACAAATTAACATACATAGCATGACTTCTAATATTATTTAAAATTCCAATCATATGTTGGCCTAAGCCAATCCGAATCGTGTTCCAATTTCAATGTCTATTTCTGTACTAAAACGTTCTCTTCAAACTTTATTTTTTTTATTTTTTTAGACTATTTCTGTAATATTTTAATATCCTCGGTCATATTTTAAGTGAGATAATTGTGTATACATATGTAATATATCCATAGGCCATATTTATTCCATTCGTACTTGACTGGTATTTTCATAGTTAATGAAATTCTATCGCTGTTTCTGTTCACGGCCTATAAAAGGTATTGTGACATTCTCGTTTTATTTCGATTGAATTCTATTTATCTCTTGTCTTTGCTTCAGACCTATTTATTGTTAGGCCTATAGATAACTCAGGTTTTTTACGGTTATTTTTAATATGGATGATATAACGACTTATAATTTGTGAATTGTTGGATTTACGTTTTTGTGTGACTGGAAATGGTGAAAATCTTGGCCATTTCATAGTTTAATATATGTTGTAGAAATCTACCGCTAGGTGTCGCGCAATTGTTTCTTTTGATTTAAATGGAATTCCTAAATTAATTTTATTTTGTACAGATTTATTTCTCAACATCATTTTGAATTGTTATAATAGAATGCACAACATATCTTTATTAAAGTGTTTGATATTTATTTGGAGAAAGTATGTTAGTTTTATATATATATATTAACGTGAATTTTAAATGAATTTCCTTATAGGAAATAAGAGATGGCAGTCATTCTTCATACAGAAACCGAATAAATTTAGATAAGTTAATCAAGACGTTGATTTGTTGAAATTATATTTATATCACTGATTACCCCACTATGCACATCTCTCAAACAGTAAGGCCTGAATATATTTTGTAAAATAATTCTCCTTGTAGAATTTTATTAACTTTTAAAACAGGATTTGACTAATCTTTATATTTTAAAGATGAAATTGTTGAATACTTCTCAAGGTATTACAACCCTCTAGTTGGGTGTGTAGAAAAGATTTATTAGGGAGATACATAATAAATTATTTCGGAATTTATCTTATATTGAATTTATTGCTCTGAAACCTATTATATTTAGTTCCTCAATCTAAAACTAGAAAGTTATGTCACACTCCATATTATATTTTGTGGCACACAATTTTTTAGAATACATTTTATATAGTCGCATAATCTTTACCTTTGCTGAACATGTATGTCCAAAGTAATTCTCGTCACTGTAGAGTATTAACCAATACTATTCTTCTAATCATATTACTTTATATAATTGTCGATTTAAATTTATGAATAACTGTTTTAAATATGCATTTATTTTAAATTTGTGTTTTTTTAAAACGATTTTATAACACTTATTAATGTTTCAACAAAATGATATTTTTTGAAGGTCAAATGCTCAAAGCCTAACACCAGTACCTAGGCTCGAACTTACTTCCATCGACTTCCAAGTACCAATGCTCCCCATACGCTTGTAGATTGTGAAGAGTAGCAGGATTCAATATTTGGTGAGAAATCTTTGATGTCTTTTCAAATAAATACTAAAAAGTTGTACTAATTAAACAAATTTAACAAATATAGTAAAACTACCACTGTTGTGATGTAAATAGCTGCTGTAAAATTTCATTGTGATTGTTTTTAGTATTTATTTGTGTTTATTCAGAGTAGAGTACGCTTGCCAATATAAGCCAGTATCGACAAACCTTTATTAAAATTACATTATCATGTAATTAAATCCAGTAATGAATACCAATGTAAATATGTACATTATTTGTTTTCATTATCTAGACGCCATAGATAAATATGTTGGATTTACTTTTATATATATTCAATGAAAAATTTCAAATCCGTTATAAAAATCTAAATGTTTGCAACTAGATCCCAACGTATTAGAAAATGGAAACTTGGTAGAAATTTGGCTGTAATTAAGTAAAAAGTATAAAAATTGATTTTAAAATATCGGTGCTTCCAAAGAGGGATAAAGTCATAAAATTTGAACTGTTGGAGCTAATGAATTGAAACCTATTCCATTCTATTCCTTGACCCAGAAAACTAGACACTTTTGTACCAATGGAATGTTTTTACCACACGTTTAGAAGGAAACCAAATTTCTAGCTCAGAGCTGGAACGTAACGGAACTTACCATCTTTACAATGTGTCCTCCTCCTCGTGCGTTCTAGGCTACTACAGAATACTCTTAAAGGAAACTCTGTAGAAAACTCCCACGAATTTTTTAAACAAATAGTAATTACATAATTAGATTTGTTATTTTGTTCTGTACTTAAAAAAAGAAAATAATTTGTATCTGCTATTGTCGATTTATAAAGTAATTAAATCAAGCTAAAGGCTTAGTTTTTACCCCATTTTCCTTAAAGACAACGTAACTATTTTAACTAAATATATTATGTGACTCACCTTCACAATAGTCAATTTTTCTTTTCCTTTACTGTCGCACTGGAGCAGTTTCGGCTATTCAGCCATTAACGAGTGCTTGCTGGGTAGTTACAAATGCCATTGTTTAAAAATAGTTTTTATGTTCAATAGAAGCTGCAGTTTTTCAAAAAGTAAATAAAAACACGCTTTTATTCAAATGAAAGTTTGTATCAAAATTTCAAAGCAATCGGTGAAGAACTATCGGAGATTATCAATTTTGAACAAACGCACATTTACATTTTTATTCATATAGACTAGTGGACCCAGTAATGCTTCGCTATTGTTTGATTTAATTTAAAGGGTAGTTTCATTACATTGACTTAAGTGATCAAATTGTAAAATATCTTTTATGCCACTTAAGAATATACTACACAAATTTAGATTTATAATTTGTATACCTTTATAGATAATACAGTAAAACTTTTGTTTGCTTTTACCTAATCTAAAAACAATGATAGTTGTGAAGAATTGTAAAAAACCTGATTCTAAATTAGCTCAATAATTCATTGTAGACCTAACATAAAATTATGTTCAGTTTTTGATCCAAATCAGCTGTTTTATGTATATATTATGTAACAACCAATGTTTGAATTGAATTAAAATATTATAGTAGTATAAGTATTTTTAGTTAATTTTTGTTTTTGTTTGCTTTAAGTTGGTCAATGTAACATAAAAAGCGGTTTTGAAGAATAATAAACTGATTATTAAATGGTAAGTAAATTTGCTATGGTAATGAATGTAAATAAATATGTGTTACTAAGCATTTTATTTGAACAGCTGTTTTCGTGAGTTATGGTCTTGAGTTCATAGAAAAAACAATGTTCAAGTTTTCCCTATTTTGAAAATTTTGCGGGAAACTTTTAAAATTTTTATTAATATAAAAAACCTAGTTCTAACTATTACGAATATTTTAAAAGAAAAAATAGCAAAATTAGTCCAGCCGTTCTGAAGTGATGCGCTTACAAAGGAACAGCAATTTATTTTTATTATATAGATTAATCAATAGTCGGAATGGCGATGACAAAATATGTACGTAACTATTTTGTTGAATAAAAACTATTGATGGTACTCAAATGAATTTTTTAACAAGCGATTTATTAAAATTTATACTTCAACTTAATGTCTTTCTAAAACAATAATATTTATCAGATAAAATATATTTTTAATTCAGTTTGGGTTTACAATAAAAGTCCGATAATTGAGTATAAATAAAATAATTTTATTTGAATAACAACAGTTTTTATATTGGATATACTTTTTACAGATTTAAATATTTTAAAAACGATACAGAATTCTTCCACATGTTCCTTCCATTTTTTAGAACTAATAGTCCTATACTATATACTTCTATCTTGCATTGTATGCTAGATTATTACATTTGATTTGTTTACTTAGTTTACACACTTTTGACCACATTTGAAATCATATCAGAAAAAATCTAATATAGTAAGCCAGATTCTATGGCAGTCCCCAGGACAGTGAAAATTTTGCTTTTTTTTAGAATATCCGCTAAAAAGGTATAAACACTACTTATGCAAAGTTTTTAGGATTTGTTGAAAGACGAAATTTTACGTTTGCTTAAAATTTAGAAAAGTTGGTTTTTTAGTTAGCTTAGTCAAACCTTTTTTTGGAATAGTATCAAATTTTGCTTCATGTCCTTAGGACTTACGAAACACAGTGAGCGAATCATAGAGAGATAGATCCGTAAGGATGCATTCGATTCTACTCAGTCCCAACCCAACGTGGTCTTGTTCAGAATGTCAGTATTTGAGGTATTGCAGTTTTTAATTCATGGCCCAGTAAACGATTTTGCTGATAATAATGATGATACAGATTTTATTTTGATGATAAAGTAATAAGATTGTTAAGTAAGAATTTTAAGTATGTTTAGCCTATCAAATTACTTGTAACCCCGTAGAAACACTTTAACAAATTTCTACCAATATTATTTATATTAAAGATAATGTGACAACTATATAAACTTTTATATTTTTAAATATGACATAAAAATCTGTTTAAGGTTATATATATATGTTTATATTTTGTTGTTAAAAGTTTTAGTCACACAGTCACACTAAAGTTAAATTAACATCTTTACTTTTTGACAAAATTAGTTAGAGGTATTAATTTATGACCATTTTCATTCGATACTTGACCTATGTGTAACACTTTAATTCCTTAAAGATTCTTTCAAATCTGGGTCTTCCAAGAAGGATATAATTTAAGATTTTAAAAATATTTAATTAGATGGCTTATCAAAACAATAACATCTAGTTATTTATTAAAATACTAGGAAATCTATTTACTTAAAACAAATCAATGTTACTCTTATTTGATTTAAATTACATTTGTTAAGTTATGCCGTTAAAATTATTAATGCATAAAATATTTTTTTATTTGTTAGGGTTAAAACAGAGAAAGTTGTATTATTTAATTCTTAGTTATATTTTTGTTTCCAGATACGTATATTCATGAAACACAATTTTTGATATAACTTTTAAATGATTTTAATTGCAAATTTTGGGATACCTCTAGTATTTGTATAAAACATAAAGACAAATAAATATGACAATTTTGAGAGGTAACAATGTAATCTCGTACAATGTAATCTTACTTGGGTTTGGTTGTAACATAGTTTGATCCCTTCATTTCAAATATATAAGTACAAAATCCATACAATTAAACTTATAGTACATATAAATATAAATCGAAATATAAATAATATCCAGATGCGAACAAATAAAATTCAAATAAATATACTCGGTTTATAACTCTAAATTACTAGCTGATTTTACTTTTAGGTTTAGGACTTTAAATAGATCACTTTCGCCATTACGAAGCCAGAGACGTACACAAATGATAAGTTTATTAATTGTACCTCCTTGTTAATTGAATACGAAGGTAACGACTTATTATACCTAATTATCTAGAAAACAATACTAAATATATTTTAAGTAATTTTAATTGTATTATTTAGATTATGCTATTATCAAAATATAAACATTACCCTAATGTTTGTTTATTTGCTTCTTTGTTTCTTTGTCCTATAAAAACTCAAAAACTATTCGACCGATTTCACTAAAAATTTCACACTTTATCCATATCAATGATATGAGTGTTTAGACGTTACAATTACTACAGTCAAAATGGTTGAAATGTGGTTGCTACCCCTATACAATAAATACAAATTAAACTAACTTTCTACCAGCTATAAACCTAAAATGATGTAATATTATTTTTAAGGGATATATAACACTATTTGCAATTTGATTACTTAAGTCCAAGGGATGAAAGGGAATAACTACCCTTAAAATTAAGAATACTTACTTTTTCTATATTGTCAAAAACTACTCAACTAATTTCACTAAAATTTCACAATTTACCCTTGTTAGTACCAAGATTTTTAGAGAATATTATCACATCAAACAAATAGATTTAAATGGTGTAGCTATCCACAAATAATAAAAATTAATTGCACTGAATTCCTACAAACTATGAAGTTAAATTATTTAATATTATTTTTTATTTATATAGCCTATATATAAAAAACATTTGAAAATCGATTACTTAAGTCAAAGGGATGAAATGGGATAACTAACATCGAATTAAACCGAGCAATTGCGAAGCATTTCCGGGTCCACCAATATAATACTATAAATGCAACTTAGCCTATCTATGAGCCGGCGGTGTCTAGTACTGTGGGTCCGGCACATAGACTTTTAGTTGGCAGTACGGGAAAGGTTATGCTAATGCATTTCATATGAAGTTTCCGTACTACTTCCAGCACTGCTGACATCGGCCGCTCTATGAATTCGCTGAATGTGTAGATGTTGACGTAATTTTGTAAATGGTATAAAATTAAAACTAATAAAACTGTCTTTCCTCATGTGACACCAAGAAATGTACATACATTTGTTATATATTTTGTATAAGCTTTTATAACTGAAACAATTAATTCACCCAGATGAGATTTTTTTGTCATAAAAATTCTAGAAAAAGTCTTCCAATTTCCCCATCTGTAAGTGGTATTTCTGGGGAGGAGGGGGAAGGGGGGTCGAAAGGGTACAAGAAACGGTTTTTGTTGTTTAGCGGGTAAACTGTGGATTTTTAAAACAAATATTAAATTGAAGTTGGAGTTTAAGAAAATATCTTTTACTATGACCTTTTAATGGCTTTAGATTTCGTGTTTACTATATACATTTTTTGTGTGTTCAAATGTTTTTGTTTAAAACCCACTATTTCCACCATTCTTATGCTAAAAAGAGCCTCTGTCTCAAACTTTTAGTTTCTAGCATTACTTTCAAATGTTTGCTTTTTTTAAAATTTTTTCCATAAATGGAAGTCTAGAGCCTTTTAAAGTTCACAACGGAATATTTTTGTATACAATTTTATAAAACTTCTACATTTTGAAAATCACGCAGTGAACTCTACCGTTTGTAACTTTCAAAATTATCAAGTCAAGGTCTAGCAGTTACCAGGCGATGACGTCACCAAACCTTGAACCAGTTCAAGCTAAGAAAAAGTTTGCCAAAATCCGGTATTGCGGAGGCAGACTTGTTAAATAGGGAAATCAATTCGGGTTTGGCAGTGGCTTGTTAAGTTGTACTAGTTGCACACTGGTAGGCTATGTACATTTCGTTTCATAAGAAAATTGGCACAAAAAGTAATAAAGAGAAATGATGTAAAGAAAACTAAAAATTGCTCAAAATCCTAAAGTAGTACATTTTGTTATATAAGATAATTATTATAAGAAAATATTGTAAAGTGGAAAAGTTAAGAAAACGAATATGTTAGAAGTTGGCTAATTTAGCAAACTTTGCACGGTAAAAAAGGTAATATAAAAAATGTAAAATGTTTATGATATGCATCATATTTAGGGTGTAAAGATGTATACAAAAAGTTGTTATAAGTATAATTAATTGTTAAGTATATTTATATAAATGTAAATATAAATGTGAGAAAAGTCACGCAATTAAAGTAAATTAAAAATAAATGAAAACTTTAAAGTAGGTAAATGTAATAGGATAACGGTTTAATATTAATGAGTAAAGATCAAAATAAAAAAAACGTATTTAAACATCGTGGAAACCCCGTTGACCAAAGGTGACCAAGGTTTTACGAGGCAAAAAGGTGTGGAAACATACATAAAAAAAGAAGTTTTTTTCTGCAGCTAATGCCGTTATACGACAGAAAGAGCAAAACGACAGAGTTACGGTATCGTACGGGATAAACTAAAGTACCTTAAATCGGGAACGAAAGAAGAAAACGTCAATGGGAAGTGCGGGTGGTCCTTCAGTCGAAGACATTTCATTCAAACTTCCGAAGAAAGATGCAGACGGAGGCTTCAAGAAAATGGCATTCAATCTTTTATAACTTCACAGGAAGAGAAGTTACACGGAGTTAAAGTAATACAAAGGAAAAATTCAGTGACAGGCCACGGAAAGACCGCGGGTTAAGGTCGATAGATTATGTGGCAGAAATAGTGGAGAGTACACTCTACCTACTACCTTTACAAAAACGAAAAATATAATTAATTAATTCAAGGAAATTAAGTGATTAAAAAGAGTAAAAAAAATATAATTGAAATGCAATTTTAACAGAATACCTTTCGAAACGACGATTAAAGGGAATTTTAGGACATTGTTTGGTACACGAAAAAAGGAAATTTACCCTATATAAATAAAAGGGGTACACTCGAAACTCCGTGGTGGCTATTATGAGGTAGACGCATTTGATTACAACGCTCTTATTATTAAGATGAATCTCTGATTAAATGTACTTGTAAAATGTAGTCGCTGATTATTACGACGGTCTACTGTTTGGTCATATTGACGCTTTGTGATTACATTGGTGTTAATACATCACATGAAAAGTTATTGCTACAGATAGTTACATCAAAGAAGAGACGCAGAGTGTAATAATACCATATTCATAAATAATTTCGACTTCATATCCAAGTAATGAAGTGTCGGTTGAGCGTCAGGATAGACTTTGAGGATATAACACTTGCTACTAATACTGTTTTTAATTAGGTACCATCGAGAAGAATAGAGGACAACAACAACCCAGAATACCAGAGACTGCTTAACCACCACTTAGCAGACTGCAGCAACTTTAAAATCAACTCCAGAGAGCGGCTCCAGGATCATCGCTACTGGAAGACATCCAGCTCACTAGAGAATCAGGGACATACTTCGCGCCTGAACAACCAACAACGGACTTTAAGGTTGGAAAACTTAAATTTATAATTTCACTTGCTAACATAAAGTTGCCTGAGATATAATCCCGATATAGTCTAGCAATACTTAAAAGATCAGGATAGATAAAGTTAGTATTTCTTGAATGGTAAAAAAAATATCAGAAAATTTATTAGTGTGTTAAAATTATAAATATAAATTAAGATAATGTAACCACATAAAATAAAAATTAAATTTTGTATTAATTATTGAATTTTTTTTTATTTTTAAATAAATGTTCAAGTTTAAAAATTAAATACATAAGGTTCAATCTACATAACAGGATAATATATAAAAATAGTCAAAGTATTGCGATTTTATTTAAGTCGGTATAAGATAAACTGCATTGATTTTGAAATTTTGAGTTATTTCGTAATGGGATCAATAAGTCAAAACTTTCTTCAAAATATTTAATTTTCAAAATGATGTAACAGTCAACTTATGTTTACATTTTAAATTCCTTCAAGTAATGAAGATCAATAGTTCATACCATATTTATTATTGTTTAAGTTAATTTATGTAGTAAGGGACAGTACTCAAACTTATTAGAAAAAATTGAAGTTTGTAAAGCCTTAACAGGTCGAATCCCATGTGCATCACATGTGCTGCAACCTCTGTGCAACTTCAAACCATAGTGGTTTTGTATATTTTTTTAATGGTAAATCCAGACCATTTTTTGTACCATACTCTTTAAATAAGATTTTTTATAAAATAGTGATTTAACATTATGTGTTTACTTTTTGTGTTGGTAAATTGATGTGATCATAATTGATACACACGGGTTTCCAATACATATGTTTTCTAATCATTTGTAAAACATAGCAAATTGATGAAGATATTTATAGGTTTACAAATTAAACTAACACATTTACTAATATAAAGTAGGTGTAGTATCTTCTTGGTTGATATACAAAACCTTATAAAAGTAATTATTTAGTACTTATAAAAATGAATAAAACTCACTGAAATGAATAAAATGGAACACAAATTAATTATTCACGCTATGATATAAAAAAATTAACAAAAACTAATTATTGAGAAATTAATTTAATAATTATTAATAGTAAGATAGTTCGTTTCTATCGAGCTATCAAATGTTTAGGAAAAATAACAATCTGTACATAAAGCGATATTGTTGTCACACCCTGAGCATACTGTTTTTACTGTTTGGCGTACTTTACAGCATAGCCACAACCATATTATTTTGACATCAACTCATAACATGATGTACAAACATGATGTAACATGATGGCTTCCCTTATTTCTTGTCTCTATGATGTGCTTGGTAGGTGGTTCATCATGATTTTCATTGGGGTTGTTATTTTCAACCTTAACGAAACATTCGTGATGAAAACAGCACCTAAAGTAAACAATTAATTTGGGAAGGGGTGGGGGAAAAGGATTTCCAAAAACCACAACCCAACAATATTTTTCTGTTGATAATAACCCATTCAATAAAGCTATACATATTAAAAGGCTGAAAGCATGCAGCAAACACGATTTATAAAGACGTGAACATGTCAAAAGTTAGTGAGCAGATTTGATACACACTAGCTATAGCTACATAAAGTGTGCAGCACATGGGATAAAATGAACTAATCTAAGCAAACTTACTTATATGACCAACTATAGTTTGATTAAAATATATTATATGACACTATAATATCAAAACAAATGAAGGAACAAAGGAACAAAAACCCATACGCATGACGTGCTCGCATATGTTTGTATTTTGATGGTGTGCTGGCGAACTTTAACGACCTCCAAATGGAATGAATTGCGTGTTGTGTTGTATGAATTGTGCTTAGTGTTTGCAAATTTGATGTAATCTGACGATGGATAATATCCGGAATTGCAATAGTTTAGAAGAAACACTAATCGACGTGAGTATAAAGCACTAATAATATAAGAACTATAAAACTGATCCGTTAGGCTACAATGACTGAATTAAATTTGTGTTTCCCTTTGAATTTTAATTCACTAATTTATTTTTAGAATACAAACAATAACATTTTTTAAATCGGAAAAAAATAGATATCGATCATTTTGATCTCTCTATTCATTTCCCCTCAAAATTCTACAATATAGTCAGAGTACACATAGTCAGATACTAATCACAAAAAAAAAAAACACATTTAAACGGTATAAGTTATGAAGATACATTTTTTAGAAAATAAAGTAATATGGATGTTATTACTAGATAAAACATTCTTCTAATTTATTTCGCAAGCTATTTTATACATCTAAAGATTCAAACTATAAAGTCAACACTGAAGTTAATCATTAAACATATGTTTAAATGTTTTCTGTAGTGTTGTAAAATGAGAGGAAGATAGCAAAAGTCCTATATAGTTAAGTAAACAAAAACGGACATTTAAAGGTTAACGTTACTAAACTATCTTCTGTAACACAATGTTTTGAACTTAGTTACAAACTATCACACTAATAATTTATTTAACTATTCCAGTAGTTTTGAACAGAATATACATCAGCCTTTCTTTGTGTTCTTGCAAGTTTTCAAATTCTGTTGATACTATTCACCACACTTCGCTCATTACTGAGTTTTAAATTTATAAAACGATTTGATAATGTATCAGTTCAACATAATTTTTCACAAACAAAAACACAAATAAATAAACTAACCATATAATCTGTTTGCTCAACCACACCATTAATGTATTATCTCTCTTAATATTTGTGTCTCTTAGTACTACCTATCGTGGTATAAGATCTCACGTTCTGTGACAACAAGCTTGTAGCACTTGGACATAGGTCCACGTAGTAGTATTGTTCTGTATTGATACTCCCCAGGTACCGAGTGATTCTGATAATATCTCTAATTACAAAACTATACCGAACCGTTTATTCGAGAAAAGTATAACACTAGATTTGATATCTGTGTATGACTGTACCATTGTAATGCAAATAATTTACTTCTGTTTAACAAATAAAGAAGCTACAAATTTTTTTTTTTTAAACTTTTGACATACTATTTAAATATTGTAAAATAACCAATAATTCAACTTTAATTGTTTAACAAAACTATTTAATTGCAAAACACAGTATTTAATACACATTACAGTATTAGTACATATTTTCTAGTCGGCTGTTATAACTCTTAACATAGTAGTTTAGGTTTGAGCCTAGTTACAGTAGTTCAGTTTACTTTTAATGTACGTCTTTCATTACCTAACTAACATAGTAACAGTATTAGTACATATTTTCTAGTCGCCTGCTGTTGGAACTCTTAACATAGTAGTTTAGGTTTGAGCCTAGTTACAGTAGTTCAGTTTACTTGTGCTGTACGTCTTTCATTAGCTAACTAACATAGTAACAGTATTAGTACATATTTTCTAGTCGGCTGCTGTTGGAACTCTTAACACAGTAGTTTAGGTTTGAGCCTAGTTACAGTAGTTCAGTTTATTTGTGCTGTACGTCTTTCATTAACTAACTGACATAGTAACAGTATTAGTACATATTTTCTAGTCGGCTGCTGTTGGAACTCTTAACACAGTAGTTTATGTTTGAGCCTAGTTACAGTAGTTCAGTTTACTTGTGCTGTACGTCTTTCATTAGCTAACTGACATAATAGGTATTCATGTTGGAATGATTCATATTGAACTGGAAAATGATACATTCTTAACTAAGAAATTACAAATGAAATATAAACATTCTCCATTAATCCCACTTATTAGTAAACATTGTATTTAAGTTTAAAAAAATGAGTGTCTTAAATTATGGTTAGCCTACAAACATACAACATTTGTACGTCTTATTAATTTCATTACGTTATTTCTCTACTCCCTTCTAACAAAAGTAGTTCTATGAAACAGTCTCCATTCAATGTTTCTCAAGGTTACACGGGCGAACAAAATAAGGGACAGAGAGTTGTGCTTACAATACAAAATGTATGTATATTTTAGGATATGAGACACACAAACTAATACCTCTGAACTTTCACTTATATTGAAATATGATGACATATACATGCTAACTATGAGTGCATATTACTATTTATAACTTTTGAGATATTTGATTAATGTTCGCTAGTAGGAAAAAAAGTATAGAGACCCTTTTATAGAAACTCTTATAATTTACGGGGATTAACGAGTTTTGTACATTTGGTCTTGAATAAAACTTTTATCACTTGTGGTACCGATAATCATTTTTAATTATTTAAAAAATGCTTGTACTAAATGTCAGCTCTAAGCGAATTATTCCGAGGTTTTTACTTTTTTTTTACTATTTCGACGCACTTTAAAGTATATAGGCAAACGAAATGAACAATGTACTGAGCAAGGCTTTCATTTCGACGATTGATAAGTCACACCGGGTAAATCAAGGAATAGCATGATTCTGACAATGCATACAGTGTATTTGATTACAAATTGTTTATCTAGACTTACGATGCAATATTTCGAAACAAGTAGTACACATATTTATGTCAATTAGTTTACCACTATCAATTTAAAAAAAAAATTATAAATAATTTAAATGTAATTTAATAAAAATACCTTATGGTATAAAGGCTCCATAACAACAAGCCAACAAATAATGTGCCTCCATCTACTGTTTTGTGTCCGAATTCCATTTCCTTTGATTATTAATATAGAACTTATTTATTTGTAGGCAAGAGTGGAATGGGTGTAGTGAGAGATAAGGTATGGATGTTTTCTGAATTGCAAAATTGATATGGACAAGAAATTTTAAAATGATCAACGAAATAATGCAGTAATACCAAGGCGTAAAAAACAAGTTGATATTTAAAGATACAAATTATCGACAAACCATCACTTTCGTTAAGAACATGTTTTAGTTAATAAACTTTCTATAGTCGTAAAGAAGCATCTGCAATGAACTAAATTAAAAGTAAAACCTCTTTGAAATCCTCTTACAAATAAACTTAGAGACATGTAACTTAGAAACTATAAAGTTTATATGGTTCGTTAAAGTTTAAATTCGGTTTAGAGAAGGTGACATCTGCGACAGTTACAAGTATGACTTACTTTATCAAGTGCAAAAGAGATAAATACAGACTGAATTTCTGTAGATAATTATGAGCTAGTAGATTGTTATGTATTAGTTCAACTTATATTGTGTATATTAATAATGTTAAATACACATTTTATAAACCATTTTTATAATGAATTACAACGAAATCAATTGTTAATACAAGAGTAATAAATTTGATTCATATTAATTGGTTCATATTAATTTCGATTCAAAACGATAATAGTGCTACCTTTACCATTGCTTCGATGCCTTTCTCTATTGCCTCTTAGT
>JAGFPH010000216.1:224737-251512 GCA_018207615.1 Philaenus spumarius | reverse complement strand
ATCTTTAGTAAGTCTAATTCATAATAGACCCTAAGGCATGGTATAAAAAGTACTGAACTATATCCATGTAATGTATTAAGTATATATATTTGTTAAATATAAGTTTTTTTTATGAAATATGAGTTTTTATTTCTTATAGTGATCAAAGAAACCTCAATTATACTTCTTGTTGTTATTTGACACCTTATTATTATATAATATATGTTAAAAATCTTAATTTTAGCAACAGCGTAACACCTGTTACACAAGATTTAATTTTATGTTTAAAAAAATTGAATGCCAATATCAATTTGAATTACAGTTCCATTACATACATTTACTGTGGAATAACTCATATTTTTTTCAAAATTTTACAGTTTTAAAATTTACAGAGTTTTAAGAACATTTACATGAAGTTCAACTTCACTATCCATTTTCAGTAACACCCGTTACACTCCTTTTTTCTATATTTTAGGCTAACTAAGATAGGCCTATAGTTAGCCTTCGTTGAAAGCCGAAGTTGCTTTTTTGATTTTGTTGTTCCTCGGCGATCCATTGAGAAAACAAATGTTAAACGAAATAACGTTCTCAATAACAATAATTACAAGACGACGCAATAGTACAACAAATAAGAATCGCGGGAGAGCACATGGATGGAAACGCAGGAAACCGTCATGCCACTGTATACAAGCAACATCTGAGACACGTGGTGGGGGGATAGGTGGCGCGAGTGAGTCACAGCGGCACTGCACCTGCTTCGTGTCACTCTCGCGTTTGTTCTCATTACTGTAAATGTATAAACAACGATACCGACTAAACCAGCCAGGCGATTTTAAAAATTAAAAGTGTAAAATTAATTAAAAATTATTGTCTTCAAAATGACTACCTGCGATTTGCATTTTTCGTTTTGTAACATAATTATTTTATTATTATTTTTTAATCTAGCAACTTAATTAAAATTTAGCTTCATTGGCGTGAATTCTAATCTTATTCCGTTCACAAATCAGTTTTGCAAATGAACATCGGACGAAAATTCCACCAAAAAACACCAATACAAAATGGCTCCATTTTGGTGCTGCGCCGTGGTGGCAGAATTTGGAACTAATCCTGGGATGTTTAGCCTTAAAGAACTTAAAAGACAACATTGGGCGTGTTTGATATTGAACTACAGCAAACTACAGGTGTAGCAGGCTTCTTGTTGTAATTGGTTTCATCTTGCACAATTTGACCATGTGGCATACTACAGCAAGCCATTAGATTTACTTGAATTATTCTTTGTTTTGCCCTTATAAAGCTGGTAAAGTTTACTGGCAAAGTTTGAATTAACCATTCTGCAATGAAATTATCACTATGCCCTTGTATATCTAAATTCAATTAATATGGCCTTATTTAGGCAGTGACTTTGTATAACTATACTTTGAGATGTTCACTTTTAAAGTACAAAATGCTGCAGTTGGAAATTTACCCTGTATTGATTAATATTACGTGAATCAGTTCACTTTTCGGCTATTAAGAAAATGATATGTCCTTAGGCTATTTCAAAATATAAAACAAGGCTATTCTAAAACAGTTCACTTTTAGGTTATTAAGAAAATGATATGTCCTTAGGCTATTTCAGAATATAAAATAAGGCAATTTTAAAACAGTCCTGTTCTTAAATTGAAACTAATTAATTACGGAAAACATGTTATAATTCACTTTAACAAGAAGTATCATTTATAGAAAATTTCAGATATCTAGCTTCTAAAAAAAATCAAGCGGTAAATAATAAATTCGTTTTAGGCTGCGGCCATACGGTCCGGTTTCGCGGGATCCCGATTCGGAATGAAGACAGTACAAGGTTTTAAATTGGAGCGTTCAAACAGTCCGTCGGAAACGGACATCCCGATTTACAACGGATGGTGCTGCCGAGAAACGGGATCCCGCGAAACGGGAAGGAGATACAAAACACGTGTATTTTCTAGTTTGCGTTCAGACCATCCGGTTATTCTGGATGCGTTGCATTGCTTTTTGTTGTACACCAAAATGTTTGATATGGACAAACTAATAGAAAATTTACATGGAAACCCACCCCAAATGCACGTACATGTTTGTAGACATTCCTAGTGACAGTGATTGTGATAATGATTGTTAAAAAAAATATAAATTGACTGAGAATATTAATTATAGTGGTATTTTAAAATTATACTGAACATATCTTCAGTAAAAATCAATTTTCTCTAAAAACATATATTCGATTTAGATGAGATTTGATATATGTATAAATAATATATGTATAAATACAATATAAAATTCATTATTGTAATTGTAGCCATATCCCATTGCTATTATATATAATATTATTATTTATACTTGCCTTAGCAATCCTTTTAGAAGTCTTTATATCGTTTAGAGCTGTTTCACCTTTTCATTTTCAGGCATCTTCAGAATGAATACACAAAAAACATTTCTCACAATTACACTTATAAACAGAGATTAATATGATATTTAGCACAAAAATAAATAAAAAAAATAATAAGTAAAGACACAAAATAGATAGACATAAAGTGTGATATGATAGACTTGATGACAGTCGCATACTGTGACTTAAATAAATTGAACAAGTGTTTTAAATGTTTTACCAAGTGTCGTTTTGTGTTTTTATTTATTATGTTTTTATTTATTTATGTGTCAAATACCAAATTAATCTCTGTTTATAAGTGTAATTGTGAGAAGTGCTTTTTGTGTATTCGTTCTGATGATGCCTGAAAATGAAAAGGTGAAACAGCTGTAAACGATATAAAGACTTCTAAAAGGATTGCTAAGGCAAGTTTAAATAATAATATTACAATATAAAACATTGATAGCACTACTATAACATTTAAATAAACAGGCCAGTAACTTTACACTACTGCTTTATCAACAAAGTTTCCACCAAAACCTAAACATTAGTTTGCGCATAGTCTACAATGGCTAGGTTAAGTATTGCAATGCATAGTCATTTTGAATCATACAATTAATAATAAATTTCAAAAATATAAACTAAAAATGAAAAATAGATTTTTAACCCTACAATTGTCGATGTTAATTTTTTGATATGCCAAGCCATTTCGGTGCGTGTTGCAAGTACATTTAAAAAAATTCACCAAATACAGTAATTATAAACCAATCCAAAAGTGTTCCATAGCTTTTTTGTAGAGAAAGGTCAAAGAATTCATATGTGCCAGTAAAAATTGAATTAATTATATATATATATATATATAGATATATTTTTTTTTGTTTTTAAAGGCGAAAAACCTAGGTGGTTATCATCGCCTAATGTATTAATTATATTACAAAGTTATTAGCTCAAGAAACAAAAATTGTTCAAGTAACGAAAGAAAAAAAAGTTAAACTTTAGGCCTACATAAAAATTAGTAAACATTTTTTGTAATTTTTTAAAATGTAAAAAAGTTTTGTAATTTAGTTCTAAATAGAACTGTATAAAAATATATATCAATTTCAAATTCTTGTTTTGAAAACACAAGTTTTTATCTTCCTACTAAGTGTAAAGTCCTGAACTGAATAATATTATAGGCAGTGTTTAAAGAGCGGAAGTGCGTTTTGCCGGGACCGTGTGTACGCAACAACTTCATCCCGAATTTCGGGATCACGATTATCGGGATCCCGCTAAACCGGACCGTGTGGCCCCAGCCTTACCTAGTGTTGTAGATATTTAGCGCATATTCAAAGGCACTTTATTAACTAACGAAACGATTTAACCTTGAATGTATCTAGTTTAATTTAAAACTAAAACTGTGTGACGCATCTTTAGCTGTAGACGTACTGACACTAAGTGAGATGCCAACATGGCGAAGCTATCTCAATTCTTTATATCTGCTTAGTTGGTGAAGTCGCATGGAGTGCAGTGGCGCGGTGAGGTTGCACACTAATGCCTATTAGTGCACTAGCCCCTATGATTTGAGAGGTATGCTCCTTCAATGCACAAATGTTAATGAATTTGCGTTTTGTCAGTGTAGGGTTTTGTGTTCACGGTGTAAAGTTTCTTTGTGAACGCTACAAGACGTAAAACCCCTTCAAGTTTATTACTATCGCAATATCCCCAAATCTGACAACCGTAAGACACTACTGCTCGTATAATAGACTTGAAACATGAAAACTTAACACTCAGCGGTACTTTTTCATCATTAAATAAATTACGCCATAAAATATTAAAAAGCAATTTTGCCAAAGCACTCTTTTCTGTTAGATGCGATGCCCATGCCAATTTTGTGGTCAGTGTTACTCCTAAATACTTATATTGATTTACAACTTCTGTTACTTTATTCTTATATTGCCACCTGTCATTAAAGCCCAATTTACCACCCCTTCTGAAAACCATTATTTTAGATTTATTTAAATTTACTTGCAAATTACAAAGGTCACAATAACGTTCAAGTTTACCGATCATAGCTCTAAGGACAGACGCTGAGGGAGCCACCACTACAATATCGTCAGCATACATTAAGACTCTAACCGTGACACCGCAAAAATTACATTCAACTTCTACAAATTCTGAAAAGTCGTTAGTAAACAGCGAAAATATACAACCCAATATACAACCCTCTTTCAGACGTCATTGTACCACTGTAAATTTTTTTTAAACCCTTCAGCATGTGCGTAGAGATACCCAAACAAGACAGTTTAATGAATAACGAATTTCTGTTAATAGTGTCGAACGCAGAAGAAAAATCAACAAAAAACAGTATAATATACCATTTGTTAACGACAGACGCAAATTTATCATATTTGTCAGACTGAAAAGATTATCAACAGTAGAATATCCCTTTCGGAACCTGCTTGAACATCATTCATAATCTGACGTTCACCTATAAACTGTTGTATATTATGCAATAAACTTGTGTGTATCTTTGCAATACTGTCTATAAACGACAAACCTCGGTGCACATCATTGAAGTTTCCCTTTTTATGCAGAGGAAAAATAATACATTTTTTGAAACTATCAGGTACTTTTCCACTTTTATAAATTTCATTATAGACATATAAGTTGTTTATAACAACTTATACATAAAATCCTGAGAACTATTTTTGAAAAACTCGTAAGGAACCCCATTGTATCCAGGAGCTTTTTCATTTTTAACCCTAAAACAGTTTGCAATTCTCTCATGGTAAATTCTACATCCAAAAAATCGTCTACGACAAAAGGCTCTGCAAAACAAATTGTGCTTGGTAAGATCGGTAGATTCAAAAGGTTTTTAACATGTTTCACCCATCCATCAAGCTTAATATTTGCTGTCACCTTCCTACTATTCAACTTAAAACTGTTTATCGCTCCCCATAGATTTTTACTATCCTTAACTTGGCATATAGATAAACATATATTATCTTGATACAATTTCTTTTTTCTCTACATACAATTTTATACTCTTTGTTTGCTTCCACATACACCTCTCCCGAATTTGTTTTTCTAAATAAATTTAACATCCTAAACACTTTGCGTCTATACGCCATACATTTAAAATCGAACCATGGTTGTTTCTAAGTTATCTTTTTTATAAGTAACTTAGAATTTACTTCAGCAACCTCAAAACGGGCTTGCTCTAAAGGTTGCCAAATATTTTATTTCCTATTCTGAGTTATTAAAAAAAAAGTTAGGTTTTTTATATTACAGGTTGTTATTTTATTTTATAATTTATGATTGTGTAGTTGTATTCTAAATTGTGTATTTGATGTATATCAGAAAATGAAATAAATATGTTAAAGAAGTATTTATTAATACATACATTTCGGACTCCAATCATTCATGTTTGTCTGTTTTATAACAAGACCTTATAGCTGAAATCGATCACGGCTGTTATCAAATTACCTTACCTATCACAAATATTGTATTGTTTTGTATTTATGTAACATATTCATTTGAAAAAGTATTTTATATCATACATATTATAATTTAATTTGAATAAGTCAAAAACTCTGTATACTTTGAATGTTTAGGCTGAAATGCACTTAAAGCGTATTAAACTAACAGAGAATTGTATTATACATCTGTTCACATTGTATGATTTTAATAAAACAAGAATTTTTTAAATTATGCTATTAGTTTGTTATGATAATAGATTAAACTACATGCTGGAGCAATTATTTACAAGTATATACAATAGCACATGCCCTATTTTACTTTCTTACTTTGGTATTTTAACTTCTTTTATAAACACCAATGAATAATCATAAATAAAACAAAGGTATCGGTAAAATTAATTATGTTAAACAGTTTTTACATTTATATTTACACATACAGTACAAAAATCATACTTGCATTATTAATTGTGTGTTACTATTAATGTTTTACACCAATTGCACCGTTTGGATTTTTGTTGTATACAGTGGTATGTAAAATTACAATAGTAATAATGACTTTTTCCACCTTAATTGTTTAAAATTAAGTTTGTTTATTTCTTGCCATACATTAACTTAAACACACAAATACACAAACACAAAACTAAGTCATGTGAAAAATATAAAGCACAACTTTTCGCGAATGAATTAACGCTTTGCGTCCTCAGGTGAAATATCGGTGGTATCGGACGCTTATAACATCACGGAGCGCCTAACATTGGTCAACTGATGGTCTTGGTTGTAGGTCATTCAAAGGTCCCATCTCCACGTTCATGTCATTAATTCCTATACTAGGCCAGTGACAAGTCTCTGTACTTCATTTTTAATTAAGGGAAAGCAAATCGCACTTATAGTGGTAGTAGGCTTTGAAACTAAGTTTTCCTTACATTTATTAAAGCTGTCTCGTTAAATACTCTTTTTCGCCAGTTAGTCTCTTTTAGTAAAGTTGTCCCAAAGGATATCGTTTCCCAAAACACGTTTCTTATGGAATAAATGTTTGTCTCACGTACGACATTCTACATTGGCAAAGTGAATTTCAAATAATGCTGCTATGATCTACAATAATATTTTCGGTCTCAATTTAGTTGTGCAATTATTACTCTTATTAGAATTATAAAAAAGTGTCCTGATTGAGAATTTCGTATCTAACATCTAACATTTTCGGAAATTCCGAGTTTGCACTTTAGAAAATGAAGTTTCGCTAGTATTGTTTAGTCTATTGTTGTTAGCTTTTTAATAGCTTTTCAATAATAGATTTAGAGTAACCATTATTAAATATTCATAATTTTATAGATTTAACCGATTTCTTGTTTTAAATAATTTTTCATTTTTAAATTAATTTATTATAAAAAAACAAGCAGGTTGAAGTCCGATATTAATTTTGTATCTATCAAAGATCCCCATCTATAATTTCTTTGAAGATTAAAATATTATGTTAAGCTTTGGAGAAGCGGAAATTGTTTTAGAAATATCTCATTTTATCCGATCTGCATTGGCTTAAAACATTCTATTGACAACATGTAGAGATTACTTACTAGGAGATAACTGTAATAATTAATAAAAGAAACGATATTATATTTTAAAGGTTACATTTTTAGATCTCTTGGAAAAAACATAGGCTAGTTTGTGTGATAGACAAATTCATTTTGAGTATTCAAGCTATTGATCCAATCTCATATTGCCAAATGTGGGTCATTTCATCACTACAGCTAATGTATCTGTCTCATATATTACTAGTGTAAGCTATATTCTGACATTATCCCCGCCTACCATTCTACTGTATTATCGAGTAATAAGAATTGACTGATTCACATAACGCTTGTCATCACTATCAGTCTATATACATAATCAATAATGAGGTTAGTTTGTTAATATGTCGTAAAAACCTTAACATTAATCACTCCAAGTAAGTACATACTACAAATAAATACTGTTTTATTTACCTTCTCTGAACGGATTTATTATCAGAACTCAATATTTTTTAAACATCGCTAATTATAAATAAATATTGAGATTGACTTGTGAGAAGATATACTATATCACTAGTTATATTACTTTTTAAAACCTGTACTAATTGGAAATTTATCCATAACTTTTAAAGAACTAAGTAGTTACAAATTAATTCATGTTCAATAATTGTTACTTAAATCAGAGTAAGGACTGTCTTATTAAACGAGACAAGTGATTAAGAAACATAACTTTACAACAACATTTGTTTTAGAATAGTTTTTGTTATGATAAATAGAAGATTTTGTTATTGTTACTATTTTCGTTTTTATTATATCTTTATTTTATGATCATAGAACAGAGAGTTGATAGGTAGTGGAAACTAAAAATATGCCTGTATCAGTAAGTATGAACACTTACAAAATATAAAAGCCTACATCAACCGAAAAGCAAGATTCTAACTTATGACGATACAAATTGTATTGCATTGAAACTATTCTGGTAACCATGCATTGGTTTTTACTAACAATGCTAATATCTTAAAACTCTTGGTTTTTGGTAATTTGCCTGCAGTGGTACTTTCCCTTAAATATTATTTATATATTCCTTATTTTTATAAGCGCTATTTTTGTATTGGTTTAATATTAATACAAGTAAACAAACTGGTGAAATTAAATCAAAATTGTTTTAAAGTGTAAGATATGTATTTACTCACTTCTATTTTCTACCCCATAAAACAAGTTTTAATGAAGTGGTGATGTCAAAATTTACTTGATATCAATAAAACTAACATTTAATTTAGGCATTTGAAATTTTAATTATGTATTATTCATATATACACTTGTGTACGAACTGTATGAACTAAAACTGCGTATATTTGAATAACTTAGGCGATATATCACATGGTAAAAAAACCTGTTATTAATATCTTAGTTAAATATACAACATGAATTATGTAGTTCAACGAATAAGTTGGAATGAAACAAGAAGGACATATTAATTTAATTTTTAAATTAAAAATATTAACAATTACGAAGTTTAAGTTTCTTTTTCTGTATTTCTGGAACTCTGTGTTATACTTAAGAAATGAAATTAAAACAAATAAAGCAAATTACGTAAATAGTTGAAACACTATATTGTATTCATTCCGATAACATTGTTATAATATTTTGAGACTAAACAGTTACTAAATGTGATAATAAACCTGAGGATATTAACCTATGATCTCAACTGTAGATAAATCTTTGACAGCTTGAACACTGAAATTAATAATATCACAAGATGCAAATATATCTGGAAAATAACAGAACTTTTAGTGTTTGTAGCTACACATAATTTATATAATATAAACCTAATAATACAATTTAATGAGGGTTTTAACACACTTAAACAAATTTGATCTAGTAATTACTAAGAAAATATTAGAACGTTAGTAACAAACAAATATTTAAGAAATCGATACTCATATAAGAGGCAAGCTATTACGTCTTGTTTTTAGTTTCATTTGATTTCTTTATTAATGAAGAACCACATGTTACGGTATATATAGATATTGTTTGATAATTTACATAAATACAGTAAAATACCAAAACACATCACAATAACTTTAAACCATAAGCAAGGCAATTTTTAATAATACTAAAAAACAATGTCCTGACATCAGCTTGAAAAAAACTCACTCATTGAATAAAAACGATTATTTTAAATAAAGATATACATGAATTTGTTAATTGTTTAATGACCATAGTAAAAGCTCATACAGGGAGCATATTGAACATACCTACAATACTTTAGAATGACTGGGTTTTACCTAGCTTATCAAATGGCTTATGTAACTTATGTATGAGCATGCTTTTTCGGGTATCGGAGGTATGCATATCGTGGTTAGTTATTACTACAGTTGGCGCAGACTGGGCAGTGTGTCTAGCCTAAGTGGGGGTGTTGTCCCTTCTACTAATAATTATCCTCTAACCTGCCTTGGCGTTACAATAAATCCCACAAAAAACTAGGTCTGCAAGTAAAATGTTTTTCTTATTTTACCTAGTTGCATACAATATTTAAATAAAACAGTATTTCACCTCTTAGAGAAAACTATGACAAATATCTACAAATAAGTAGGCCTAAGGTTTTGTTTCATAACAAATTTATAAAATGTTTAATTGTGATTTTACAAAGTTTTTTTATACCATAAAAGTGATGACAACAAATATTCAAAGAAAGACATTTTTTATTTTTAGGCAAAAAGAAAACTTTTGCAAAAAAGTTGTAGATAATTAGTGGAATTTATTTTTAAAATATTAAATCATTTTCTGCATGACCTTGGTTTGGTCAGGGGGAAGGTAATTCCTGTAACGAATACATTGTGCTTAGTTTACATTGTTTTGGTGCGATTCTAGCTGTTTCATAAGTCTACTACATAATACTATCTTGTTTTAATCATACTGTAACTTCTTTAAAGTTTTAGGGTTTGTATTCTTTTCACATTGTATTGTAAGTCGACAGGTTGTCGAAAGTTAGTAAATGTATATACGATTTAAAACAACTCAATTAAAAACAATAACGGTAATTATTAAATTAACAATTAATGTACTGAATGTTTAGATAAGCCTATTCACAAGATATCATAAGATTGACTGATTAATGATGGAATATTTGAATAATTTTTACTCGAATCGAACTAAGAACAGGAAATCAATTAGACCATGATTTTTGTGGGAAAAGTAAATAGGGTATCTCAGGAAATACTTCAAGCCTTCCTGCTCTCTTTATTTGTTGATTCGAAGAAGGCAATCTACTCATAACTTTTAACATTATGTTGATGTGAATACATTAAGCCTACAGTTACTTTCATGCTATTTAAAGTTTAATATTTATTTTTGTAAAGAAAACTAACAACAAAACTTAAATAAACTAACCTGGATTCGAAAAAAATTCTGAATATTTTACTGAATAGAATCCGATCCTGTATTATAGTGCGTAAAGTTTTTTTGTGACACCGTGTTAAACGAATATATTTATCACTTGTATTTACCCTTACTTTACATTGACAAACAGAGGTCTATACGTTTTTATTGGGATTGTAATGATGACTTCGACTCAACAAACGAAACGTTAGGGCTCCTCTTTACTTCCTTTCTCGGACACATTCCCGGAGTAAGGGATCTGTACCTTGCAATTTACACTTTATGTGTATCAGACATAACCAAATATTTATATTGATTAATAACCGTATTTGTTCTTGCTTAAATAATGTTCTACAATGGTCAAAGGATTTAAAAGTGGTTATTCTTAGGCCTCTTTAACACTGAAGATGCAAGACGCAAGATGCATGTATCATAAATACCAGACTATGTAATTGAACGAAAGGTTTCACATCGCACATGCAAGTGTTTCTAGCATCCTGGATGTAAGACGTACTTCCCTATTGAGAACCAGCCGGCTGGAGATTTCAGAGTGCACCTTTTGTTGTGTTGGTCGCATACTCGCCCCTCCCTTAGAAATATGAGATTCACTCCTTTGCACGTTTGCTTGACTCGCACAGTTTCTTTTCAGTTTCGTTTAAGACGTTTAATTGAGAAGTTGTGTTCCAAGTACGAAACTTCCAACCACCCTTCAACTACGTTACCCGACACGGATAACTTCAACGTGACCTTTATTAAAGCAGTTGAAAACTATTCCTCAATATACGATACTACAAGTAAGGATTACTCAAACAGGGATGACCAAGAGAAATCATGGAAGGCCCTGGCACAAATTTCCTTCTTTGTCTTCGTCTTCAAGCCAGAATTATAATTTCGTCGTCTGAAGAGTTGGATGATTGATTATTCATCCTTCAAGCTCACGTACAAACTAAACAGAGATATTGGGTATAAATAGAAGGTGCAAGTGGCAAGTGCAATTTTTTTGTAAAAGCCCTTTCATCAAGATGCAGGACGCACATACATCCTGCGTCCAAGATGAATTGCGTATTGCATCTTCGGTGAGAAAAGGGCCTTAACCACAATCTGCAAGTGGTAAATATGCAAGAATAATGCTCTGACAATATTTTGAATGAATTTCCCCAAAATAGGAGATCATACAAAAGTAGGCTATAGCCTATAAAAATATGTTCAAAAAACCTCATTTGGGTACACAATTTCTTAAATGTCTAATCAGGAACAGAACTTTAGATAACTTAAAAAAAAAAAAACAGAATCAATTTGTTGAAACTAAGTTATTGTTGAAACTAAGTCCATCTTACATCTAGATGAAAGTCAAGCAATTTAATATATAATGAGTTACAGAGAATAAAAATAATTTTAAAGATTAATCGTCGTGTTAAAATTTTCACAAAACTTTACATTATTATACAAAGATAAAGTAACGTCTGCTTTGTATGCAATCTAAATTTGTTTTAGAGGAAAACTTTGAGAGGAAGTTATTTAAGATGTTATAAAGTTTACGATCTAAAGTAACAACATTGAACAGTTTTTGTTAAAGTAAAGTATATCTGGTTTAAATATAGTTTACATCATCTCTTACAATTACAATTGGTTTTATAAAGATAAAAATGGTGCTAACATAACCCAGGTTCTATTACTAATTTATAACAGGTTTTTATTAAATATGCCACTATATACACTATGGTAATATACAATTTAATAATTCTACATTTTTCATTGTACATTTATTTGATCGTTTAATTAGTAATTTTTTAAATCGGGGTAGTTAAATAAGATATATATTTTTATAGCTCAATAGACACACACAAAATGACATAATAACGACTAAATTTCTCTAAACATAAATTATAAAATTTTAATGGTTAGATATGGGACCCATTGGTATCATGGCAGAAGTCGAAGCAGCTGTAATACAACTCCGCTCTGTCACGTTGCAACTATCCCAGCTGTGACTATACTACATCATCTTGCTGTATTGTGAGTCATCTCAAGTACAGTATGTTTTTAGGCAAGTAGATCCCGATAGAATATGTGGTAGTAGAGAGTCTTCCAGCTGAGGCATATGCGATTCTGTGACAATGTCTACAGGCAGGTGTCTTTGCTCTTATACACAGTTTATGTCATTAAGTTTACAGGCTGGAGAAATTAATTAGTTTTTCTGTTGCCAAAAATATAACCTATGATGTAACATTTAATTGCATGTGACGCCTCATATAAAGTGAAAACTAGCCTGCTAAAGAATACGTCTTCTTCCTCAAGATCTGAAATTTCAAAGTGAGAAGGATTTGTAGGTTTACAATATGCGCTTTAATAAATCATACGATTTAAGTAGTTTTACTATTAAAATAAATGTTAATTTCTCCATATGATTATAATAAACACATATATTTATAAAAATATCTTGTGCCGCGGAATGTAATAGTAGGCTAGATATTACTTAACAATGTTTTAACTTTATAATCATATTTTTTTACAGTTAACTCTAGTGGCTAAAATGACGTAATATTAAACCTTTTACCATACAAATTAATATATTTATCCAATGTATGTTATACCTATACAAATAACTCTTAAATAATAACGAATGTATCTTTGTGGGAATAAAAACTGGATTCAGACCAAGTAAATCTACTGTATATTTGATTATATTTGCCTTTTGCCTGTATTATTATATGACATAGGCCTACTATTAAACTATTATTAAGAGTTTCCTTTGGATTGATAAATATTTTTCTGTATGCCAAAAAGGACTAAAAAGTACTATTGCAGCCACACTAACTAATTTATAACCAGCAAACAAATAGTTTAGAACTTGTGTTGGTGTTTCAAACTGACGTTTGAATCATTGTTTTCTTACGCCACACCATTGCATAATTTATAGGATAAAACAAGAGTAGATTGTTAAACATAAAAAAAAACACGAAAACATACTATTTTGTCTAATATATCTACCAACAATAAATTTTAATTTTTAATATTTTTTGGTACTGCATATATCGAACAATTTAGTATTTAATTTATTTTCTGAAAATATATAAAATTATAGTGATGAAATACCGCAATTAATTTATATACACATTATCAGGTAAAACCAAATTCCTCCAGAACAAAAATATTTGCTTGGTGTAGGCTATGATAGGAAAAGAGAGTATTTGAAAAGGTGTATTAATTAGTGTTTATACATTATTTCATACAATTAACAAGGAGTATGTTATTAGAAAATATTTCTAACCTTTACTAAAGCGTCATTAGTTACAACAATATATTGTGACTTTTAAATTTTATTGGCCGAAAAATAAAAATCTTAGAAATAGCTTCTTGCTACCTTTTAGAATACGTGTGTGTATTGGGTCCTAAGAAATAATTATATATGCTTTAGTAATTCCTGAATAACAGACAAAATGATCTTAAACAAAGGAACAAACAAAGAAATCAGGGTGTTACTGGGTCTTTCAGGAAAGTTTATTCAGTGGGTGTCCAGTTATGCAGATCATAATGTAACAACCTAACCTTTGTTACATATAAATATCTCCCAAATTAAAAATTAAATACTTTCATATCTTGATACACCCGCTCTAACTCTTAACCGACCATTAAACCTTACAATCAAGATTCGACACTGAACAGACTACTCAACAGCTGAGATACTACTTGATCGCACGCTGTAAATTTTAACTGAGCAAAAAACTGGAGCCATGACTTTAGTAGAAATAACTTATTCATGTAGTTGTCTTGATCTTACTAAAACGTTACACTTTAACTTCTGTTTAAAAACGTTTCTCTCCGTTAAAACACATTTAAAAACAATGCCAAATTTAACTCATGAGCTCTTTTTTATCACATTTACTAAATAATGTTTTTTTAAAGGTTAACCATAAAATTGCATATTATTGGTGTGACGAATGCATGCAACAGTTTCGAACCTATGTCCCCAAGGGACAGGGAATATTAATTAAACATATAATTTTCAAATAAATATGCACACATTTATGAAATCTTTATTTTTTGATCTTTTTACTTTTACAAATGTCTTTCAGATATAGGCATAGTCTAATGGTTAACAAAAATACTTGTGTTTCAGTATATATGTGTAAATCACTTGTTAATGTCCTTTTTCATACTTTGTGTGTTTCTGCTTTTGTATATACATCTTCGCAATACACTTATAAATTAATATCTCAAATTTGTTTGTCTTTGTTGTTTTTTAACCCTTTTTTATTTACTAATGTATGAACGTCAAGTGGAATGCTCAAGGTGCATTTTGAAGGGCCGATTTATTAAAGTTGTTCTTGTTAGGTGGTATTTGTTTTATTAACTTGATCTCGGGTGCCTTCAAATTTAAATCTCTCGATTCACGACACCATTTAATTTTTAAGCCACAGAAGGTACGTAGTTTCAACAATTTCAAACTTCAAGTCTCATTAGCTATTGCAATCAAGTCACAATATTTTGAAAATTATTTTCTTAAGTACAACGTTTATCAATAACCAAATAGTGAATTGTAATAATATATACATATTAAATAATATATAATATTAATGTAATATATATATTTGATCTTTAATAATTAGTAATTTTAGTATTAAAATTGTATTATTTCTTTTGAATTAGATAGGGCATAGTTTTATGTCCTGTTTCTTATTGATTTATATATTAAACAATTTTAAAACATTTGTTCTTATCGTAACAAATTGTTGCCATTTACAGTAAAGTCGAACTGATGTATAGGGCTATTTGTTTCAGCTAAGCTCAACAGCAGTCAAAGATGTTTATCTGTTTCACAAAGGGGAAGTGAAGTTAAGATATAACTGTAATTACATTTATATTAGTTATATTATATTGATGGGAAAAAATTATTCATTCAAATTTGAAAGAGATGTTATTTAAATATTCTCACATCGTTACATACCACCTTACCCTAGTAGAATAGTGAGGTCAAAATTCATGATTAGTTAATAGAAACAATTGAGCAGGTTGGAATGAGAGCGGTGTTAGTACATTTTTTGTACAGTTTTTAGTGAATTGGACGTTTACAAAACTTAATATATAAAAATCTACACTCATTGTGTTGGCAATTTCTCAAATTAAATGTACTCCACGTATTAAAATATTGTATGTATGATACACAGTTAAATTATTTCATGGCTTTATACAAAGTATGCGTAAATGACTTAGTAGAAGTACTTCTTCCGACATTACTATTTCTTCCTCGGTGTATGGTGGTAGTGATCCTATGCCATCTTCTACATAATTAGTGGGCAAATCTAAGACAAATCAGTGATACACAGATTGCATTAATGTGAATTAGGCCATCAAATCACGTTTTTTCAATTCTCTAATAGACCTTACTCTAGGATATAACTTTACTAAATTAACGTTTTGTAAAAGGATTGGCTTTCTTTTTCGTCCTCTTGGCTTAACATTTAAACTTTACAAATAAGAATCTCTAAAAGCGTTACCGTGTACAAAATCTAGTAAGTTTTATTTTTTGTAAATTTTATCCACTGCATCTTTAACCAATTAACAGGCTGCAAACAAAATCTACTAATAAATTTAGTACACGGAGGTAGATATTCTGCGCCTTCTTGAATGTATAAATTTCTTAAATAGTTGGTTGGAGCCCTAAAAGATATACACTTAATCCTGGAATTTCTCTTAACTCACGTCAGCGGTTCAGTTGCGTGGTCGAATTATTTTGGACCCTAATTACTTGGCTATTTGATACAGAACATTTCTGCAAAAATACGTTTTTATATAAGCATTATACCTCTTGTAATCTTCCATTTTCCAAAAGATCAGGAACATAGACTGCATTTCTTATTCGGACCATTTTATTGATATTTTTATTTACAATTAATTATTGAGGGTAATTGGAAAATAGTTCAATAGTATAACGTGATTTGTTAATATATCTTTGGCCAGAGTTTATCATGCGTTTTGTTTTGTTTACCTTGTATTATTCTGGATTTCTTACTCTTTTTCACTTTTTATTTTATTTTGAGGAAATATAAATGCTTCATTGTCTGAAAGACAAGAGTAACCTATGTCTTCTTACATTATCACTTAAAATACTCATTGAAGGCTTACTTACTGGAGAAGTCTGGGTCTTGGTCAGAATCATCAATACCCTCTGACGAACTTTGTAAACGAATAGGCCTATTAATTTTTATTTCTAAATAACCCAGTCTGTAAATATACCGGCAAGATATAATGAGAAAATGTACTGTCAAACAAATATTCACTTTTAAAACATAACCTGAACATTTACACACTATCAAAAATAAATACCTGCACATATTCAGTTTGGGTTTTAGCTACAAACAAACACATGTATAATGTAAGTTTAAAACTATTAAACACAACTGTTCATTTAGTTATGATCTTATAAATATTTACGTACAGCATTTACAAAAAAAAAAAAAAAAGAAGAATGTAAACAACACCAACAGATTTACATCAATTTCATTATTGGCAGTAATGGGTTTTTGTGTAATATGATAATCATATGCAGCTCCTGGTGACAAACAGTGGTAGAGTTAATTACTTCTTTTAATTATATACGCTTACAGTATTGATTAATTCTTATTTACACAAGGAAAATTTAAAAAAATATAGTAATTACATAATATTAGAAAATATGTAATTTTCAATACGTAATTGTTTTTAGTTTCTCCTTGAAAAGAATATAGTTTTTATTATACAATCAATATCTACCTTTTTCTTATTGATTTTAAAATATGTTATACTATAATGTTTTTTTATGCTAATCTTACGACACTTGCAAATATTTGTTATAAATTGTTTCGTTACTGAGTACTAGAGTTGTTAACTTGTCAAGTGATAATCAGAATCCTTTATAAGTTGTTTATATCAGGTTTAGTAAACCCTTGCTTTAACGTATAAGTTGATACTGTGAGGTGAAAATGTCACGCATACATTTAAAATTTATAAATATATAGAGCTATAAAAATATATTTAGCTTTACATCAGATATAACTCTTAATATTTAGTAAAACTTAATAATATACATAATAAAACATTATGACTAGTTGTAACGGTTAATCTACAATAGTAAATACCGAGATAACAATAGCGGCCATTATAATATTATTACTCTGTGTATAAAACCTCTTACATCATTTCGACGACATTAACTTTTAATTGTTATCCAACGAATGAATCCGAATAGTTTTTCAATTAAATTACAAAAACCACTATATAGTCGAGCTACTCCCCTACACGCCTGTGTTCAAAGTGGGTCAGAGCCACGTAATCTATCGTTTTTTGTGTTTTTTTTATGACAGTTGCACTATTGCAAACTAGGTTAGTTGATAAATGTATCGTCAGTAACTGATTTTGGTGCTAAGCAAAACGTTAAATATTTGAAATAATAAATATTTGCAAGTATTTCTATTAACCAGATTATTTAACTTTTCTGTTTAGTTATATTGCAAACTTATGGTATACAGAAGAAAATAATAAATACACAATACAAAGCCTAGTTGTGATCCATTATGTATTTGTTTATAGGCCTTAATTATATTTTACAGGAGAAATGAGCGGAGGTATTATAGTTTTTAATCTGTTATAAAATTATGTTGACTGATTTTAGATGCTTGAACTTAATACTTAGTTGTATATTTATAGCAAAGTTTAGTCACAAAACTTTGTTCGTTAATTTACGATATTTACTCTTGGCTTAGAGGCTGATAAAATTAACAAAGTTTTCGTTTTAAAAATTATTAAGTGTCTTTTTAAAGGGTTATTGAAATATTTCCTCCAGACCCTTAGGGCCCTTAGGGTGCTTATTGTTCCCCTATAAAATGCTTCGGCATCATGTTTGGTACTCTTGTTTATTGCGGTGCAATAGAAAAGTATTGATTACATTTTAATGTAAAGATTCAAACTTACATTGTAATTGCTTCACTCGTCGGAACTACAAAATTACAATCAAGTGTATTATTCCGTTACATTTCGACTGTAAAGTAATATGCAAGAAAAACAATATATTTCATGGCTTAGGCTATTACTGTTACCGATGTTATCTCTGAATTCATACTGAAAATACAAATGCAATTTCCTTTATAGTAATTATTTTATGGATTATTGTATTTTGCTTCATTATTATAGAATGCATGGTTTTTAATAGTTATATTTTGTAATATAGTGTATTTTTAATTTCATTACGAAAAACATTATTAGTAAATGTCAAAGGGTGTAACGTAATAAGATAATTCATTTTAAATGTCTTCAATTTAAATGTCCTTTATACTGTTGATTTTCCTAACAGCTTTACTTTAGGTGTTCTGAGGAACCACAGTATACTATAAATAAGTCAAACTAAAGTAACATGGTTTGAACCTCTGTTGGAGATTGCAACTGTATCAAACTGGGGTGCGTCACTCTGCTTCCGTCGTGGATTAAAACAACATGTATAATTTTATAATAGTTACTTTGTCTCATTGGTTTGGTGGTGTGCTCAACCCCAAGGACATTATTACCAAAAGTTATAAGTTGTTTTTCAGTAAATGAATGTAGTATAAACCCTTGAAAGCCCGAGTTTTTTTAAAGTCTTATATATTTGTTTTTTTCAGTAAAAAGATTTAAAAGGATTGTTATTACACCTTTAGTAACAATATTTTTTATACTCACTTCTTCTGGCAGATAAATGAAAAATTGGGTCTTTACCATATGATAACGTGGGGCAAATATTTTATCGATTGACAAAAGTTGGTTATTCACTGATAATGAACTGTATTTGAGCTGCAACATTATTTTTACTTGTACAAAAGCTTTATTTATATTTAAAAATACACGAACATAACTTTATGTTCAATAAAACAAACTATTCTTCTTTTTTTTAAAGTAAAATGTTTTTTTTTTTTTGTATGAAATGGCATAATACATGGAATACAAATATCTATGCCACACGTTTGACATCCTGTGCGGTCGCTGCTGCTGCAGTTTGATCCTGCGCATCTTGTCCTTTTGTTCCCATCGTTCTGGTCTATGCAATGGTCAAGTCTATCTTGTTGCATCTCTTTAAATGCAGTTGCGGACCCAAAGATGGTCTTCCTCCGGCCTGAGGCTGTGTTCCATAAGTCTTCAAATTTACAGCTACATTTCTTTTGAATTGTATCCGCGAGATTCGGTCGATGTCACATATAGTACAGGTACCACACGTTCTGATGGCAAACATCCAAAAACCATTAAATCATGCCCCGCCCCCTTATTTCTTACTTCTTACACTAATTTTGTAGCGATTAATGTTTTCATCCATTAAGTTAGTTCCGACCATGAATTTATTGTATTCAGTTATAAGAGCTGGTCATTTCACCAAGACTTTTGAATACCTGTTTACATTTTCTAATTTGTTAATTTTAGATTCGTTTTTTTGAAGCTCCTCCAAAATTTCTGCAAGATTCATTGACCTGAAACAAATAAAGTTGCTGCAAAAAAAGTAAAACTTTGAGTAACCAAGGTGTTTAATACCTTGTGGCTTCTGAGAACACTCAAAATAATTCTACATTTTTACAAAAATCTCAATCTAAGTTGATATTGCAAGTTCCCCGCGTTGCCATTATGGTAACACTAAAAAATAATGAGCCACTATTGCTAAAAAAAACTTATTAATTTAGTCGTAGTTTTTATATTTCATTTCTCACATATCGTAAATTATAACTAAACATATTTATATAAATATTAGTTGCATAAATGGAAATACTGGTAAACCTGCATTTAGACGTCAGCCATAGCTTCAAAGGTGATTTTCAGAACATCACAGAACACAGCAGAACGAACAACACAGCACAAAATGGCCACAAGTGGTAGCAATGTGTTGTTTAGTTCTTCCTCTACCACCAGCACCAGTCACAGTGTTATCACAACACATTTCAAAGTAAACAGAAAATTCGCAAAACACCCATGTTTGCTGTTACAATATGATAACGCGTGGTGTTAAAGGGCTAAATGACTCCAAGAGTGTAAAACAAAACACGTTATTCAATTATACAGATCAAATTTACAATTAAGTTTTCAAATAAATTCATGCAACAGTACAATTTCTATTTTATTATTATTATTTTTTAAATAACGAAAAGAATATTGATTGTTGAATAGGTACCATTGTATACTATATGAATGTAGTATATTTGCTTATTGAACCTTTATAAATTCAATCGTATTGTATCTGAACAGGAAATTATAAATGTGTTTATTGCAGGTTTAATACTAAAAACATTGTATGAGTGTTTTTAAGATTAATAAACATTTAGCAGTCTGTATATGTGTATATTCTGTTGTAACGTTATTATGTGTAAGCATCGGACAATGTATGTACCTTTACTAATAGTGAAACCAGCTTATTATTACTCCTGCAGGAAAAAACCGAATAAGGATTCTAATTTGACTGTCCTTGTGATATTTTTTTGATAGAAACTAGAACTTTTAAATAATTTAAAGAGGGCAAAACATAAAAAAATATCGCTCGTATTAATTTTTTAAAATATAATACCAAGTGTGTTGCAGTGCCCTAAATAATCGAAAATTTGGTGAATGAGATACTTTCCTTATTTTTTGAGGGCAATCTATCCACCCATATTAACGACTATCACTAACAGTGATTTTTTTTAGTTAAATGTTAAATGCCTGCAACATTTTGAGCACTTCTCCATACTATTTCCCGAATTTTTAAGAAACAAGTTTTACAACACTTTGCATTGACCTAGAATAACATGCCCTGTGTACGATTTTCTTTTAAAGCGTTAAACTTCATCGACAGGTGGTTAATTAAGAGACTATCAAGTTTAAATCTGCAAAAAAATTCCATTATAATAGAGTTAGATTAAAATATAGTTCATGGGACAGTTCTAATCACTATTAGTTTTAGCCTATTAGTATTTCAGCCCTATTCTAGCCCTATTTCTTAATACTTCTATTATATGATTCTGAATATTATTTTTGTTTGAAATACCATTAACTTAAATTAAATCTAATGTTTAATAATTGTTTAATAAATTTGTTTAAAATAAGTTAAGACATTTATTTGATATTATGAACCTTTATAAATCATACAATTTTATTTTTGGCAAATATGCGTCGTCAGTTTTGGATTTTGACAAATTACGAAACATAAAATTCAAATATTTAAATACATTACACATTTTGTGAAATTAAATTGTGCTCTAGCAATAGAATATTTCAAAATAAAATTGGGAGCATTTTCTGTTTAATATGTAACCTATTGGGGTACCTAATTTTTATGGTATCAAATAATTCCTATAAAATCAATTTAAGTAGAATAATCCTCATGTGTAGTTAAAATTATCTGGATTTAAAGTAGCGGAGAAAGCTATTCGTAATTCAGTTTTTAAAACTTTATTTGAAGTACAACGCATCACACTTAAACTTGTCAGATATATACAATGCTTGTTACATAAGATTTGTTTCTTTGCTTTGAAGTTTAAAATTACTGCGCGCGCATGTTAGCTTTCATTGTTTAATATTGTAACGAATATCAATGGGTTCAGAATCTATAGCATTGGTGAAGTTGATAAGTAAACATGGTAATTTCTTAAGTAGATCTGTATACCAGTAGTCTCCATACTCTAGTTCCAGTGGCTTAGTTTTGTCTGTAACAGCAGAAAAACATACTTGTATGCCAATTTAGATATTAAACAAACCAAAACAAAAAAGTAAATGTAAAATAAAAAATAACAATAATAAATATAAAAATAACTGCTGTTATTACTTTTTAGCAAACATACCTTCTTTTCGTCAACAAGATGATGTTTTAAACGTTTTTGAAATATTTTAACCTTTTAATTTATTTCTTTAAACTGATAATAACAATATTTAATTCTTACATCTGATTTTTCATATGATGGTTTAAATTACGTTAAATACAGTATCGAGTGTTTTACAATTACAAATAGTTTTACATTTTTTCTGATTATGGATTCAGTAGCAATTGTAAATACAATTCAAACAATTTATATAATTGTTTATTTATAAATTAAATACATACGACAATATTTTTCTCGCAAGATTTCTAAGCTAAATCAATATGTTGCATTTAACAGCCTAATTTAAATACTGTCATAGTTACATTAGACATAAGTAGTCACTTTAATGAGTGTCATGAGTTATAAGTACTCTTAACTTAAATATGGCTTTACTAAAAATTAATGACCTACTTTATAAAACAATATATGTATGAAATGACGTCACAGTCAAAAACTATGTATTCATGAATAGCTAGTTATTATATGGAGTAATTTTCATAATGTTTTAATGAAATCTGAAATCTTGAATTATTAATAAACACAACCTTCTTTTGTCAAGACTGACATCATTACTACTAAAAGCAGTCAAAATCAAAAGTGAAACTAATAAAAAGATTATAAATATATTTATATAAATAACTCTGCAAATGATATGTATTAAAATAATATGTTAAGTGTTTCTATTTTATTATAACAAATTTAATCTCACGTGGTAATATTTTGTCACATAGAATCTGATTGTTGGTATAGATAAACATAACTGGCTGCACCTTAAAATTGAATTGATACATGTAACATGTAGCATCTCAGCATTAGTACACCTAGTGAAATAATAAATTTTAGTTTTAGATCATTTAGTTCAAAATCTATAGGTATAGTTTTTATTAGATTTTTACTTTTTGTTATAAACTACAAGACATAAGCACAGTGATCCAACTTTCATGAATGATGAGTAAAGTTCAAAAGCAATAACGGCAATGAAAGTGGGTTAGTTTTCAACAAATCATCGTTTAAAAGTTTTAAGTTCCAAAACTATTAATTACAATTTTAAATTACAAGCTGATGACCTAAAAGATTTTTCTCTGTAATAAACTAACAGAATATAAAAAGCACAACACTTAAGGAAACTAATTACCTCTTGTATTTATACGGCTTTATATAAAGATTTAATTTCATGTGAAATACAAAACGTAAAGTTCATCTAATTGGAATTGGTTTTAATCATAATTATTATGAAATTTTTACTACATAACGTATCAGAACTATCACTCCCACCTTACATAAATATTTGAAAAACATTGTCTTTGTTTTGTGTTAACTTAATAAATTTGTTCTTTGTAAATAAAATCCAACTATAATTTTCACTAAACTATACTATTTGTTCATTTTTTATCTCAGTTATAGCAAGTGTACATTAATTTATCAAGTTTGTAACGCCAGGCCTCGTTGAATAACGCTTAAACATTTTAACCTGCAATATTCTACAAGTTTTAATTTAATATATTTAAATTAATTAAATTTAAAAATAGAACTAGCTTGCCAAACAAAATTGCACTAAACTATTACGAATATAGTTATTGATTTCAACTTTACAATTGTTTACAAGATTAGTTCCAACTGTAACGTATTGCTGTCATTTGCATTACTCCCGAGTTATAGTTACATAATTTGTGTCAGCTAAGCTGGATTTTAGAACAGATGTTATTTTATCGATTCACTAAGGGAAACGAAGTTGAAAATTAACTTTAATTATAACTTTGTTGTCGTTTGGTATTGATATATATATAATGTTTTCAAATATATCAATTTGACCGTAAATTTTCAGAAATAATAAAATATTTCAAAATATTTAAAATGTTTATTTTATTACACATAAAAAAGGAACACTCCAAACTATATGCAAAAACATTTTCAATTATTAGCTTTATCTCTTACCCTGCTAACTATTGCATTGGCTATGAGAACTTAATTATGTACATTTTAGAACATATTGTTTTGTTCTTAATTAATTTGAATAATTTTAAATCAAATATGTATCTAAATTAAGTTTATATTATCACTATAATTTATTATATTTGAACTTTATAAAGATGTTTTTAAAATTATTTACAAAACAAAAAGAAACAATACTTATTTATTTTAACTTTACATATTTTGTGTCTATTTTTACAGTTTATATAGTATATTTATATTTATAGTTAAAGCTGTATTTTAAAATTAAATAGGGAAGTACAATGGTGCAATTGGAGAACGCTTTGGGTAGTTTTATAAAACACTGGAGGTTCTAACATAGTTGTAAATAGTTTCTGTGAGCTACATTACTTCTTAATAACCCATCATACTAACGCAAATAAACAGTAAATTCGTAAATGAAACTTGACGATTCAAACACATTGTTTTAAATATAATTTAACTGGAGGTTGTAAATAAATTTATTATGTGTCTAAATCTAATTCACAATACAAATAGATTTTGAAATTTTAATTTACATAAATTCAGAAAAAAGGGTTTAAAAGTAAAATTAAATTCATTATTTATTGTATCATCCCTATATACTTAATCAAGAAGATTATATAGTATCAATTCGAATTTTAGCTGGTTTTATTTATAAACTAATATGATACAATTAGGTAATGACTGTGACCACCATGTTCGGAGTTACATTATCACAATCAATTTAAAAGACACTAACTTAATTTTGTTTCAACAGATTATTAATCATTTGAGTGGCTTCATTTAACTTTAAATAGTCGCAGTGAACTCTCCAACTGTTTTATTGTTAAATAATATACATTAAATAATATACTATCAGGTAATGAAAATAGCCACAGAGGTGCTTAAGAATACTAAGATAAAACCGTCCTATACAGTCATTAATCTAAAGAATTTTCATTTAATTTTGATGATAAATAAGTGTAGTATGGAAGAACTTGTTATTGCAGATTTTTTTACAAATATTTTGTACTTGTTTAAAAAAAACTATAAATTATCAAAAATACCACTTACATATATTTGATGGTATGAAATATAGTAAAAAATATAAGATATTTTCGTGTATATAAATTAAATAGTGTACACACAAGAATATACAACGTAATGTATATAAATTGTGTTTTAATATACATCTTTCGTCCTACAAACTAAAGGACATAAAACCAAAAATTTTATTGGACGGGCGTATCTAAAATGGGGACACACAAAGTATTTGAGGTTTTAAATTATAAATTTGCTTTTTTTTTGTTTAAAAACTTAAAAATCACAATAAATGTTGTCTAAAATGACCGTTATACTAATCTGAGGGAAGCGTGCACATTTTACTGAATTTTATCTGTCTTCCAAAAGGGTGGAACATTTGAGCAGATTCAAAATATAAAATAAAACGTAAAATAAATGATACATACTTATGTTTTAAAGGACTTTCAAGATTATGAAAGGGTTTTTTAAAATTATATTTAACTTTACTTACATGTTAGTAAGTTGACCTACATTAATGGTAACCATGACTGCACAAGTTTTAATTAGAAATTCAGAATTTGAAACGTTGTTATTAGTGACGCTTCACACTATAGCAGCTGATGCATTAATAATTGATTAAACTTGTATAAACTGTAGATTCACTATAAATTTATCTATCATGCATGAATAATCACAAGCCATATCATTCTAGAAAGTTGGTTAGATACTGTTTAATATGCATGATACATCTAACTTTATAAACAAAAACGGTCCACGATTTATATTAATGTTTAAAAACATACAGCTAATAAAACACATATATCCCATTTTATTTATAATAAAACAAGTATATACTAATAATAATTTAACAATTTCTACCAGCTTACCTAGTTTATTTAATTAGCTACCTAACTAATTGCCTCATTAGTTTTTTGTTCTTTATTAAAAGTATATAAGAACACAAATAATAACTAACCCAACAAGTTTGCGTTAAAAGTGTTCACACAACTCACGTCCACTTAAGCTTTAGTCAAACCTTAAATAATTATGCACTTTTAATATTTTACAAAAATAAATTGTCACAGTTGTATTACAAAAACGCAAGTGGAACGTCTCTTATGCGGACATTTTAATTTATTTCTTCACTAAATTATACATCAGCAAAATATATTTTTACAAATTAAAATACTTGTGTGTTTTACTATCTAAGTGTATTTATATTACAAAACCACACAAACTCAAAACAAATAATTAAAAAAATCATCAAATTATGTTTAATATTTCATAGAGTAGCA
>JAGFPH010000216.1:160645-189737 GCA_018207615.1 Philaenus spumarius | reverse complement strand
TAAATTCAAATAAATTTATTTTAAATACTGGGTTACTTAGGATGTTAAATTAAGAAATATTTTTAATTGATTAAAGAAGTAAATTCATTAAATCGTAGATTCAAATTTTCATTAAAGTATAAATTAAATTCAATTGAGTAATAAAATATTAAAATAAATTATAATAAATTAAGAGATTAGTTCTGCCTTATAGTTTTAAAAAGTTATTATTTTATTTGAGAAGAAAGTTATTATTTGGTTCTATTTGAAAAATATTAAATACAAGAATTTTGTTTTATGTTTAAAATTAGAAAAAAGAAATTATTAAAATTTTATTTTGTTTTATAAAAGGTTATTATTTACAAAAACACCTAATATTCAAATATCCCAATAGTTTATGAATTTTAGATTAAGAATTGATAAAGTGGAATTTCATAAAATAATTGCAAGCACAAATAAGCAATTTACAAGGTTAGTTCCAGTGTACTCACTCTTCAGAGGTTTACAAAAAGTAAAATTATTAACTTGTGTTCTTACTGAGCTAAAATTAAAAATAAATTACTGGAAGTATAAAGTAAAGTTTTTTGTCAGAATAGTCAGTGAACTGAATATTCGACACATAGTTATTTCACCTAGGCCAAACAAAGTGAGATTGCCTATAAGACTTCCAGTAGGTGGAAATATCTTATTCTCCAACGAACAATTTTCTAAAAAGAGGATTCGTTGTAGAATTGGCGCCCTTTGGTGTTGGCCGATTTCACTTGTGGTTAAAAAGTTAACCAAAAGTAAAAATAGGTCAAAGAACTAACGTAAAATTATTTGTGCTTAAAACTGTGTATGTTAGCTTTAGAATTGTGTTTAATATTAAGCCATACTACTGCTATTTCCCGTGTCTGAAATATTTCCCGGTTTCGTGTCGTATTATGGTTCAGAGGGGGAGTGAATAAATTAAACAAATAATAATAATTAACCAGTATATTAAATTTGTCGCGGTAAAATCGGAAGCTTGGGGGGTGTAGGCCTAAAAAATAGGTGTAAAATTAATTAAAAATAATTGGGAGTTTTCCGACGCGACAGATAAAAACAAAATTAAAAAATTTTAAACAATTAAAAACAATTAAATATAATTAAAACAAATTTTAAACAAGCAAAAAGTTAATATGGCGGATAAGGCGATGAAAGAGTTCTTCGAACAATATAAAAAGGATAAGGAAGAAAGGGCGAAGAAAGATAAAGAAGAACTGGAGGCCAGGGCGAAGAAGGAAAAGGAAATAGTGGAGGCCAGGCGGAAGGAAAAACAAGAAGAACTGGAGGCCAGGCGGAAGGAAAAACAAGAAGAAGAGGAGGCCAGGGCGAAGAAGGAAAAGGAAGAAGAGGAACGCAGGCGGAAGGAAAAATTAGAAGAACAGGAGGCCAGGCAGAAAGAAAAACAAGAAGAGTGGGAGAGGAAAGAGGAACGAAGACGGCTCAAGGATGAAAAAATCCGGGAAGAAAAGGCAGCAGAAAGGCTACAGCGAGAGAAGGAGCAAAAAGAATTATACAAAGTTATTTCTGGAAAGCTGGGAGACCTGGAAAGAAGCCTGGAGGAAGAAAGCGTGAGGTGTAAGGAACAACACACCAAGGGAGAAGAGAAGATTAGGGAAATTGAAGGCGCTATCCATTTTCTGGAGGAAACCACAACCACCATGAAAGATAACGTAGACAAAGGGTTCAGAACAATGGAAAGTCGGGTGCAAAGCGTTGAAAAGAAGATAGGAAACGTGATAAGCCAGGGAAGTGGGAGTAGGAATGTAGGGATTGTAATGCCGCGGTTTGACAGCGAAATAAATAAAATTGAATTTTGGGGAAATAGTAAGGAAAGGCCGAAACAATTTTTAAGAGAAATAGAGGGGTTAATGGACGAATTGAATCCTTATTTAGAAGATAGGGAGAAAATAAAATTCATAAGACGCCATCTAAAGGGATACGCACTCGAATGGTTTAATATAACAGATCGCGAAGAGATGAAGTATGCCGAGTTTAGGAAGGCATTTTTAAGTAATTACTGGTCGCTCCAAAAACAAAAAGCGGTCAGGAATTATATAGAAAATAATAGGTATGTAGAAAGGGGAAACGCTAGCAGAACCGAATATTTCTGTATGGTAGTAAACAAAGCGCGAGATTTAGAACCCCCCTACCTGAAGGTTTCCTTGTATTCACGGTGATGCAACATTTCAGCGAGCAAATAAGATTAGCCAGCATAGGTAAGCCTAGCGAAACCATTCAAGACGCGATAGAGTTCTTAAATAATGTAGACATGATAGAGGAAAATCGGCGAAGTAGACCCCAAGACGCTCAGGAAACGCAAAACAGGCAAAATTACACACCTCGGAATAACCCACCAATCCACAGATCCTATGCTCAAAACCCAAGTAACTCTAATCACCCAAACTCCAATAAACCACGTCCTTCCAACTCAAATCCTAACCAGCAGCCGAAAAACTAAGAAATGAGGTTCTGACAAAGGATAGATTTTTTCGGAATGACAGGGCCGATGAAAAAACAAACAAACAAAAGAATAATATTAAAAAAGTAAATACGCGTGTAAACACCGAAAATTTAGGAAATAAAAAAGTTACTCCTTGTAGTAGAATCGAACCTGAAGTAGGCGAAAAAACCGTCGAAAAGGAGCGTGAACGTCAGCCTAAACAGTTAGGTAGTTTAAATGTAAATATTAGGGAAGACTTGTTAGATAATAGAGATGAACCAGTTATAGAGGAAAAACCGTTAGAAGAAATACCCGCGATTCCAGTAGAACTTGGAACGAATGCTAGTTACATGGAAATTGACACCGGAGCCGAAGTAAGCGTTATCCAGCAAGATTACCTCGAGCAATTGAAGGCGGAAGATGTCAAAATCTTAGAATTACCGGTAGCGTGTTTGGAGATAATTGGTGCATTAAAAGGGAAGGTGCAAAAAATCAGCAAGCAAGTCCTAATCGAAGTTAAACTGGTTGACAAAAGCGTAGATTTACAAATTTTGGTAGTAAAAGGTCTAAAATCTAGGATAATTATGGGATGTGACCTTTTATATAGTTTACAGGCAAAAATAAACATGCAAGAAAAATTTGCAATGTTCAAAATAGGTCAGGAGAATGTTAAAATCCCGTTTATTGATAAAAAAGTCGCAATAACACGGTTAAAAGGAAAATGTTTTAATATTAATTCCCGATACTATAAAACTAATAAAAAAAGCAATTTAATTAAATCGGAGGTAATTAAATCCGACGAAATCGAGGCAACGAATACTAAACTCAAAACAAATAAAGTAAATGTTAATCAAAGTAGTACGAACGAGTTAGTAAACAAAGCTAAAATCGTTAATGGACCGGAAGTAGGTAGACAGGCATTAATGATGTAATGGAAGGGAAGTGCGGCAGCAGTCAAGAAAGGAAGCCGGAGACAACAGCTAGGAGAAACAATAAGGTTAGGATACAAAACGAAAATGGGTTGAACAAGATGATATCGAGGGAGGTGTCAGTTCAACGAAGGAAGGGGCAGAAAGCCAAACAAAATATCGTACCGAAGATGCTATCAAAAGAAGCCAAGGACGAGATTCCGCGTAATAGGGCATTAAAAAGGATTAATGTTCCAATTAATGTTAGGTATGTAGGTGAAAAGATTCCAATTACCAACAAAGCGTCGCGGCGCAATAAATGTATCCATAACTGTGAATATTCTAGTAAACGTTGTAATCCAAATAAGGCGAAGTCAAGCACTACACTACACTGCAATTTTTCCGACCACTCGATGAGTAATAAAAATAATAAAAAATATAAAAACAATAAACCAACTTATAAAGAATTAATATCTGTAGGAGGAGCAGAAACACGTAACCAAAATTTACCGTTTAATATGCGTGGAAAAATATCGAAAGTTAGATTTAAAAACACTGCTACTTCTGATGTAAATAAGACCCAGTTGAATAGGAAACACGTTAGGTACAAAGTGAAAGTAGGCCTAATGGAAAATCAGCAGTGTGGTCTTAGACAAGGAGGGGAGACGGTCACCCGAGCAAAAGGGCATGTAGCGGTTCCAATGAAGAAATGTAATAAGATAACTTTGACAAAGGAGTATAGTCATGGTACTATACTAACGGAACAACAAGAAGGCCTACTGCAGAAATCAATAGAAAAATATCATACAGTTTTTTCTGAATTGCCGGGACTTTGTAAAAATTATGTTCATGAGTTGAAGGTTAATGCAACAGACACCTTTGTGAATCGTAATTACCCAATCCCCATAAAATACGAAAACAGCGTAGGACAGGATGACCAACGGAGAGTGCGAATCCAAGAAATAAGAATGAATCCAGGCTTTACACAATTATTGCAGGATTGGAGAAACAGACGGATGGCAAACCCTGAATGCTTAGAAATAATACAGGATATTGTAAATAAAGTAGATTATAGAATTGAAAATAATGTATTATGTAAATTTGTAAATGGAATATTGAAAATTGTAGTACCAGAGAACACGGTGGAAGAATTCATAAAACAAGTGCACGAAACGTACGGTCACGCAGGAAGAAATAAGATATATAACATGATTAAGAATAGGTGGCATTTTAAGTATATGAATAATCGAATTATGGAAGAGATTAGAAAGTGCGATATTTGTCAAAGAGCGAAATACCCGAACCAATATTTAATAGGTCAAAGTAGGCCAATAATAACAAATAATATAGGCCGAGTAGTGGCGATTGATTTCTTAGGACCACTACCAAGAGGTTTAGGAAATGTACAACATATATTAGTGGTAGTGGATATTTTCTCTAAATATGTAAAACTATACACAGTAAGAAATCCTACGACCGAAAACAGTATAGATAAAATGAGGCAGTACTTTGCAGAAGTTGGCAAACCCGAAAGTATTCTAACAGATTATGGCAAGGCGTTTACTTCAGGGAATTGGAAGGAGTGGATCCAGGAAGAAAGAGTTCGGCATGTACTAATCCCTATAAGACATCCACAAGTAAATCTGGCGGAGAGGGTGAACCGAGAACTTGTGCGAATGCTTAGAACATATTGCTACAACCGACAGGCAAATTGGAAACAATACCTAGAGTATATACAGGACGTTCTAAACACAACACAGGATACACCCCTCAGGAAATACAGTTTGGCCAGGAGGCGAGGTACGTGTGGGATGAAGTCTTCCCGAGGGAACAACCAAATCCAAGAGAAGAAACGGTACGCGAAAAACACCAGAAGTGCCAGGCAAGGATCATAAGGGCCGGAAACCAACGAGCTGCTAAACAAAACCATGGTCGCAGATTTACAAACTTCAATGTAGGGGATTTAGTGTTAGTAACACAGAACACTAGCATTATGGCGAGTAAATTTAAAGGCGAGACCAGAAAACTGTTTCTTTTATACACAGGACCTTTCCGAATAAATGAAAGAGTAGGAAATAAAACCTATATTGTAGAAGACCGGGTTACAGGAAGAATCAAGGGAAAATACGATGTTCGAGATCTCAAACCGTATATTCAATAAGTTAAGTTGTCATCCAAAAATAAAATAACACTGTAAATATTATTGTATTGAAGAAAAGGTAGGCCTAATGCACAAAGTGATTAGCCATACGGGGGAATCCCAAATGTAAATATTTTGATGTAAAATGTAAACACAAGCGGTGCGATGAGATTGTGAAGGGCAGAGAACGAATTAGCCAGGAGGGGATGTATGAAAACAGCTGAGCGGAAACAAGATCAAGGTCAGGCAGTGGGGAGAGAGAACACAGTACACTGCAATGAATGAAGTAGGCCTAAGTAAATAACTCGACTCATTGATAGATACAGGAAAGGCCTAAGCACTTTTCGGTTACACGCAAAGGCATTGCTTGTTATTTAAAGTAATTTGTACATACAGATCCAGGAAGAAAACGTTTGATTGCAATCTACAAACAAGTCAGGAGCCTGGAATGTCCTAATACACGAGTAAGGGGTGTATAGGGGTTGCATATTACTTGGAAAAAAGTTAATTATGCGTAAAATTAGTTAGGATAGTCTAGGTAGTTAAGATTCTGGAAGGAAAAAATTAAGCTATAACCTAGGAATCATTTAAGGAAAGGAAACTGTAATGGAAAATTAGAAAGGAAGATACTAGGGAAAAGCAAAGGAAAACTATTTAGTACACTTAAAAAAGAAAAAAAAAAAAAAAAAAAAAACTCTCAATTATTATAGTTGAAGCCACTTAGGCAAATAAATACAAAATTGTCAAACCATAAAAGGGAAAACTAATGTAAAACGTATAAAACGCGGAGTATAAAAATGCGGGAAGTATGAATGCGGGGAAATAACAGTAGTATAAAAGCGTAACCCAGTAAAATATTGTTAGTTTGTTATCAGGCAAATTAAAATGTGTCCCTGTATTTATATAAGTAGTGTATAGTATAAACATGTGTTTTCAGTGGAAGTGAACTCATCCAGTGAGCATTTCAAAAGGAAATGTATACCATGGTATATTATGTAAATGTAATTTCAGATTATGGAGAATAAGAAGAACAATGAAAAGTATAGTATGAAATGTATAAAAGTATTATAAATATGTGATATGTAAATTGTTAGATTAGGAAGGCAGAACTAGATATAAGAATGTAATAAGATATGAGGAACATGAAAAAGGAATGCTTTTATATTTAGAAGGTTTCAATATCTTGGGTTTTTGGCGGAGCCGATCAAACCAGATATCTTAAGAGGGGTAGCTTACAACGGACAAAACTCGTTGTAGGTCTTGAGTTTAAATTTGCAATTAATTTTGTAAGTTTGAATAATACGGACTTGCCGTGAGTTGAAGCCAAATGTAGGTCACGAGATCAGCATGTATACGCGGGCGGTATGTTATCTGGTAGAATTAAACTTTTGGACCCTGCCTGTCTGAAAAGGATTGGGAACTTATAAAAATTACTTAAAAGATTCCTACGGGAAGCCAAAATCCAAGATTTGAATAAAAAATAAAAATCTTCGGGAAATGCATTGCGCTAACCGCGGGTGTATTTACTGCAAGATTAGATATTAAAAAATCATAAAGTTACGTAAGATACGAGCTTTCAAAGAATGAGAAAATTTTCAAAATTCCTCTAATTTAAAAAAGAAAAGGTTTTTTAGGCTTTTCTTAAAAAGGCCTAAAATAAAGGTGAAATAAGTTTTAGCGAAATTTTGTCATATAAAAAAGTTGATGGTAATTCATAAAGTTTAAAGGATAAAAAAGTAGGTTAAAAATAAAGATTTTTAAATTCTAACTAAAACAAGTTTTAGTATTGATAAATGTAATTTATAATGTAAAAGAAAAACTAGAAAATTTATGAAAGGAAAAAGGTGACAGAATTTGCACCTCTACAGCTAATTAAAAATTTAAACTCAAACTTTTAACGATCCAAAATAGTAAATAGTATGTAAATGAAATAGTTATGTAAAAATAATCCAGTATTTGAAATATGTTTCGGGAGTAAAGTAAAACCCTAGTTTGTGAAAAATCGTTGAAGAAGTCCCTAACCTCACAGCAAGACAACCAGAAGCAGAAATGAGATGAAAATCCGGCTAGTGAATGGAAACCAATGGACAAGAAAAGTGGAAAAAGAAAAACCGAAAGAAGTGTGAATTTAAGACTTTTCCGGGAAAAATCGCCGCGGAAAAACGCGCGCGGGTCGTGTACGCGAACCAAGAGTCGTACGAACGTCACTCGAGTTCGTGTGGAAAGGTAACAACGAGCTGAGGAAAATGATATCAGTTTCAGGAAAATCGGAAAAACCCTGGAGGAGTTACATAGAAAAAGAATTTCCATAGTATAAAACTGAGGGAAGCCAGATAAGAACGTAAGACAGTAGAGGGGCGGTCCAAAGACGAGACCGATGGAAGGAGAACAGGGTTACCAGTTTACTAAAATGGGCGTACTCAAAGAAACAATAGAAATTTAATTAAAACAAAGGCTAAATCAAGTTACAAAATTATGAAAAAAATACAATAAAATTCAGGATGAAAAGTTACGTAGACTAGAAGTTTGAAATTAGCGAAAAAATGGATTTTAAAGCATTATGGAAATACAGTGGTAGAAAGCTTAGGTTGGCAATGAAATAGTGCCGAAAAACATTATATAAACGATTGCTCGGGGAAACTCGAGAGGCTTAATATTTCTACGATGTAAGTTGACGCATCGAGAGCCGATACTTGTTTTTTATAAAATACTTTAGCGTGCTAGAAGCTGAGTATTTTCTTCGTTAAACTTTAAATTTTTATAACAAGTAAGAAGATACGGCATTGCGGTTATCATCTGGGATGCAGCAATAGACACCGCATTAACTCTACAAGAACTTCAGTGGCAACTTAGTCTATACAAGTTGGCCTAACTTGGGATTTTTCTGGAGGAAAAACATAGCCTACAGGACAGCTGATACATGGAGTGATTCGTATAGCTTCCAGACAGGACTCCAGGACACCACCAGGCGACCACAAGGACATGCAACTGTAGCTACGAGGGAATAGACGAACCGGGATTGCAGACACGGCATCACCACATCCATCTTTAAGAAGCCATCCATCATACATCCAGACAACCCTACAGGACTCCACCTTCACCAACAAGACAACTCTATCAGCACGCAGAACATCTGTAGCTTATCATCACTAGACAGCGTTCGCGGATTTCACCACAAACGTCGCGACGCCTGGACAAGTGTGAAAAGGTCGGTAGAAGCGTAAAATACGTTAGTCCCCATTAAATTGCCTGAAGTAAATTCAAATAAATTTATTTTAAATACTGGGTTACTTAGGATGTTAGATTAGGTAAAATATTTGTATTATTGATTAAAAAAGTAAATTCATTAAATCGTAAATTCAACTTAAATCTTTCGTTAAAATATTAATTTTAACGAATTAATATTCGACAGCCTGGTGGTGTCCTGGAGTCCTGTCTGGAAGCTTTACGAATCACTCCATGTATCAGCTGTCTTGCAGGCTACGTTCTTCCTCCAGAATATTCCAAGTTCGGCCAACTTTGTATTGACTAAGTTGCCACTGAAGTTCTTGTAGGTTAAGGCGGTGTCTATTGCTGCATTCCAGGTGAAAACCGCAACGACGTATCTTCTCACTTGTTATACAATTTATAAGGTTAACGAAGAAAATACTTAGCTTCTGGCATGCTATAGTATTTTATAAAAACAAGTAACAGCTCCTGATACGTCTAATTACATCGCAGAATAATGAAGGCTCGATGTGTCTAGTTACGTCGTAAAAGTAATAAGGCCCCCGAGTTTCCCCCGAGCAATAGTTTTTATAGGCTTTTTCGGCACTAATTCCATGCCAACTTAAGCTTTCTATCACTGTATTACTACAAAGCTTTAAAATTCGTTTTTTCGACAATTGTAAACTTCTAGTCTATGTTATTTTTTATCCGGAATTTTATTTTAATTTTTTCATTATTTTTAAACTTGATTTAGCCATTGTTTTAAGTAATTTTCCTTTTGTTTTTGGAGTACGCCCACTTTCGTATGCTAGTAGACCTGCTCCCCCTCCAGCCGTCTCATCTTCTGCCAGCCCCTCTGCTGTTTCGAGTCCTTATCTCGCTTCCCGCAGTTTAGGCTATGGAAAAACCTTTTTCTCTGTAACTCCTCCATGGTTTTCCCGATTTCCATGAGAGTGACATTTTTGGATTCAACTCGTTGTCTTCTGTATACACGAATTCGAGTGACGTTCGTACTACTCTTGGTTCGCGTACATGACCCGCACGCGTTTTTCCGCGGCGATTTTTCCTGGAAAAGTCTTAGTTTTTGTTTTTTCCAGTTTTCCGTTTACACTTCTTTTTGTCTATTGGTTTTTGTTAACTAGCCGGATTTTCACTTCGTTTCTGTTTCTGGTTGTCTTGTTATGGGGTTAGGGAGTTTAACGATTTTTTACAAACTGGGGTTTTACTTTACTCCTGAAACATATTTCAAATACTGGATTATTTTTACATAACTATGTTATTTACATACTATTTACCATTTTGAGTTAATAAAAATTTAAGTTTACCTTTTTATTTTGCTGTAAAGGTGCAAATTCTATCACCTTTTTCCTTTCATAAATTTTCAAGTTTTTCTTCTTAATTATAAATTATGTTTATCAATACTAAAACTTGTTTTGGTTATAATTTAAAAAAACTTTCTTTCTAACTTACTTTTTTATCATTTGAACTTAGCGGATTAACATTAACTTTTTTATTTAACAAAATTTCGCTAAAACTTATTTCACCTTTATTTTAGGCAATCTTAAGAAAAGCCTAAAAATCTTTTCTTTTTCAATTTAGAGGAATTTTGAATTTCTCCCAATATTTTAATAGCTTGTATCTTACATAACTTTGTGCTTTTATATTATCTAATCTTGCAGTAAATACACCCGCGGTTAGCGTAATGCATTTCCTGAAGATTTTTGTTTTTATTTAAATCCTGGATTTTGGCTTTTGAAAGAATCTTTAAGTATTTTTTACAAGTTCTTATTCCTTTTCGAACAGGCAGGGTCCAAAAGTTTAGCTTGGCCAGATAACGACCCTCCCGCGTCAACATGACTGTCGTGACCTACATTCGGCTTCAGCCCGCGGCAAGTCCGGATTATTCAAATTTATAAAATTAACTATAAATTCAAACCCAGGATCTACAACGAGTTTTGTCCGTTCTAATATATATATATATATATATGCAAGTTAATCGAACTTATTTATTACTTTCAGTTAAATGAAAATTAATATAGTTTATATATCGTACACTATACGTACTTATGAAGTAATAATATGATTTGTTGACCTAAGTTTGTCGGCACAGGCATATTATACTGACAAGTGTATTCTATAGTATATGAATATAAATACGAACAACAATTAATTACAATGCATGTCACAGCAATTATATATAAAGATAAAGAGGGTGAGAAGGGGTCACTGAAATACATAAATATGGGTAAAACGAGAATGACAAAGGATTGGTATTATTTTTCGGGGAAAAACGTAATAGCCTAGATTTATAATTGCGTATTACTTTCGTAACTATACCAATTTCGTATTATACATATTCCTACATATATTCGTACAAAATTTACGATAGCGGCATAAGTAATACATTTTTTTTGGAGAGAAACTTTACAGCACATAGTTAAAATTCATTATGATAAAATGTACAATTTATGGAAGAAATAACAACACTTAATACATTTATATTACATAACCTACTAAAAACTATATTGACATCTACCTATTATAGTACCGGCATTGTTTTGTACTAGGTTCGTTATATTTAATCTTTTGATTTTTATGTAATAACTATAAATCTAAAGTAACTCTCTTTATATGTAACCTAACTCTTTCCAGCAATTTCGATGCAACTTAAATCTACACATGAATGTTTTAAAAGTATGTATGTTAAATGTAATTAAATGTATGTTAGTGAAAAAATTGGTTGTTGAGCAACACTGCTACAATAACATCAACCACCAGTGTATAAGTGTGAGACAATATATATACTCAACAAATTGTAAATATATTTTTGGGTTTGGAGAGAAAACCAAACCAAATGTTTCAGAACAGAATTGAAAATTTCATCAGCAAGGATTTATTTCTTGTTATTCTCGTAAATAGAAAGCACAAATCCTTGAAGTGAAACAAGGCGGATTGTAAAAAAGATTAGTTTAGTAAAAGCTCTTGAAGTATTTCATTCGTATAATTGTTTATCCTATATAGTATTAAAGGATTCGTTAGCTTTAAATTGTTTTAAATGAATGCCAATCTTTTGAATTATTCTACGAGTACAATGTTTACTCTGACTATAGTTTGAACAGATTCATCAGCTTCCATATTAAAAGAGTATTTTGGAATGATTTTACTGTTTAATATTTATTCTGACTAGTCATAAAAGCTTCATTAGCTTTCAGTTTAGTTTAATATAGGCCTAAGAATATCTTTTAAATTGGGTTTCTGGTAAAATATTTATCCTTACCAGTACTAAAAGATTCAATATCTTCCAATTTAGTAAATAAAAACATATAGTATGAATTATTTTACTGGTACAATATTTATCCTCACTAGTCCTACAAGATAACCAAGTTTTCAGTTTGGTTTAATAAAAGCATACATTTTGAATTATTTCACCGGTGAAATATTTATCCTGACTTGACATAAAAGAGTCATTTTAGTTTTACTTTTAGTTTAATACAAGCATATCGTTTAAATTAGTTTACTGATATAATATTTATTCTGTCTAGCCTTAAAAGATGAACTAGGATAGTTTCCAGTTTAGTTTAATAATAGCATATTATTAAAAAAAAAATATTTTAATATTAGAATATTTACCCTGATCAGTCCTAAAAGGTTTTGGTTTAATAAAAGTAAATCTTTTAAATTATTTTAATGGTAAAATAACTATCCTAACAGTCCTAAAAGATTCGTTGGCTTATAATTTAGTTTAATGAAAGCAAATCTTTTGCTTTAATTATTTTAGCGGTGCAATGTTTATTTTGTCTTCTACTAACAGATTCGTTTGTTTATATTAAAGCTTATTAAAATCATGTCTTTTGAGTTATTTTACTTCTACAATATTTATTCTGACTAGTCCTAATACATTCATTTGCTTCCAGTTAAGTTAAAAGCACATCTTTTGACTTAGTTTACTTTTAACAAATTTATCCTTACTAGTCCTAAAATGTTCGTTATCGTTCAGTCTACGAGTAGTTTAATATTTGGATCATATTCCATTCTTATTTATTTGTTTATATAACGACCACAAACAAAGAACATGTTGTTGGTTTTTGAAAATAGAAAAATAAACTTCGAAAACTTTTTATAATGATTTATTAAACAACTGTATATTTTTCTAGAACTTATTAAATAGTTGTCAATTAATATGAAAACATTAAATTCCTGTATATTATTACCTATTTAAATAAAAATAAAGTTTAACTTAAACTACATACATTTAATGAAAAAACATCTTAAAAGGATCAAAATATGGAAATATAATTCTGTTCATTTGGAAAACATGTTGAAATCTAGTGACTTTCATATTTAGGTATGTAATATTTAGGTATTTCTCTAATAATAAAACTTTTGGTAGGGTAATGTAAAACACATTTTTAACATAAATTGTAAAAATTAACAAAATAAAGACTAAAATTACGTAAATTTTTAAATATGTCTTTAATTATGACAAATTAAAAAAAGAAATAAAAGAATTTTATGGCATTAAATATTTAAAACAAATGTTTTTTTGTTGGCTTGCAGACAGTTTACTAATAATGTTACATCAATAATAAACTCATACAGTTTTTATAGTGATCCATTCCTATGAAATCTCAAGAGAGAAGTTTTATTTACTCTATTAATCAAATATCTTTATCTGGTTCTATACACGAATGTCCACAAATTCGAAATGTTAATTTTACTGAAACAAATCGTTTTAAATCTTCACAAATATAATGAATAAAACGAATTAGGCCTACGCTGTTCCACTGCTAATACAATAATCAATCCTGAAAAATGTTCCAATATTTGTTTAGTGTACCCACCCATTAGATTAAATTGTTTAACTCATGTTTTTGTTTTTCTTCAATAACTTCAAAAACTTAAACCGTTTGCAGTTACAAGCTTCTCCAGTAATATGCGTCATAGCTTGAATTTTTTAAGATGCGTCAAAAAGCCGTCCATGTCGTTTACGTTTTTAGTATTTAGTTTAACATATTATCCACATTGTCTCTATGAATATCACTCAATTTATAATTGATTTTTGTTTTAACAACTTGTATACTTGGTGAATAGGCATAACACTAAACTACCAACGAGAACATTGCAGAGGCTATGTGGCCATGTAACAGGATTACAGACTTAAAATGTTATTTAACTGTATTTTAATACAGCTGGTTTAACGTAGAATGTTTTTTCATTGTACACAAATCAGCTGATTTGACATAGAGTGATATTTCCTGTGTATGATTTTTAGAGTCATTGATTTTATGGACATGGAGGGATCTTTCCACTTAGTGAATAATATGTTTTGTAGTACTCGAATTTAGCCACCAGATGGTATCAAAATCTCATTAAAAAATTACTTAGAATGTTCTCTGTCTGTTATTTTTATACGCAGTCGTAATTTCATAGTATACCTATGAGTGTTCATAAATTAAAACAAACTGCTCACATTTTAGTATATCTAAGAAATAAACGGCACCCACTTCAAATAGTTTTGCAGTAAATATAATAATTTGTTATTTTAAAATAAAACATGAATAGGTTCCTTACAGAAATTATGAGATCGGAATAATTATATAAATGTGGTAATAGAGTTATTGTTACCTAATTGTAACCCAATTAAATTATTTTAACTTTTTAGTGTCTTTACTGTTATTTTTTGAAGTCGGTTTAGCTAAAAAAAAAAAGTTTGATATTAATATTGCTAATTATGATTGTCAACGATGTACTTTAAGAAAGGAAACACATAAACATTTTAATTTTTGTAAACATTTAAAACAACTATCTTTCAATATTAAATACTGAAATGGATATTCAGTAACGTAGTGTAGACATTTGGACCCTTGTTTAAACCAAAAAATTCATAGGTAGTACCTTTACAAATTAAAATTCTGAAAAGAATATTGGCTAATAACTTAATTTTACGATTTAAAGACCGTAAAAGTTGTGTGAGTTTAACGTCCTCTAGAGCCTACTCTGTGTGAGCCAACCTCATTTAATTATTGATTGTCGCCTATCTAACAACAACAATTAAAAATATCATCTGTAATACTAAAAATGTATTTAAAATATAAATATTATACTATTTAAATTAAGAAGTGTTGAGCAATACAAATTATCTATTTTATTATTTACGGAACAATTAAATACACTACAGGGAACTTAAATGTTAGTATCAACTTCATCCAGTTATTGCTCAAATATTTATAAGTTATGTAATGCACAAATAGTCACTGAGAGTTTACCGACTAAACGAGTAAACCTTTGTTTAGACGTACAATTTTTGTATAATGCAACTAGAGATCTACGTCCCCTCTGGTGAGATCTACGTTTCGCCCACCAACCCTCGCGGTGAAGCAAATGAAAGATTATTGTATATCCTCATATTTTCACGGAATTTACCACAGGTGCACTTGGATCGGTTAAGGGTGGTGGGGTTGATGATAGGGCCAAAGTTTTTGCTTAGAAAACAGGAACATTTTTAAATAATAGATAGAAGTGTATATATAAATGTATGACACATATAAAGGATACATATACACATTATAACTATCGTTCTTTACCAAAGGTAACAGTGGTCATATATGTTAACTGTTAGCAGTGTGATTACAAAATAATATATTTAATATAAATAGGCGTGATTCTAGTTACTTCAATTTCCTTGTGCTATACGCTGCGCTTCCGTCTTCATAAGTTTAATTAGCATTCAGTAAAGACGCTATGAAAACAAAACTCATCATGCACTGAACAATAATCCCATTAATATTCTATTCATACAGCGAGTGCGAATGAAAATAGATTGTGTAAACTCAGTTACGCTGCAATACTTCAAAACAAGTAAAACACGTATTATGCAAAATTAGTCACCCTTCGCTTGTAATACCTGAATGTCGATACTATTGTGAAAAATGAAATTATAGGATCAATTTCCGTAAAAGGTCAACAAACAAAATAAGAGTGGACAAATTGGAACATGTAAAAGGTAAATAAATGTTTTAAATGGCATCTCAACATTGTAAATTTAAATTTTCTTCACTTATGATGTTAATGGAACAATTTTACAGTTTGATTAACAACATAGTAAGATTGATTAAAAACACGTAAAATATCCTAGAAATTAGCCAATCATTCTCATTGCTTTTAATTTTTAGACATAAGGCTATAGGTTACTTTGTACTAATGTGTTATTGTCAACTCTATTGGTTGTTTGTAAACTAAGACCACGCCATTCTCTGTGAAAGGTATAAATAAGTAGCATAGCACCTTGTCTCCTTAGTTATAATTTAGTTGTAGCTCATGTGTCACTGATGATGACGCTGTGTCGTTGAAACGCGTTTGACCAATAAACGTATTTTTGTGACAATTTTGTTCTGTATTTTTACTTTTAGAAACATAATAAGGTTTAACTTGTAGACAATTAAATACAAAAATAGAAAAGGTTGGTGAGGTAATGGCAAAGTTTAGGCATATTCACTTGGGCTTTCTTATGTATATTTTTAATTTTCGAAAAAAACTTTGCCAGATAAAAAAGTACGATTTTAAAAGAAAAAACGTCAGAGACAAGCTGATATTTTAAGATTAATCACAAAGTTCAATAAGAATATTTTTTTAAACAAACTTCTTATAGGCCTATAACAAAAGCAGCATCAGTATTTTAAAGTAAACAGTTTTTTTTTTTAAAGTACATACACAAAAAAACTCAATGGGAGATTCATATTGGAAAGTTGGTGTGTAGTAACAGGTTCTCGGAGGATGGTATGTTTATATACCAAGAGGTACAGACACAAAATTAGTGATTCAGTACCACGAGAAGGGTGACGGTCTCCAAATTTTATGATGTATGAGTTTTTAAACAGAGTTAAGTCTGTGGGGTGGTATCCACAAGTATGTTTTGACCCTAGGTTTCTCCTGGTACTATTTACGTAAATAGTAGTTGTCTGTGACTTTATGCAACGGTTGTTTGAATAATACAAACTTGATGCAATGAGTAAGGGTTTTCAGCTACCAACGTAAGATAGATAGTATACTTTTACTATTAGTATACTTTTAGATACTATAAAATTACAAGATGAGGTTGAAAGGTCTGAAACTCCGGCCTTTTTATGGGAGCCGGTTAGAGTTGACACATCATTTTAAATATCTAGGTATTATACTAGATAATAAACTTAGAAGGTGATCCCAGGCGGAGAAATATTTTTTAAAGCTAGTCCTAGTATTATAGCAGTGCCGGAGAACCATGGCGAAGGTCACCCAGAATTCAAGATTATATAACTGGTAATTTCCATGATAACGTACGCATCTCTGGTCTGATGGCCTGGAGTGCGAGTTGGAGACCAGTGGTACAGACTGAATGGAGTATAGTGTGACTGCACCATCACAAAGCATTTGTGTTTCTCCAGAATATTCTTAAACTAGATGAGACTGGGAATTCAGGATTCAATGCTGGGTTTTCGAAGAATGTAAAATGTAAGGCAGTGGATGTGTGAGTAAATAACATATGGACATGGTAACAAAGGAAACAATACTAAATCAGTAGCGGTAATATTAGATCTTATGTCAGACAGCTGTGTGCAGAGATTTATCTTTGAAACAGGTTACGAGGTAGTAATTAAATCAAGGAAGAAGAGAGAGAGAAGGTTGAACCACATGGACAACATGGAGGATAGAAAGAAGCTGCCACTAGTTTCCTATACAGATGGTTCAAAAATTGACAACAGCTGATCAGGTACTGTCGTGTAAGTTGAAAACTGGATCTTTTGAAGAGAGTATCTTTAAGTAGCTATACATTAGTGTTACAAACAGAGACATATGGCTTCATGTAATGTTTCAGATTCGTAAAGGTCGTAGATGCAGATAAGAGGAAATTATCAGGCAGATCTCATATTTTTTAGATGGTTAAGTATTACTGACGGCTTTAAAGTAACCCATAGTTTTCTCTCGGCTAATAGGTGAGTGCAGACAATCACTGACAGAATTAGCAATGGTTTAAGAGACAACGAGAAAGCAGAAAAGATGTCAAGGAGGAAGGAGTATCTACTTATTTTGTTGGTTTTGAACATTACATCCTGCTTTTGGAGCAAACAGGTAAACCTTTGATCAGAAACAGGTTTAAGGAAAGGATATAATAGCATAAAGAATGAAAGGTAGAATTCACTGATCTGAAAAAGTTTTGTAAAGAAAACAAGTATGTTCCGCAGAACAAGTATTTTCTGGGGAATGTTACTTAATCTCTCTGGGAATGCATAGCATCTGTTACAAGTGTCGTTTACATTAAAAAATTTAGGAGGTATAATTACAAAGGATATTTCTGAAGATAATAATAATTTTGTAGTAGATATAAATAAATTAATTCATGATAATTAGTTCAATGTGTGGAGCATAATATATATAATAATAATTGATAAATATTATAGTTACCTATTGTAAATCAAATCGTAATAATAATGGTTGTAACCAAAGTTTACTTATATATTCAGTTTAACTAAAGCCAAAACTGAAATTGCTGTCTTGATCTAAAAGTAAAAATTAAATTCATACAACTCTTGCACTAGCATGTCGTTCGAATGGACGCTTGTCTACGTCATCATACAATTTCTATCCCAACACATGACTAATCAAATCATATTTTGATACAAGTAACTTCATGTTTACTTAAAAGTAAAAGACTTTCTATAAACTTTATTGTAAAATTTCATTCCATTTTAATACTTCTATAAGAGTTAAATTCTATTGATTGCTTTACTGCAGTAAATTGTTATTTCATGCTGGTTAAACTATTGAAGAACGCCAGTGACTGGCGTCGAAACTGCAGAAGATTATTAGAGTTTCAATTGCAGTAAACTTCGCCACTGCTCTAACCACTGCACCACTTTGCGCTTCCACTTAATAATAAAAGAATACTTGATCGTTAAAAGGGAAATAAGGAAAAACGAATGCAAGGTGTAGTAAATGTAAACTCACGGAGCGTATAGGAAGTTAGGTGATAGTGGCATTTACAAGAGATTTAATGTAAAATAAGAAAGCATTATATTCCAATGTAGGGACAAAATATGTGTGTACTAGTTGGGTGCCCGTGCTTCGTTACGGGTTAAGCTCGAAAAAAAAATTAAATTTCAAAGGTATTTTTGTTAATATGCTATTTACACTATGTACTACTTTCTTAGCTTAAGTGTATAAAATATTTACCTTTTAGTTTTATTAATACCTGTCAAAGGACAACCTGTTTATATGCTTATTTTAAAGAACCTCCTTGTAAACAATGTGAGTCAGTGGAATTTGACTTTTATCTATATTTCTAACGCTTTTTACGTTTTAAAACCTTAAATGCAAAATATTTTAAAATCCCGTCTTATTGCACATCTAGAGCACTATGTTAACCACTATGTTAAGTCTCAAGTTAATATGTTTTGTCGTTTTTGAGAAATAGTGATTAATAGTGAGTCAGTGGCATTTGACTTTTATCTATATTTCTAACGCTTTTTACGTTTTAATAACCTTAAACAAAAAATATTTAAAAATCCCGTCTTATTGCACATCTAGAGCATAAGGGGAACCACTATGTTAAGTCTCAAGTTAATATGTTTTGTCGTTTTTGAGATATAGTGATGAATAGTGAGTCAGTGGAATTTGACTTTTATCTATATTTCTAACGCTTTTTACGTTTCAATAAACTTAAACGCAAAATATTTGAAAATCCCGTCTTATTGCACATCTAGAGCATAAGGGAAACCACTATGTTAAGTCTCAAGTTAATATGTTTTATCGTTTTTGAGATATAGTGATCATCAGTGAGTCAGTGGTATTTCGATTATATATATATATAGATATAAAGTATTAAGATGAGATGATGTAGGCTATATTTCAGTTGTCTATTTACAGACTTTAATTTTGTAAAATAATTGTTATATTTTCTACAAACTTAAAGAAAGTAAAATATAAGCTATAAGTTTATGTTTTGTTTAAAGAAACAACATCATTACAAAGTGATAAAACAATAGCAGACAGACATTTAAAAAAAAGCAATAAAATAAGTATTAACAGCTTAAGTATTAGGATATGAATACAATGATTTAGTTACTGATATAGAAAAACATAAACATAAAAAAAAAAAATTGCCAATAAATAGCTTTTCTATTTTGTACATTTTACAATGAAATAAATTTATAAATCTGTACTAAATAATTTCTAACTTTCATAAATATGTAAATATGAATGTATAAATTCACAGTAAAAGTATTTTGGAAATAATAATTAATACATTTAAATGTAATTACTTGAATGAAATGCATTTTATATAATATTTCAATTATATGTATCTCCAATTTCAGTTAAAAGTATACATCACCGAACTTCATGTCTTATGTATTTATAAAGCAAAGAAATAAGCAAATTTTATGCGTTCATAAATATTACTATTGCATTTTTTCGCAAGTTGATGTAACATTTTTAAATACGCAAAGATTGAAGTAATTTTTTACGAAATTCTTTAAACCAGTACGAACATGATGTGTCACAATTAAATCATATTAAGTATATTGGTAAAGTTTCATTTTATGTTTAATTTATTTTAAAACATATGATGCATTCATTATTTTATATTTAGTTTGAAGATATTCACCGTGTTAAAATAATTTTAAATTACAATTTTTTAAATTATACATTTATATATGGTCCAGAATTTACATTTTATTTACATAACTAAATAAAATAATTAACTATGTGGTTATTACACAATATGCTTTTTCCCTTTGGAACGCGTAGTTCTTAGAACTAGTTTTTTGACAAGAAGATACACGACTTTGAATTATTGTATGTTTTTCTCAAGCAAGTAGATAAAGATTATGAAATTAATACTTTAGAGGCACTCGTTCACCATCCCACCCGTATTTTGTAACTTTATCAGATTCGACTAATCGTTGTTGTTCACATTCGGCTCTTTCGGGTCTACAACCAATTCTCTTGATACATTTTTTATACTGGCGAAAAGTGAGATGGTTTAACTTGAATCTTTGCACTCTTAATAATTGTAAAATTGTTGAAATGTGTGAAAGGTTCACGCAAATTCTTACACACTTTTAAGAACGATTTATTAGAATTTATTTAATATCTTGTTGCACCAAAATTAATAATTTAATATGTAATATAAGTGATCGCGTTTTAATAATACACTTAAAAGGAAATATTTACGATGTCAATACTTTGTCGATACTTTGATAAGTTGTAACAATTAATTATACTTTGAATATTATTATGCATCACTGAAAATTGAGACTTTGTCGTTAAACGCTTTTGAGAATAAACTTATTAGTTGTGAGATTTACAGACGAAGATAACCACCTAGGTTTTTCGCCTAAAAAAAAAAAAAAAAAAAAAATTGTGAGATTTTGTGTTCAAGTTGTATTCTATCAAGTATATCTTCTCAAAAGTCAAGCTCTATAAGCCTATACGAAATCAAGTTTCTATGAAGTTTGCATATATTCAATTGCATAACTACTAGTAGGTTTACCTACTACATAACTTCAATTTAGTAGTTTATAAGCCTAATATAAAACAACTTCACCTTTATTATTAGGTTTAGGTTCCTTAATTAACTATAGTTACCATATTAGTTCATTTCCCTTGCTGCCATAATGGGTTGAAATAAAAAATGAATCAACCAATTCATTTACTCGTTTGTGGGAAAATAAAAACATGGGCAAACAAATAATCAGCAAGCTTGGTTGGGATGTTTTGAACTAAAAGAAGTAAACGTTATATGTTGTATGTGTGGATTTTCAACCCTTCTTTCCCTCTAAAACGAGATACTAAAAAAAACATCAGTCGTTATTTAACATCAGCTAATCTATAAAGCATTACTTCCAATTACAAAAAAATTTAACAATAATGTATTGTTAAGTACTTTTTAATGATTTCTAATTTTCTATCTATTTTACTGCTAAGAGATACAAATCATTTTTTGCTTTAGATAATCCATTATTAAATTTTGTAGAGACTAATCAAATTTGAAAAACCTCTAGAAAATTTAAATTAAATTTAGACCACTATTATTAAATTAATAGAAAACCTATTATGCCTTGAAAATTACAATATAAATTGCAATATTTTGAAAAACAATGATTATTCAATTTAAATAAAGTATTTACATTTAAAATATTTATATGCAAATAAGTTGTGTTCAAAATATGGTCTCATGATATATTTTTTATTTTCAAATTACTCTATTAAAGAACGATAAAACGGCAACTAAAAATCTCTCTGAAAAATATAATTTGTTATGTATTAAAAAGCGATTTGTTTTTAAATTTTTCACAGCTATATAATGCTGTAATAATAGTAGCTATACCATGATTTCGTATAGTAATATAGATATTACTTTTGTAAGATGTTAAACAAAGAAAGTTAACTAATTACAGTGATATATGGGGATAACCTTGTTTTAGTTTGCTTGAAAACCCATATCTGAAAAACTTTAATGCATGCTAAAACTTACCAAGCATTGTGTTTGGTGATCAATAGATGTTACAATGAGACATGTTCTATAAATGGTTTAAATCCAATATAATGTTAGATACTCTTGTTTATTGAGGTACTATAGGAACATTAATAATTGTTAGAAAACTTTCAATTTAAATACCAACTAATTAATTATAGTAACTCCATAGTATAACGTAAAACATACATTTTTTGACTGCAAAGAAAAGCAACTAAAAAAGTAAGTATTTTTATGCTTATTGATTATTCTTAATGTCACCATATATGTAGCTGTACTGCAATACACAGATCAAGATTTAACATATTATAAGCTTAGAATTTATTATTTTGTGGAATATTTCAAGTTGTTTTATTAATGTTAATTTTTTTTTAAAGTTGTAAGATTTTTTCATTTTATTTTTAAATTTTAATGTGAATATACATAAAAAAACTCAAAGGTTGCAAAATAACACAAGAATTGATTTTAAATTTCTTTTTCGTTTCACTTTTTAATTATAATCGTATGCAGTTAGTAGTTTAAAGTTATTATTAAACTGACTTAAAACCAAATTATAATAAATTTAGAGAAGATTTAATAATTATATATAAGGCTAACTAATTTTAAACCTAACCTATATTGTGTTCTTAACTAATGATCCAAACGAAACGACAACAAACAATAATGGCTATGGCAGGTTCAACATTCAACATTAAAACAATTCTAGTTAAAACATTATTCTTGATAATAATGAAGAAGACAGTTTTTCAAATATGTTTTGCCTTGATCCGTGATTGTTTGCTCGAAAGCGTTTGACAATGTTGTTTTGCGAAATATAAATTGAGATATATTCCTAGTGAGTAATATTGCTAATGAATTAATCTTACACAAAGATGATGCAGTGATTAAATTGCTTATTTAACTTAATAATTAATTATTTTTTAAAACATAATTTTGAAAATAATCTAACAACAATAATATAGTAACAATTATATTATAAATTATTTTATTTAGATATAGTTGAACAAAAATGTTTCACGCATTTAAATACATGCCAAAACATTCAGTCAGCAAACTGACATTCTTGGTAGATTTCTCAATTGAAGATTTAGCTGCTTTAGGTGATTTAAAAATAAATTTTGAGTCTCGTTGTTCAGATTTTGATGTAATTGTATGCGATACCAAGATTTTTCAAACAAAATTTTAAGCCTATATAGAAACCATAGCTCCGGAACTTCAAATGGAAATGGTTGATTTAAAGTGAAGAGATATTTACAATAATATTTAAAGTCATTATGTTTTATTTTATAAGAGTTTTAAACTTACACAGTTCGATCAGTTGCATAAATTTGCTTGTGTTTTTTTTACTTTCGGCTGTATCTGTGTGAAAAAAAACATCCTCCAAAATGAAATATTATACAAAAAACTTCTATTAACTATTAACAAATCCAAATTAAATGATGAGCATTTACTGTTGGTAATTTCACTAGTAACTTAAACCATAACTGTACACAATTAATTGTCACTGGAAAGTTGCACCTACATAAATCTAATAATAATAATTTTTCATAATGTTTAATTTCATTAAGTGAATTACTTACATCTTTCACTTATCGCAAGTTTTTAGGATAAATGTCGCATCGTTAATTACAGTTATTATGAATAATGTCATTATATATGTCAGTTATTGTGTTTCTTAATTAATCGATACAAAATATAAGTTTATTATTTTATATCATTTATTTACGCAACTGGATTGGTTGTGCTCCCGGTCCTTAAGTTGGAGACCCAGCAAAGTAGAAGACTTTACCACCTCAACTAGCGCATTTCAGTAACTAAATATTGTACTATACTAGATTGCCATAAAGGTATCAAACAGAACACCTATTGTCATCTAGATAGAGTCATACATTTTATATTAAAAAATTATGTATTAAAAATAATAGAATTTCCCATTTTACATATTTTTTTAATTAACGAAAGACATATGGCTGTTGAATAGTTGTAACGTTAGATAATATTATAGTAGGTAGTATATTGGTTTGTTAGAACTTTATAAGTAATTTGAATGGTATTGGTAAAAAACAAGCTATTGATATAAATAGATTTTTAATGTAAGTATAACGCTCTCTAAATTTGTTACAAAAATCTGTTTAATATCATTAAACATTTAGCAGTCTGTGCATGTGATTTATTCTGATGGGAAAAACTGATTTTATGTTCACCAATTATATTTACACAACGAAAACTAAAAACATATACCTTTGCAATACCTTTAGTTCAAATTGTTTACACAAATTTAAAAAAAATGCAACTGCTAATACATATAGGCATCTGAAAAGTGTAAGTACTTTTACCAATGATAAATCTAGTTACTAATGGTAATCGATGGTAAGGTAATTAAATTGCATGGCAATAAGAACGTCTAGAATAAAAATATAATTTTAGAAAATTAATTACTGAGCAGTTAAAAGCCTATTATTATTTTTTCCCACTCTCAAGGTGGGAAGTATCTACGGTAGTAATTACATATTAATATAATTTACAAACAAGCTATGGGTTGCGGTTGTTGGAGGTAAATTAAATTATAACTCGAAGCTAATTCATTCAAAATTTAATTAATGTGATATAAAGAAAAACATACATTTTACACTATAGACAATAAGTAAACAAAAAAGAAGAATAATATTATTCTTCTTTGACATTTACACGTATAATGGATAAAAGCAAATTTTATAACTTGGAAATAAGATCTACTTTATGTACATACTTTTGAGGCTGGACAGACAAAGTTTTTTCTACATTTTTCAAAATACTGATTGCTAATAGGGCTTTTTATTTTTTTGAAGAATTTAAAGAGGACAAATTATGTCACACTTTTTGAATTCTCACTTTTTGTCTAAAAAACAAGCATGCTACAATGCCCTGAAAATTCATATTTCCTTCAATTTGGAGAAAAATTTGCATAACACTTTGAGCACATTACCATCACTTATTCTCACCTATTATCGACTTGCTGTTTTTAGTTTAATATAAAGTGTTTGAATCTTTGAAAGACATATAAGGTAAGATTTATATTAGTTTAAATAAACAGTATATGTGTTCTAACTATTTGCGTATGCGTGCTTGTATTTTGTTTTAATTTGTATACTCAGCTATTTTACTGCTATTGTTCACTGTAATATTCTAACGAAAACCAAAACATAATTAGTTAGACTTAGATAAATCAATGTCAGTAGGATTCTTAAATTTAAAATTGCAGGACAAATGTTCTTCTGAATTACTTGTAAATAGGAAATTCCTTCCAATAACGAATTAGGTTTTATACTAAAAATGAAAAAAACTATGACGAAAATTAAGAAATACATTCTTCGAAAGACTTAAAATGTAATACTTTATTAAATCGATTACATAAAAAGTTTAACTTATACCACTGATTTTGTTTAATTTATATTGTTTTCTGTAAAAGTATAGTAATTGAAGTTATACTACCAAAAGTTAGTCACTTCATGTATCTCGCTCATATATTACCAGTGTACGGTATGTTGTGACATTATTCACGCCCCCAAGCAATAAAAATTAACTGATATACACCACTCTTGTCATTCATTATCACTCGATATAAATAATCAACAATGAGTGTAGTTTAGCACTGTGTCCTATAAACGTTCACCATTATTTACCCCAAGTAAATACATACAATGTGTAAGTGCAGTATTAACGCAACAGTTTGGATAATATAGAAAGAAGATCAGTTAGTAAAATTAATACATAACGGAAATAAAAATGAATTAACAATAAATTATGATTTTCGTAATATTATAACGATTGTTTCTATACTGTCCTTTCATTATAAATAAAAAAAACAAAACAATTTTGATGTTTAAATTTTGATCAAAAATTAGTACAAATGTACAATTTAAAAAGAAACAAGCAGGATCAGATTTCTTTTAAATATTAGCTAAAATATTATCTTAATCACTATGTTTGTAGACCTCTGTATTACACTTAATAAATACGTTTTTTTAAATAACACCCTATATTACAATAAATTGAAAATAATCTTTATGTATATTTCGATAACATATTCTTTTCAGATTGCTAGTGTTGATACTTATTTTATAGTACAAGCACTGATGCCACTAAATTAAAACAAACATTCACATATATCTGGAAAAATAATGGCTTTGTAGTGTTTGTAGTAAAGCAATAAGAAACAAAATATAAAACTAAGGAACTTATTTTATGAAGGTTTTAAGGGAATTAAACGAATTGTATAATCATCAGGTACTAGAAAAAACATTAGATTGTGTAGCAAACAAATATTTCAAACTAAATACAAATGTAAACCGCGAAAGAGGCCAGCTGTTACCGATAACTGTTTCTGTATTAAAACGTTGATGAGTATAAATTTCTTTAACGCAAACTATCGTATTAAAGGTTTCAGAACAATGCATTATCGAAGAATAACATCTGCTTTGTATATAATGAAAATTAGTCTTAGAAGGAAACTTTGGCAGGATGTCAGTTAAGAGACTATAAAGTTTACAATTAATTCGCAAAACAGCACTGTAGCAGTTCCGTTGAAGTAAAGTTGTTTATAATTGAATACTGTATAATTGAGTCTGTGTCATCAACCACAATATCAAGCATTGTATAAAATACAAAATAGTATACAATACAATAGTAGTGCAGACAACACATTTGTCCATTAAATAGTAGATGTATCTTAAATATGGTTCAGTATCCTCGTACTTCATTAGAGCGGTATGCATATTAATATTTCTATATTTTGCATATTAATTCGTTTTGTTAATTTAACAACTATATTTTAAATTCGGGGATAATTTAAGTCACCAAATCTTTTGCAATATTAGAAAAATCTTTCATAATGTCATTTCAGAAATCTAAGCTATAACAACTTAACCCATTCAGCCTTCTAATAGCCTCATATATGGATTTTAATGTTCATTTTTCTTGAATTTTTAGTCGTGTCAAGTAGTCTACTGTATTTTTTTTTTTTTAAATGTTGGGAAAACTTAATTTTGTATTTATCCTGAATATATGATGCTACAAGAAGGTAACAGCAGATCTTCTTCCAGCTGAATCATTTGCCATTCTGTGGTTATATCTAGGAAGGTGTGGCCAACGACATTACTTACAGAATGAATGCAATGCCCATGTACTTAATATTTTTGCTTACGGCAAAAAGTAAGTCTCTCTCACACATAAATCATTAGTTTTTCTGTTCCAGAAAATGTGCCCTTGTATAAGATGTGCATCCGTAATATATACATTGATGATATAATATATTGATACATAATACATACATAATAATATAATATATACATTAATGTATTGATAATCATTGATTGTTTATTTTGTATTTTAAGAAAATTATTAAACTATGTTGATACATATATATTATGTACGTATTTGTTGACTAATATAAAATATCTTTTTATGAATATTAATGATCTTATGAAGGAATACCTGCGTTCGTAAATTAGTTAATTTCTAAACAACCACATCTCTCAATTAATGTCTTATATTATTTTATTATTATTACTTAAGATAAGTTATAAACTTTGAACTGTATTAAATATTCATACATAATGGTTATGACTGCATATTCATACATACAATATGGCTGCTATTCCGTTTAAATCCACAATTCATAATCAGTTTTAATAACTAAAACAAAACCATTGTTGTTTGAAAGTTTTTAATTTTAATTCGATATATATTTAAAAATATTGTAAATATTAAGTTAGTGTTTTGTTTAGATATTAAGAGGCAAGATAAAAATAAAATAAGTTTTAAAATACCATACAAATATTTCAATTCATAGGCGTGATTTTGTAACAAATGAGTTAAAATAAATAAATAGACAAGTGTTTTACAAAAATGTCATTACATTTTTTTTGAATGTGGACTTAAATTTTCTTTGAGCTATTTCATATGGTCTACAATTCATAAATCCAAACAGCATACATTGATTAAGTTTATTTCCATCTTGTGTTAGAAGTAATAAAAATACTTTATACGATATTTTTATGAACGAAAAATAATATCAAATCTGTGATAGTGAAATGATGACTACGGCAGGTAGGTGTAATGATTACAGTTTTCTAGTGTATGGTAGATAAACTTAATCACAATTAATAACACCATTATTTTGATACGACCCTCCCCCATTTATCAATTACTTTCCTAATCGTTTAGGGTTCATGGCCCAAATCGTAGGTTTAATCCTGAAACTAATTAACTTCCGATATAATCTATATGATTTAATATTTACAAATATTATTAACTGAAGAAAAATCAATTTTTGGGAAAACGTAATTCTAGATTTGAATTGCTAAAACAAGTTATTTCGACAAACTACTATAACAATATAAAAAGACAGATGGTTAGTTACAATTATTAATGTTTTGCTGTCTCTTAAGTAGATTTAGAACACAATAGTTTTTAAAAGATCAATGTATTTAAATTATCTCTTAAATTCACTATTTCCTGTATTCAAAACTAAAAAGTACTAGTTTATATATTAATTTTTTTAAATGAGGTCAACATTTCTTTTTAAACGGAATTTTGTTGAGTTTTTAGTTTTCGAATTTGTTTAAAACATTTTTATTTATTTTCGAAGTTAGTTTTATTACAAAAAGGTTTTATTTATTGCTTCTCTGATGTGAATTTGTAAATGTTTGATTAATTTAGTAAGACCGGACCATAATCCTTATGAAACAGAAAATCTTTATAATTGTTGTTACTTTGGAATCACATAGAAAATATAAAAATATAATGTTATTAAATTCACAAAGTAACTGGGCGCGAAAGAGGTTGATGTTGAATACTTACATTTTGAATGATCATACAGTAAAATGTTCAATGTAGAGTAA
>JAGFPH010000216.1:72135-153074 GCA_018207615.1 Philaenus spumarius | reverse complement strand
ATTTATATAATGTATTACAAGAAAGCAGAGTGGCAGAGTGGCCGAGAAACTAAAGAGGACTTTGCGTGGGTTCAAACCTAAATACTGAGGATGGATGTATCTGTGCTCTACTCTGCTCCTCATGCCATCATATTATATCTAACTGATATAAAATAAAAACCTTTGTAACAACAAAGTATTATTTGGTTTAAGCCCACTTTCTTCTAACTACGACGGAAATTTAGAATCGTTAAAATATACGACGTATTTTATGTGCAGGGTGATAACTTTATAGGAGCCTTTATTAGTAGCGCGTATAGCCTACCATTCATCACATATCAAATTTTAATTGGTAACCTTCATTATTTTGTCTTGAAATTTAAACATCAATTTTGCTAGTTTTGTATTTTACACATTAAAGATTTAAGTTTGTTTTAAACTTATATTAAGTGTGTTTAATTGCGTTGCTGTAATTTCGACGCTAAATGCAAACTCCGTTTCAAATACGTGTAAATTGGGCCCAGAGTAAACTCCCCTTCTACAGGTTCATTAACATCTATTAGTTAATGTTTGTATAGTTTCATTACTGCAGCTCGAACAGTTTTAAAGATGGAGACATAATAATTGAATGCGTTAATGTATTAAAACGTGTTATTTTTGTTTCTTTATTTATTGTTTTAAAATATTAAAGAAAAATATACAATAATTAACAATTAATTACAAAGGGTTTATAGAGTTACAGTAATTTACAAAAGCATTGATCAAGCTCAAAGTCCAAAACATTACGATTCATGTATCCCCCAACTCAATAGTACTCCTTCCCTTAAATCTCTTTTTATAAATATAACGTATTTTAATTTATTTTGAATATATTTGACTTATTTTTATAATTACAGATTAAAGTCCTTTTTTATTTAAGGTTATTCCGTTTTGCCTCCTTGCCAGGCATTATCAAACTTATATTTTGTATTTATTTCTTGCATTCATTGATGCGCGTCAATTGGTTAAATTAGAATATATACACATAACTCCAGTATTGAGTTAAAAACGTTCGCTTGAGTTGCAGTTTACGTAGTTTTTTTCAATTGACTTAATGTCCCAATGTGTTGTGTTGTGTATTTGTCAATGTGATGTGTATAATATATTCTCATTAAACCAATTGACGCTCACCAATGAATGCAAGAAATTAAATACAAATATAGGTTTGAAAATGCCTGATCAAGAGGCGAAATGGCATAACCCATAAGAAAATAAAAGTAAAAAGGACTGTGAGCAGTAAGTATAAAAATTAAATCTAGTAAAAAATAAAAAGTCCAGTAAGGCAATTAATAACCATATATTTTCAGTCGGCGATCTAGAAAGATTGCTGAACAATTTATATCGCAGACAACTGTGACTAGAATAATTCCTTTGAGCCTGAAGTAAGGGTTTGCCAAATCCTGTCCATTCCTAGTAATATGATAATGGTAGGAACTGTGACTATCAAATCTGGAAATATTTAGCTTCACATAGATTAGATTATACTAGGATTGTCATTGTTATATTCTGAAATTTTGAAAACCTAGCTCTACATGCATGCTTGCTAGGTAAGTCATATATACTTTTAACTCCTTTTATTTTGCTACAAAAAAGATTTGCTAGAATCTCTAGAGTTGCCCCCAGATGATTTCAATAACTCAAATCAAAATAAAATAACGCGCAGTAAGTCATCAATAATAACACAACTTTTGAGTTTCCATATCAGGGAAACAATTCCGGCTTGGCTTGGCTGAGGATATGAAAGTTTCGAGATTAGACTTCATATTCGCTAAATTATCTTGTGTAGGTTGTGTCACCTGCGAAAGTATGGACATAATTTGCACTTTCAGTTAAAATAATTCACAAATATAAGAAACAAGGAAGGACTCACAACCGATCCCCAACAGTAAAATCCTTGCAGCCAGAAGCATGACCATCAAACACAACCATCAGTTTCCTCTTACTTCGGATATGATTGATAAGATTTATTTCTTTACACCGAAGTCTATTAAATATCATTTCATCACATTGTATATTAAGAGAAATTCAGTCAACGGAGAAATTAAACATCTAAGAAACTAGGCCCTACAATAAGTATGTCTTCCAAGCCAACACTGTTGAATAATTGTGCATAAAATAATATTGATGTTTATCGAACAGGTTATTGTGGGTTATAAAATTGCTTAACATACATGATTTCAATATTTTGCTTATTATTTTGCAACAGTTGCTTCTTTTTAAATGATTGTGGTTTTTGCTAACTTTAGACTGTTAGGAAAGTTACTGACATTCAACAAAAGACTAATCAGATTTGGCAAGAGAAAAAGGCCCACTTGTCCCAAAAGGTCAATATAATATTCGCTGGCTTTTCAAAGTTTTTAATAAAACAGTGTGAGACAAAACAGCGTGTTATAAATTTTAGATATTATTTTTGCAAGTACATAAATCAAATAATCATTCAATTATACTTAGTTAAAAAAAATATATAAAAGGATGTTTGTTTTTGGCTTCGAACAATATGATTCCTTTTTAATAAAATGACATGCTCCTTTTAACTTGTTTTTTCGAATTAAAGAATCATTTGCCTCAACTTCTGCATAACTATGTCTTTCCTATAAAGTTTTTTGAGGATACTAAATTTTACGTGATCATCTTCATTTAGCTTATTCTTCATCTATTGTAGAGTATTAGTAAGAAACTGCTCATCACTTGGAACTAAGGTGGAAAGCAGCACTTAGTTCCTGGTTTAGTTTTATAGGCCTATAATTTACGATTATTCTTTACAAAGACACTAATAAAAAAAAAAAAAAAAAAAAATACGCATCATTCATGTCAGAATTATTATATAACTGTGAATAATTATTTGGAACTTAAGGAACTATTCATTTCTTGTTCAATTCTAACATGTGATTGTAAACGTTAGATAAGGGGTAATCAATACCAGCTCATCCCAAATACCAACATAATCAGATTCAATTCCCTGTTCCAATAAAGTAGTCTTACAAGGCCTTCTGTGTACATTAGGACAATATTATCACAACAAGACTTATACCTTGGTTTAAATAGTATGAATTTATCCACCTAAGCATATTTAAGAAGTCTTTAGTTTATTTTTAACATTGAAATTACCTGCCAACACAAAGTACTTAACTGGTTCATTCATGATGTAGGTTATTAGATTTTCGAGATGTCCATACTCTAAGTTGTCATCCAATTATTTTTGTTCTAAATTTAAGTTTTCCACGTCAAAAGTTGCACGAAGAAAACGGCCGAATCATATAGACGTTGTTTCCAATTCCTAAAAAAAATAAAGTTAGTAAATATTCCAAATTTTTCCTACAACCAGTTATTAGTTATTTATGTTTACAGTCTTACCAAAAAATAATGGTATGAATAGTAAAATTAAGTAATAAAAGTCACACTTTTCAAAAAACTCTCTGCAACAATAAATATTATATTTTATCATTTTATATAAAATGCTGGACACCACTTTGTTTCAATTATTGTGACTAATTGTGGCTGCTCAACTTTGTACTTAAAGTTTTATCTTAAAGCAAAGCTAAAAGTTATAAAACTAGATTCTAACTTAGTTCCTTTATCAATTGAGAATATTTACTCTTGACTTAACCGCTGATAAAATTTACAAAGTTTTGGTTTTAAGAAGGCTTAAGTATTACACAAAAATTTCCTTTAGATTCTAGTTCAAACTTTGTAATAACATTTCTGTAACTTATTGCTTCGCTTTAAAACATCAAAACCCCATTATTTTGTATTTAACTGTAATCATTTAAAACACTCATACATTTAAATTTTAATGTTTCAAAAGTTTGTCGACAATATAATTACAAACATAAACTACTCCAAATGTAAACTGTTTAATCTGTAATTGGTTGTTTTGAAAGTTCTGTATAATTTGAACAACAATGTACTCTCTTCCATACAATCACAAGTAACTCTACTTTTATGTTAAAAATAAAACAATTAATTTACATTCAGATACTTACAAGTTCCTTTAGATTTTTATTCTACTCCAATAGTATAGTGAAAAAACTAATCACTTTAATCTATATTACTTAGCCTATTTATAATTTAAATAAAATAAACATTACATATTCAAGATAATATTTAAGTTTTATGTTGGTACATGCAAATATTTGAGTGAAATATTTGGATTTCCAGATGTTTGATTTATATATGTATTAGTAAAATAAAAATAAAACAAATTTGTTAAAATTAGAAGAAATTCAAATTTTTTGACTAGGGGGTTATAAAGAAGCTACTACATTTTCAACTAACAGAAGAAGAAATAAATATATACAAAATAATTTATCTTTCATATATACAACAGTAGAATTAGCTTAATTCTAGGGTCAAGAAAAGTAGAAGAATTTATGTTTATTGTGTTTTGGTAGTTACCTCAGTTCTACTCTTTATTCGTAAAACATTTTAATTTAACAAAATTTTTTTTTTCACAATTAGATTGTAAGGAAAATATGTGTCAAATGTCAACCCTCTAACATGACTAGAGTGTGAAAATAGGTTATGTATAAGTAAGGCAGGACTTTTTCTTTTATTTACAAAGTTTTAAATAAAATATGCTTAATTACAGTTCTCTATCCTGAAGGAAGTAAGCAGAATTCCTGTTTATGGTGTTAAGGTGTTATTTTCGATAACCAGATTTCACAAATTAATCAGAACGCTTAGTAATCGCAATGAAACATCTTTATTCTCATTAGTTAGCTATAAGGAACATCTGTGCCAAATTTCAGCCCTCTAATTTCGTGAGTGAATTGAAAATAACCAGGGATGAGTGAATTTCATTTGGGCACTTCCTTATATTGTCCAGTTTTATTAGTTTTAATTATGATCAGTTAATTAAAATTAAAACAATTCCTGGCAGCAAATACGAGTAAAATTCTTATTTAGGAATTTTAATGAAACATGTTCCCTTAACCACGAATGAAAATATTTCGGTATTCTACCTTATTAATATTTTGATCGTTTTATAAAAGAAGATAGATTATGATGGAGGATTCAAGATGATCTTTATTTCGCAGTATTTGATTTTAAAATAAATTTATTGTTACCTTTTATTTGGTACGTCACTAATCCATTGTTGGTAAAATGATTACCTAGGTTTCAGGCTGCGTGAACCCATCATCAGATCATTAAGGTTATATTCGTTCCATTAGGATTTCGTTATGGTTTAAGAAGCACTGTTATTACATTTCACGAACATTACAAACACTTACACAAACACACATTATATACATTGACTATACAGTTAAAAGTTAGACACGTGAATTATTAGTTAGTGCGAACTTGACGGCGAACGGTTCGCGACTGGCTAGTTATTGTCAAATTGATATCGTTATCTAACCTTGAGTCGCAGGTTCCTTTATTTGCATTTTTATTACGCTGTCATATAAGGTATTGGAGGAGTATGAAAGTTGTTCATTTAATATGTTTTTAGGTTCTTGTTTGAACGCTTTATAAATCTCGAACTCCTCCAAGGCGCTCATCGTCGCCTTAATGTAAAAACCTCGTAAGTCGAAAAAAACCGAAATTGCTTTTATTTGATTTTTAGTTAGAAAACCTCGGTTTTCGTGTATTTTAATGATAAAAGTTGGTATTTTTGCACTGCGCTGCTTTCTACAGGCAAAAAACTGAACCACGTATATCGTGTGGCCGCTAGGTTTGGAGAGAAAACCTTGTAAAAGTTGTTGTGTAAAGTGGTGTTGAAAACGTGTTTCAATTTCAAATTTTTTCTTATTTTGGTTGAAGATTTCATTACCAGGTAAATATTATATTATTTTCTTAAGTTAGTATAACTTTAACAAGATATTTAATCATTAAATTTAGTCTAAAAAAGGAACTAATAAGAATGAAAACCACTCAAATAGGTTAGGTCTATCTTTGTAGTATGAAAACCTCGTGTTTCTGACATACAAGGTTTTCACACTAATATGCTTACAACTCAAGATTATGTCTACTGCCAAATTTCCACAGAATTACGAGGTTTTCATTCTTATTTGTTGCTATGTGAATCCTAAAATTTAAAGCTAATGAAATTTGTTTGTCAATATTGACTAAGATATTTTATGGAAACTAACGGCAAAACCAATTGGATTATTTAGTACTACTTCCGTGCATTAAAAAAACACACATAAAATATTTTTGTACAACCGCTTCTCTGGTTTACAAACAGCTTGAAAATGACGAGCTTCACGTCACTCCTCTACTCCCAAAAGGTATGCCAACAGAAATTTAAGACAGTTCTCTTTCAGTTTTAAATATTAAATTGTAATAGGCTCATCATATTTTTTAGATTATTGAATATTTTACAGTGGTGATAGCCAATAAACTGTTTATGCCCAAGCACCTGCTTTCATATTATTATATTTTCAAGAATGTGTTTCTTTTGATTTCAGACGTAGAAGATACCAAGGAGACTGCTCTTCCAAATGCTGAATACTCTTATATACCTGATAACGACATACTCAACCAAACCTTGACACTTGGACATTATATTTTAGTTCCTACTAGTACTAGCAACAATAGTGGTTTTATTCTACAGCCAGTTGAATCTTCTAGCAACAGTTTTACTACACCTATGCCTACTAAAGACATAGCTGCTATTTCTCAATTTAGTCAAGAACAGGAAGAAACAAATACTACATTGTCTTCTCTGGATTTGGATTTTAGTTACAATGAAGTAAACTATTTTGACTTAGATGATGTGATTGATTCTCTTGAAATCGAAAATGAGGCTACACCTATATTAATTACAGAAAATAATGGTTACTTAACAACCATGCCTAACGAAGGGGAAATTAATACTGATGACACACATGATGACCCAATTGATACACACATTGAAGGACAAACGAACATGGCTTTGGAAGAAACCAGTGATTCAAAAAATGAACAAGAAGAGGCAACTAGTGGCACAGACAACGAGCACAGTTGTAGTAGTAGGGAAATTCCCCAAAAGAGAAGAAGAGCAAAGCGAGGACAGGCAAACAGAGATTCCTGGAAAGCAATATCCAACAAGAATAAAAGATTAAAAGGGGAGTCTTACTATGGCAGAAGTACAAACAAAAAAGGCAAAGCAGTTTTTGATGTAAAAAAAAAAAAACGAAAAGGAGTCTAAAAGCAAGATGCAAATGCAAATCAGGAAATCGTAAAAGATTTGCTTGTTCCAAGATTTCTGAAGAAAAAAGAAAGGAAATTTTCGTAGGTTTTTGGAAACTTGCAAGGGGTCAGAAAGTTATGTGTATACGTAATTTAGTTGATAAAGTGCTTGTAAAAGAAAGAAAAAATTCTACCAATGGTGATCATAGGCGTAACTTTTCATACTCCTATAGTTTGAAACCAAATACAAATGAAGGCAAATTTAAGGTTTGTAAACATATGTTTTTAGCAACACTTGATGTAGGAGAATGGAAGGTTCATGATTGGGTATCTAAATCATCTGACAATGCAAATGAAGGAAAAACAAATGAGCATGAATTGATTAACATTCTAACAAGTTCGCGAATTACCAAATGAATTGATACAAAAACAACTTATTAGTGACTTGCTAGGGGATCTTCCTAAACTTGAATCTCACTATTGTAGGAAGAGTAGTTCCAAGCTTTATTTAGAGCCAAGATGGAAATCCAAGTCAGAACTCTTTAAAGAGTATAAAGAATTTTGTAAGTCTAAAGGTAAAGAAAGCCTAATAATTGTGTCTGACTGTTTATTTTATACTATATTTTCAGAAAGTAATTTGTCACTATTCACCCCCAAAAAAGATCAGTGTGACCTATGTTGTGCCCATTTACAGGGTAACATAGAATTGCAAGAGTACAACGACCACATTTCTAGCAAAACAGCAGCAAGACAGCAGAAAGAAGATGATAAAACAAATCAGGAGAAAATACTGCAGTTTATACAATGGATTTGCAGGCTGTGCTACTATGCCTATCATTAAATGCTTCAGCTCTATACTATCGAACAAAACTTAAAGTTCACAATTTTACACTATATGACCTTAAATCAGGAGCTGGTTATTGTTTTCTTTGGGACGAGAGTGAAGGTGGTTTGAGTGCGGATGAGTTCTTTAGTATTTTATATGAATTTTTGACAAGTGAGGTAGACACAAGCAAATTCAGTAATGTAATACTATACAGTGATGGATGCACCTATCAAAATAGGAATAGTATTTTGTCTAATACACTTCTTTTGGCATCATTTAAAACCGGCTTAACTATAACGCAAAAGTTTCTGGAAAAGGGTCATACCCAAATGGAGTGCGACTCAATGCATAGCACAATCGAGAGAAGGCTGAGAAACCTGGAGGTATGTTCTCCAGTTGCATACTTTGAAGCATGCAGAACAGCTAGGGTAAATCCACAACCCTATAAAGTGGGGATTTACGGATTGACCTAACCCGGTATTGACACGGTATTGACCTAACCCACAAGTTTTTTAAAAAATTTAGTACCTTATTATTTGTAACATCAATACGTCCTGGCCACAAAAAAGGGGACCCACAAGTAACCAACATAATATGTATACAGTATACTCCTAATGGAGAGTTGGTAATTAAATTTAAATACTCAGATGATTTTTCTTTGCTTCCAAGAAGGGTGAAAAAACCCTCTGATGATGTAATTATTGAGAGTTGGTATAACAAAGCAATACCGCTCCAAGCAACAAAGTTCAGACATCTGCAGGAAATGAAGGCAGTCTTACCCAAAGAAGTTCATAAGTACTATGATGATTTGCCCCACTTCTGTAAGTCTGGTAACAGAGTATGTGAGGACAGAAATAAATGTGCTTGTACTATAGCAGTAAGCGTACCATAGGCTTTTAGTAAGTGTCCTTACCATAAAATAGTTGTTAATAATGTGATTTCATAACTTTGTAATAAAAATATTTTTGTGTTCAGCTTATTTTTTTGTTTTCATACATCCATAATCTTTATTAATTTATGCAGCGCCATGGCTACTGTTTTTTCTTTTTAAAGATAGGTCAGTTGAAACAGGAAATTAATTACTTATAATTAAATTAATAAATATATAAATAGGCTATATGCACACACAGACCTAAATAATGTTATTAAAAATTAACAGTACTATAATTTTTGAATTTTTTTGTTCTTACTAAGAGTGAAAAACTTGTATATAAACAAAAATTTTAAGTATGAAAACCTTGTAAATCAAAATTAAAATGAAAAACAGGTATATCACGCAGTGCATAAAAGGTAAAACCTTGTAAGTCTGAATAAAATATATAACAACATACATTTTTAGTAACCATTAGAACAGAAAGTCTATCAATAATAAACAAGAACTAAACAAATTCAACTGGTTATCAAAACTTACAAAATGTCACATTAAAATAGTTATTTGTGTCTCCTGTAAAGTTTAGATATTTCGACTTACGAGGTTTTCACATTAAGGTGATGTCATGTAACGTCCCTTACTACATGTGTGTAAGATTTCCATATTATTGTCTATGTTGGAGTAATTATGGCAGTTATCAATGAGGTGTTCAGCGTATCTCGATGTCTTAGGTTTTCCTTTGGTGGTTGGTAAATGCTCCTTGAATCGTTTTTTGAAAGGGCGCCCTGTTTGGCCGATGTAGAAGCTTGGGCAATCATCGCAAGTAATTTTGTATATGCCAGTTTTATCTTTTTTGTCCCTTAAGTTTCGGTTAGGAGGTTTAAGTTTCGACTCAAGTTTGTTGCCAGTCCTAAATGTAACCTTGATGTTACTTTTCCCCATTTCATTGTTTAGCGTGTAATTCAATTTGTTGCCAAATTCACAAGATATGTACTTAGTTTTCCGTTGTTCATTTGTTAACTTTGGGGTCTTGTTCTTGTGTCTTTTAATGAGTTTGTCGACGATTGAGCTTTTATAACCGTTAGCGACAGCTATGTGTTTAATTATATTAACTTCTTGGTAATATTCTTCTGGTTGCATTGGCACAGTTAAAAGGCGGTGTATAAAGCTGTTATATGCTGCCATTTTTTGAGAATATGGATGATGTGAAGATGCATGTATTGTCTGGTCGGTGGATGTAGGTTTCCTATATATACCGAAAGAAAGTTGGTTGTTGCATATGATTTTAAAACTTCGATTATTTAGATCTCCTTCGATTATTATTATTATATAAGTGTTAAACGTGGTTCTTTTATTGAACGTGGTTAAAAATATTTATTCTAAGTTTAGAATCAAGGTATTTATAATGTAAAAGTCTTACATGTAAAACTAATGGAGTTAAATTAACAAAATAAAGTGATTTATAAGTCACTACTACGTAACGATTCAGTTGATTATTGTTTAAGAGGTAGGAACACAAAACATTATAATTATAATTCCAGCACATTAACTTTTGAATTTGTTTATGTTTCCAAATATACTTTGAAAATCTACTATTTTGTATTTAACATTTATTTTAAGTCAATTTACATTTAACGTTTGTATCTATTTAGTTTGTTAAATTAATAATTTTATCATTCATATCAACTGAAATTAATAAAAAAAACTTATTTATTTTAATTGTGATACTCCTAGGTTTTATAATTATTAATATATACTAAACATGTTTAGTTTTGTCACTGGCCGTAACTTTATTGGTTATCGTTAGGATAATTATACAGTATGTAAATAGTTTGGATAAAACTTAATAGCATCGATATTTTAGGTTATAATGAAAAATAGTGTAATAAAATAAATCATAGTTATGTATATATAGTGCTTCGCACTACAAGTAAACTAGTTGAAGCTAGAAATTTTGTTTAGTTACAGTCTTTATTATTAATTTGTAAATGAAGAATGTTAAAGAATTGTTGACTTTTTGTTTTATCTACAGGGCGTTCCATTGGCATTTATACCATGGCTCGTTTCGAAACATATTCAGATAAAGACAATTATGTATTACACATTTGTTTAAAAAAATTTAAATCAGACCACTTTGGTTAAATTTAAATCAGCTGTTACCGCTTCAAAATAACTGCAAAACGAATATAAAAAAGGCATTAAATATCAAATTATATGCTACAAGGACATATTCTCAAAATTGTCCAAAACTCCCCAAATGTATACATAATATAGGCCTGCGTGTAGCATTTTTAACATCTGTAACTAAACATTTTCAAACATTTTATATATTAATATGTAACTAAAATGTAATGCCATAATTTTAAATGGCTTGACATTAAACAACCTCCAACTGTATATTAGTGGATTCCGAAATTAATTACTTTACAGATCTTTAAGAAAAATCTGAATGTACGTTAAAAGTTCATAGGTAGGGTCTAAATATGACAAAATGTAAACCAATAAGTATTGGTATATATTAAGTATTATTAAGTATTGCAGATGATGGATGATATCAGGTGTTGTATTATATGTTACTCACGTACACGTACGTATGCATGTACGTACGGACGTTCACTCGCTTTTAAAGGAATTGATAAATGATGAATCAAGTATTATATTAAATAATTAAATACAAACTCTTTATTGGTAGAACCCAGCACCTAATATGCATGATACAAATACTTTTAAGAACATATTTTGAATTTTTAAAGATATTTTAGAGGTCCTGATTTGCAATTTTAAAAGTTGAAACAATTACCCTTACTAAATATTAATCATATTTTTTTTAAATGTGTATGAAACTTTACGGATAAGTTTAGTTGTTAAGTATAAACTATATAATTAATAAATACATATTTAGTTTTGCCAGAAGAGTTTTGAATACTTTGTACTTTTTGCCGAGTGCATGCCAAGGCCTTATTGTGCACTTCATTCAAGCTTCGAAAATGGTAGACTATCCTTACATGTATTTCAATATTAAAACAATTACTCCTACTAACAATATAGTTTATAAATAGTTTCTTAGTGGGTTTGTTAGTTCATTTTTATATTCATTTTTAGTTTTATTTCATTATAGGTTGATAATAATTGATATGATTTTCACATCAAAACAAATCGAATAAGTAGGGAAATTGCGTTATACTGTAAGAATCCACAAGTTTAATAAAATGATAGTAGGGATACATTATCACCTCATGCCACTAATCAATACAATTCCATAGTCTGGTAAAAACGGGGACATAAGTAAAATCGTAAAAGCCTATAAATTTAGACTGCTAGATTCCTGTTCTGTTCAGTTGTGCCAAAATCCTTGTGAATATATAATGGTTAGACATTTTTTGAAACTTTTGTGGTATAGTATTTTCAATATCCTTGGTTTACATCTATTACAGATAGTTTCTATGTATGTTTTATTTTTATTTATTGATTATTTTGTTTTGTTTAAATGTGAAACGCTTTATTGTCCTTTTATGAAAATAGTTTGACTCACTTGGTGATGTTACTTGATGTCTGTAACTGCAACAGAAGCATTCCTTTAAATTCTCTACTGCTACTTATCTATATAAACATGCTTTTGTAAAAATGTATGTTTATATAAATTGGCTGTTAAAATAACCTTTTCAAGATTTCTAAGCAGAACTACCATCAAAGGAACTTTACATACGCCTTGTTTAATTCTATGAGCGTTCTGAGGCTTTCATGAAACGAGTAGAATACTAAATGAGATTAAACCTAAGGAGACCATCCATACAAAATTGAAGTATGTTGTACGAATATAACGAAAACATACATTTATTCATTTTTATTTTTTTATATATAACATTTTTTTTACACATATAAAAATAATTTTTTTCAGAATTGGATACTTTTTTAATATCACCTTTCAGATATTTGTTAAATAGTCGCTTCAAGTATACCCACAATTATATTGGATTAAAACGATAATATTTAAGTACTATTGCAATTTTTGAACTGCCAACATTATTAACTAAGTTACTCAAATTTCAAACAGCCTTTAGTAAAATAAACCACAATTCATGTTCAAGAACTTCATAAATTTAGTGTTTTCATCAAGAACATCAATTTAGTGTTTTCGATATATTATTTTAAATTTAAAGTAATAGTTTTGTGTAGTGTACATGGTCTATTTCCAAGTAAATGACTTAGTATCTTAAAGCATACAACTTAACTTTAGATTTCCAAATCATGCATCTATATTTTTAAATGAGCACCAATAATTTAAAACAATCTTAAACTCTGAATCTCCAACTGTAAGTTCGGTAAATGAATGCATATTTGATTGCTCCTTATACGCTTACATTTGTACAAATTATAATTATTATACATAACTTATTAACTAAAAAAACAAATAAAAAATAGCTTTATTAAAAAAATATAATATATGGAAACAATTTGAGATACCTCGATGTTTTAAGACATGTTTGAGGTTGAGTAAGCAGAAATATTTTGTAAAGAAAAAGACATATATATATGTATATATTAGGACTATATATAAATTATCTGACCGGCTTCCAGAAATATATTTAATACCACAATTATAGTTAATTAAAAACAAAACTCTGTAACTGCAGGTTGGCAAAGCCAAACTTTTAAAACAGGTCTTATTTTCTAAAACAAAAGGGACGTAAATATTTTAAAGAATAAACTATGTACAAGTTTTAATATCGATACATCTATTCACATATACACGCATACATACATACACAATCACACACCCACATTGTTTCATACACAGCCTTGCATGGACAAAATACATACACTTTAATATACTCGTATTCCAGACCACTAATTCCAGCCTCCTGCTTCTTGTTAATAAAATATTATTATCAATAGCGTCGAATGCCTTCATTATGCCAACAAATATTCAAGCACAACATTTACTCTCGTTTATTCCAGAACAAGCTTGACTCATACGTTTTGTCAAAGCAGTTTCTGTATTTAATTTATCTCTAAATTCAAAATGACCTCTACAGAAAAAAATTTTGTCCAAAAATGTTACTTACCTAATTTTAACAATCTTTTCTAGAATATTAGAGAATATTGAGAGGAGAGCTATTGGACGATAATTACTAGGGCTAAGTTCGTCACCATTTTTCAAACAGGGGTGTTTCAAAACAGCTTGGGGGGTTGTTTCAAAACTTTTAGATACTCACCAGAACTTATACTAAGATTGATCAAAAACACAAATAGGCTACATCTAAAATATCCTCTGAGGGCAGATTTTAGTATTACTGTTGTAATGTTGTCAAAACCCGGAGATTTACTGTTTTTCAAAAACTCTATAATCTTAGATACTTCCACTCCTGATGTAGGGTAGGAAAACTAAGAGGCTTTAGAGCATGTAGTGAGGAAAATAATATCCTGTATAGTTAGAAGAGGAACATACAAAATGGCCTCGTTCATCATTTATGGAGTCTCTAAGTTGGAAGCTATTTTAACAGAGAACTGATTTAATATATTTGCAAATTGTGAAGAGTCGCTTATACGTTGACCATTATCATTTCTGAGAAAAATATTATGCGCACAAGTATGTTTCTCTCCAACTATCTCATTAATGGTATTCTATTGTTTTTAGATGGGCATGCGTATTAATAACAAATCTTTTTTATAGTACTGGTCTTTAGTGTCTTTAATTTGTTGGTTAAGATTATGTCTATATGATTTGTACCTACATTTTAATTTTGAATCATTAGGTTGTTTTAGAAATGTTTTATATAAGGCGTTGTTTTATTTACTTTTGTTATAAGTTTAGAACAGATCCAAAGTTTTAATTTGACTTTTGAAATTTTAGAGTCAAAATAATTGCTAAAAGATTTACCAAGACAAATGTTAAATTTTTCAATCAACCTATCGAAAGCTAACCACGCCGATTCAGTTAAGTATACAGATTCCAAACTTTCACTTTGAGTTAAATTCTTAAACCATTTGAAGTTAATTTTGTTTGTAGTAGGCTGCTAATTTGAGCACTTAGTTATACATACACACTGAACACATACAACAGTCATCATATGATCAGTCACATCTGTATCAGTTACCCACTTGTCACATTACATCTCAAGTCCAACTTTATGTATAACAAAAATATGGTCAATATAATGTAGCCGATCCGGTTAATACTCTAGTGGGATTATTAATGAGGAAGCTCAATTCATATCTTGGCTTTTTTAATTTTTTTATTCAAAAACAACATTTGAAATTTCGCCAAGGTTTTTATTTAGATCTAAACTAATTATAAAGTTTAAATTACCTACAAAGGTAAAAAAAATTATTAAAATCAGAAACAAAACTGTCACGATTAAACTCTTGGAGTATATATAGAGCGATTAAGTAAACAACAATAACCTTAGACAGGGTTATTTGCAAATTAATCATATTAGCTTTTTTGAAATCATCCAATTGAATACGGGAACAAATCAGACATTTGAAACGTAGACAGCGACCCTCATGATACAGGTTATTGAACTTAGCAAACATTGAAAGAAGGAAAATTGTATTTACTCAATTCATTATTTTCCATATAAATTTCAGTTAGTATATATAATTACCTCCGGAATTACATCTAATCCTTGTAACTTCAACATAATAATGTGCAAATTCATTCTTATACTTTTAATATTCTCTTGTACTGTATAACTTCTATAATATTCCTAAAGTTACTAAACAAAAAGTTTTTACAAAATCAATTCCGGCGGCTGGTTAGAGCTTTACATTTTGACATTTCAACGGAAATTATACATAATATATAGCCTACACGTATAAAATATATAGAAAAACTATTTCACTTAAGTCGATTAGATCGTATATGTACAACTGAGGGACTTACATTATTAGGTTTGTACAATTCAACCACTTCGTCCATTGTCCATTACCTTTACTCCCTCCTCGGTTCTGAGTAGTTTCTTCCCATTTCTGACCCAGAGAAATATCTTTTCCTTCCGGTCAGCTCTTGCAGCGTTGAAGACATGCATCTTAAGACTCTCGTTGATGTATACAGGGTGTTTAGGGAAGCCTGACAAACTTCAGGAAATGGTTCTATGGGCCATAATAAAGAGAAAATATATAATAAAGTTTTTTTTCCGAAAAAGCTTCGTTTTCCAGATTTTTGAATTAAAAAAAAATATATCTAGAGAATGTTTTGACTGATTTAGTTCATACTTGGCATTAAGTAAAACCTAACAATGATCTATCTCAAGAAAAATAATCCATTCTATCCAATCATGAGTTTCAAAATGGCGGTTAGAAAGAACATGGAAACTTTCACGAGCACCATCTGACAAGACACTATCTAATGGCCAAATCCTACTACAAAAGTTGTTACTAGCCACCCATACTGAGGATGTATATGAAATATTCCTTTCAACAGCAACTCCAAAAAACGGATTAGAATGGAGGCTAAATCACCAGCAATTTTCATAAAAAAATCTATACTGTCCCCTTCATGGCCGCCATGGTCTAGTCTATACTCCCACGGACAAAGATGAAACTTTTACTGACTAATTCCTAGATCACTCCCAATGCACAAATTTACGATGACAACCACATTGAACATTCTTGAAAGATTTTGCTTGCCACTCCCAGACCCTTTCACCTGCGACCAGGTAGCCAAAATTTAAGTCAACCTTAACCTACGAAAGGCGCCTGGCATCTAAAAAGTTAACAAATTCGCGCTTCGCAGTGTCCCAGCTACCACAGTAGAAATTATCTCAAACATATTTAATGGAAATATGCTAACAGGCCACATCCCTTTATCATGGAAAGGAGCTAAAACAATTATGATTCCTAAACACAAAAATGGGATTTCTTTCCGGAAAATCACAGGCCAATTTCACGTCTTCCAAATATGCTATATCCAAAATATTTGAGAGACTGGTTTATTCCCAGCTCACGAAACATCTCAAAGACGTAATTCACATTTATAAATTTGGATTTTGAAGTGAACACTCCCCCGCACTCCAACTTGTAAAACTTATTAACGACCTTTCTCATTACTTCAAAAAACGTTTGCGATTTATTGTACGGTTCCTGGACATAACAAAAGCTTTTGATACAGTATGGCACGAAAGCCTGCTTTACAAACAAGCCCGCAGCCAAGTTCATCCACCCTATGTATATCTCTGAAACCCACACCTCAACAGTGGATGGCACCAGGTTGCTGTCGAAAGTACTTTATCCCACTCTTCGACCCATTTAGGCAGGAGTTCCCAAGGCTCAGTTCTTGGACCGTTACTGTACCACTGTACCTTCAGTACATAACGTCATTCCAGTCATCCCCAAAGTATCACTGTGAATCTTTTGCCGATGACGCTATGTTTTACTACAGGTCGCGTAACCTGGAATATTGTTCATCAGTCATCCAAAAACAGTTAGATAGACTGCAACCATGACTCAGGCATTGGAAAATTGCAGTAAACACAGATAAAATTGCAGTAAAATACAAGCCATCCAATTCTCTACCCAATGTTACTTTAACTCTTAACAAATCCTTTACAGCGTGGAACCGTTAAGTCAGATATCTTGGAGTCACGCTCTACTCTAAACTAAAACTGTTCCGTCCCGTCATGCAAACACTGCCAAGGGCTAAATCTGTCCGTGGGTCATATCTCAAGTGCATAAAATCCCCACCCTAGAGGACTTCATTCTTAAACTAACAAACTCACTCTGTCACAGAGTCCAAGGCTCTCATCACACTGACCTACAGCAAATCATCACAGATTCTGCATCCTTGCAGGACAAAAGTAAACGTCCCTTATGTCTGGTTTGTGAACCACTATAAGCATTTTTATAATCCAAGCTCATTCTTGCACATTAAACACTCTAAGTATAGAAAATTATCATGGATTCACCCTAAAATGTATTCCCCCTAAAGTCAGTTAAATTTAATAAAATTGTGGTTTTAGTTACAGATATGCAGCCATTGTTTTGCAGTTGCTACCATTTATTAAGACCCATCAGGTCTTGAAATGTTCCCATCGTTCTTTTCTTTAGCGATTCCAGTGATCACCACACATTTAGCACCGTGGTATTCATCGTTATCTTCCAGATGAAGTACTAGCTTTCTCACATTTTTATTCGAGGCATGTTTTCTTCTTTTAAGTTCCTAAACCATTTTCTGAGTTCATTTTATAATTTTTACTTGCTTTCTATATTCTTCCCTAATTTTATTTAATACTTGAAGGAAGTGATTAATATTACCATCTTTTCCTTGATATTCGCCATCATTTTCATTAACAAAATAGTCCACAACTTCGAGAGTCAAATTAACACAACCGGAGTGAAAATGCTTTTGACATTCAGAGCACTGAATTTTTACCTTCCTTGAACCTATTGTTTTTTCACATACTTTGCAATTTTCATTCATTTAAATGATTTGTATGAAGTAACAAAACAATTAACAGTCGAATTGGTAAACTAAACAAGTCGAAATAGAATCTTCTCAACGAAGCCGCTACACAATATATGTACTACTAATAACTATGTAAACATTCATAAGAGACCGGTCAACTAGAAAACATCCGCCCTCTTAGAGTTCTGAGACATTAATCTTCACAATACAAATAAACTGTTAAAAATGTATTGAGCGTGGTAACCAAGCTACCATCATCGGAGGGAATCATAATAACGCCCCCCCCCAGTATTTGTGTTGTGTTGTAAAACATCTAAATTGCTATATAATTGATATAGTTTTAAAAATACATTTTCGTTGTTTGAAAAAAGAACTCTAATGTCATTATCTCAATGTCCGTCACACTGTTACGTCCTTTCTTTTCTGAGACAGTTGACAATTTGTTCTGCAACAGATTAAAATTTGAATAGTGATAGTAATTGCACAACCGCAATCCTAAAGTATGTAAAGATACTTTCAAAGTTTTAATGGTTTTTAGGAAGTAGATTGGGTGACCAAATACAAAATAATCTTTTTAAACCCATTGAGTGATATAAAAAAAAGCAAATGGTTTGATGAGTTAAAATATATATACATTATTTTTAAAAAACATTCCTGTACATTTTTGAAGAAAATAATACACAATACTGTAAGGCTAACAGGAATCTGAAAAATATTGTTCCTTTTTTACATTAAATGAGTAGTCAATCCCCGATTTCTTTATATAGAAAATATATACAATATATATAATACAAATATCATATACGTAATATGATATGCATACGAAACGTCAAAATTCCTTGAACATTGCTCATTGTACTTCACAAGCATAATTTTCGTAGTCAATGAATTTTTTCACAATTTTATTATTCTTTTTAGACCTTATAGAATTCACAAGAAATAATTTTTAAATATTATAATGGCAAATAGAAAAAGGAGGGTTATAAAATTCAAACTGAAGTTTTTAACAATTGGATATATTGATTTATGGCTTAGTTTGTTCGATTTCTTGATTAAGAAAACCAAAGAAGTTACGTGTCAAAACCTTTCTGTAAACTGCATTGCAATGAATAATTTACCAAAGGAATTTCTTTAATGACTACTTAACACATTGTAAGCCTAGTCATGACAGTTACTTAGTGTAAGTCTGAAGATAGCGTTAACATCTCATAGTGATCCACTAATTTTTGCATTATATTAGTTGTGATAATACACTTTTTTGTCTTTATTATAACATTTAACGATAACATTATTTTCATATCTTATTTTTTTAATATGTGTAAATAATTGTTTATTTTTGTGAGCGAATAATATACTTATGTGGTTATTAAAATGTATATACAACCTATTCCACAGTAAGTAAATGATATAATTTTAAGCATGAAACAGTTTTAAAATATAATAGTTCATAATTAAAATATAAATTGTGGTTATACATTATTGGACACATTTTAAGATTGATAAATATATAACCAACCAAAGTAAAAGCATGGGAATTGTTGCATTAAAAAGCAAATTTAAAACAGTTTTACATACTAACTGAAAAATAACAACTATACAAATTTCAGTAGCTAACTGACAATGGTTAAAAAAAGTCAGTAAAATCCCTATAAACGGTGAGTGTAAGGTATGTTTTCTTCTTAAAGACTCGTGCTGTGGCATAGTCACCTGATCAACAATGAATATTCACCAGATGTTAATTACAGTTGACTAACCTCAGTGTCAAAATGGCTAGTGTGCAAGAAAAAGCAAAGGTTGTTCTTGGGTTTCACGAAAACAGATCTTTAATAACTGTCCGAAGAAGGATTTGTTTATAAAATGATCTCAATCCCACGAGAAAAATTATATAAAACATTGGTATAGGCAATTTGAACACACTGGAAGTGTCCAACATAGAAAAAGTGATGGTAGACCTCCAGTTTCTCTGAAGCTGTTGTTGATGATCAAGTAAGAGAATTGTTTACGAGGAGCCCTGGTCAGCACTCAGCGTGCAAGTTTGGAATTAGGATTACCACGATCAAGCGTCTTGAAAATTGTGCATAAACAACTTAAGCTCCATGCAAACAAAACTCAATTACTACATGAAACTAAACCTAACGATAAACCTCAACGTTACGATATTGCTGTCAGCATACTTGACAACGAAGAACAAACAAGAAACAACGAATAAAGCAATGTATTAAAAAAGGTTATTTTTCTGATGAAGCAACCTTCCATGTTTCTGGTAAGGTAAATTGACATAACTGTAGGATTTGTGGTACTGAAAATCCTCATAATGTTCGAGAACTTGAAAGAGACAGTCCTAAAATAAACGTTTCGTGTACATTGGATATCCAACACTCGACATGCTCGAACTGTATGCGATACCTCAAATTGATCATAGGCAACCAAATGTTTACTGGCGGCAAGATGGTGCTCCTCCACACTGGGGTAAGATAGTTCGTGATTATCTAGTTGACACATTTCCTGGTCATTTAATTGGACGAGATGGTCCAATTCATTGGCATCCACGTTCCCCAGACATTGCACTCTTATACTTTTTTCTTTGGGGTTATGTCAAGGACAGGTGTTTGCAAAGAAGGATCAAGACATAGAGGAACTTAAGAGAAGAGTAGTGTAGAAAGAATGAGTTGTTACTTGTAACTTTTATTGTATTATTGTATTATGTACGTTATTGTAACAACTTGTATTTTACTTGTAACTTTTGTCCATTGTTATAATAAAAACTGTTTTGAATTTTCTATTCAATAAAAAAATTCCCATCTTTTTGCGTAGCTTGGTTATGTATTTACTTCATCTTGAAGTGTTTCCAATAATTTATAACTACCCTGTATATTTGTAAAATTAAATTATGGTTATTAAAAAGAAATTATTCATTAGATCGGTTGAATATTGATGAAAGTGAAAACTAATCCTTATCGTAATCCAATCAGTAAACACGTGTGAAATTACTATTGGCCTGACTACATTTATTATACGTAGTTTGAATCGTTACCAGTGCAAATTATATATAATGCTAATTCTTATAAATACTCCGAGAATTAAACATTTATATTATATTTCATTCAGTAATGCACCTTAATACAAGCAATTATTATAAAAGGTATTTATTGTCAAATCTCAACATTGTTCCCTCTTGTATTTAACAGCTAACACCATCTGTGACAGCATTAAGCTTAGCTGAAACGAATAGCCCTATAAGTCGGCTTAACAGACCTGGAAATAGCAACATAATGTTAGAGTAGGAACTAACGTCGGACAAATTCCACATTTAATAAAATTGACTTTGATACATCGATGAAATTATATATTCTCTAGATCCAAATAAGTTTTAGATTATAATACAAAATTGCAACGATTAACTTGTTGCATACATTACATGTTTATTATGTTGTGTGTTATGCTAACATAGTGTACTTCTAAGTGTTTAAGTTCCGCGTTTTTTGGTTTTATTTTTTGAGATTAAAGACTGATAATAATACATACCTTGTAATAACTACTATAGCATACTGTTTTATTTAATAACTAACGAAATCACACTGCTATGATCGATTTTTATTAAAAAACCACAAATATAATATAACAAGCTGTTTAAAATTATGTAATTTTTAAGTCTTATTTGTCAACACACTTTCAAAGGATGATGGTCTGCACCATAATTGTCTCTAGCCATATATATATGTATACATATATATTATGTACATTTACTCCTGGGACCACTGCAATTGTTTTTATTGGTATATTTTTGTTCTTAACTATAAAAACTATTAAATCTTGCAATTAATACGATATTTTCCAAAAGGTGTCGTTACATTTTTGAGAGTTTATTGTTTTTATAAAGAACAATAATAGACTGACTGGTTATTGACATTTCTTCGCTTTATGGATGTACCATTAGTCACTATCTATTTGGTTTCATATACATAAGGAGCTTTTATGTATTCTTTTATTGTTTTACAGTTATGTAACAAATGAAATATAACGATTAAGGTCTTATCCCAAGTATATAAATACAGCGAAATGAGGGAAAGTTGCAACAATGTCATGCCAATATACAGGATGATTCAGAAAGAAACGTAGAATTTTCAGGAATTATTCTACTAGTGAAAATAAAGAAAAAAGTTTGTATAAACATAGGTACGGAAACGCTTCGTTTTGCAGATATCCACAGTTTAGTTTATTTTACAAAATACTTAATATCTTTCGAAGTAGGAAATATATTGAATGAAAATTTGGATACATATTTGGTATTACATCTTTTACCTACGTACAAAAATCCTAAATGTTTTTCATATATTTTCAAAATGGCGGCAGCTTAAAATGTTTAATGTAAAATATCTCGAAAACCGCTAGCTTTACAAAACATGTTTAAGAAAATAATCAAAATAACACTATTCTCACTCATATACGTTTAATTATGAAACGCGTTTCAACGACAAAGTCGTCATCTTCAGTGATATATGAGCTACAACGGACAGATTATAACTAATTATTTCTAAGTCTATGGTACATATTTATACCCCTCTACAAGAGTGGGCGTGTCTTAGTTTCTAAACAGCTAATGGCGTACAAGGGACCTTATGTTACAATTACATTAATGTATGATTAAAATAAGAATGCAATATGTTATGTTACTTATTCTCAACATTGAATTACATGTATGTCTATTCATAGTGTAAAAGATGTATACAGTGTTCATAAAGTCCATTTAACCCCACTCATTATTTTTGTTACTGAAAATAAGTTAATGAAACTTTAGATATATCTGACCCTCTATGATTTTGGGGGGCTTAGTACCTTGCTTCGTTTCAAAGTAATGAGCAATCAAAGTTCTGGAGAATAACATACAGCCTACTTATTCCTAATACAATATTAACAAATAAATAACCTGCTTTGATGCTATGACAACAATATCATTTCCCAGAAATTTGATTGTCCATTACTTTAAAACGAAGCAAGATACTAAGCTCTAGTTTGCGCCATTCTGTTTCTCTTTTAATAAGCTTTTCAATGGTGATTACACGACCTACCTTTAAATTTGAAATTTTTAACCTCCCTACCTGAATTATAAAGATTCAGATATCTCAAAAAATGTGTCCTGTTATGCAACACAAGATATATACACAGTTTTGTGAACTTATTTTCAATTAAAAAAATAATAAAGGGGGTTAAAGGGATTTTATGAACACTCTGTATAAGTTCTGGTCCGATTTAGCAAATATTTACAATGTCCAACTTATCAACCAATCCCACGAATAAATTGCTAAATTATACATACGTTGAATAGCCTACATAGTTAGAAACTCATAAATAACCACCAGTAATAAGGTTTACTTATCAGTTCCTTTAAGTCCTTTCCAAATCTATTAAGCAATAGATTATATAATATATTGTACATGAAAACATTGTAGAGGAAGTTCTTCATTAAAACAAAAATGAATATGAATTATGGTATATTTTACTACGGGCAGATTGAAATTTCAGTAACTCATTTAATATTATAGTCAGTTTAAAAATTGCATAATAGTACTTTTCTATTATATTTCTTATCCAATTTAATTGTGGTAAACACCTCAAGTTTATCAACAAAAGTAGTAGGCTATACTATAATGCAACAAGGTGTATGCCGAGTATTTTAATTTAAACTGTACAAATTATGAAAGGTGTTATAAAATAATTATAAAATCCAATTCTGAAAAAGATAAAATGGGTATGTAACTAAATTCTGTAATATATAAAACAAACAAAAATTAGAAATGCACCAACGTATGTTTCGAAGAAAATCCTTCAGTGTGTATTGATGTTACCCTTAAGTTTAAACTCATTAAGTATTCTACTCGGTTCACGAAAGCTGCAGAACTCTCATAGAATTATTCAAGGCGTATGTAAATTTCCTTTGCGGGTTGTTCTGCTTAGAAATCTGGAAAAGGATTTTTTGACAACAGCGAATTTATCTATACAAAATCATGTTTATATAGAGGTGTAGTAGTATAGAATTTAAAGGAATGCTTCTGTTGGTGTTACAGTCATTATTCTCAATTAGCCAGTTACCTCACCAAGAGTGAGAAACTATTTTCAGATAATGAAAATAAAACATAAAAAAAAATAATAAATAAAATAGGTAAATAAAATTAAAATAAAACATACATAATTTTATCTGTAAAACCTATATGTAAACTGATGATATTGACCATAAACTACGGCATATAATTTTTAAAACATTCTCACCATTGCATATTCATGAGGACTTTGGCCTAGTGAAGATGGTAGGAAGAGTTACTGTAGAACATTTGCATACGAGTACATAAACAGTTTCCGTACCATATAAACAATTGCCCGACTATACTCCTCTCTGGAAGCAACTCCAATGGTTAGCTATGTTTAGTGCTGTTAAATTTCTACTATTTTCCTATGACCATCCATTTTTAGGATATTAGTAGTCTAACGAAGTGAGGTGAGTGATATTAATAATTCATATTTAGATAATTATATTAGAAGTCGAATTTTATTGGTATGGTGCAACACGCGATGAAGTCAAATCGCATACTGTAGTTGTATTTTGTGTTAAGAAAGCGACCGAGCTAGACAAGTATAACTGAGTGGGGACAGAGATGTTAAATAGAGGGGAATACATTCAAGACTTTTTTGTGGAACCGGTCGAACCAGACGTCGAGGCGAGACGATCGGGCCCGAAGAAGCCACGAAGACAAAATAAGGCTAGGGCACATATTTGTGGAATAATTGTTTTGTATTAAGTTTGAGTATAATCAGTTTTTGTTTGCTTTATAATTGAGGTAATTTATTTATTTGAGTGATATCCGTATTTGAGAATTTTGGGAAATTGATACATAAATTTGAACTCAGTTTTGCCCTTAGAGTTAGGCATAAGTTATATATATATATTAAAGCTTGTTGTTTTGAATATGTTAATAGAGCACTATATTTAAGAGTATATGTATCTGTTATTAGAATTAAAGATATATTAAAATATCTTTTATGGGATTAAATTATTGTAACACATATACATCTGTGACACTCTCACTGACAAATAATAGATAAATAATTTATCCTCAACCCTTCTGCATCCATACAGTATAAAATAATTTCTCTATTTCTTGAAATTTGTTTTGAGATGAAAAGTAAAAATATATGTAACTAAACCAATGGCAGCATTATTATGGCAAGTATTGTTGTTAATAACATAATTAAAAAAATGTCTCAAAGTATCAAAATGTTTTCTTAAATTTTACCTTATTTAAGATTAAGGAACTCTAAGAAATAAATATTCACTTTTTTTATTGAAAATTAGTGCATTTTATAGTTTGGTTTTGGATTTTGTGACACAAACTGTGGTTAACTAAAAAGAAACAAATATTATTCAATATATTTTAAAACAACGTAATTTTTGTACAAACGCAATATATTTAGTTACAATTTTTACTGTTAAAGAATTTAAAAAAAAATATATTTACATTTTAAATCTAAAATCTAAATATTAAAAAAATTTATCACACACAACTATTTCTGGTTTTAAGTAATTTTAGGAATTTTTTTCCATAATATTAAACAATTTTTTAAATGAAATCTTAAACTGTCTAGAATAAATGATCCAAGTAATACAAATATTCTATTATTTTGACTATCTCACATCGACATACACACAATTTTCTATTGTAAGAATTTAAGATTGCAAAAACAAAAATATTTTATCATAACTTCCCTAGGACTCTACCTGCAAACTCTCCAACAGGATGCTTAGCTTCGTTAAATACATTTTACGAACTTGTTAAAGTTAAATATTTGTTCAGAGTTTCAACACTTATATGAAATCTAATGTTATAATGCAGTACACTAAACACACGTTGAGAAACATAAACTTATTTCGTCCTTACCCTTGTTTGTCTCTGTAGATAAAATTGATGTAACTAGAAGTTATATTAAACACATACACACATTACTGGTATTATAGTCAGAGTTATTTCAAACATTAGTTTGACAAATAAATTAAGGTCAAAATCTAGTAGTTTTGATTAAATATAAGATTTTTATATTTCCACTTTTATGTTTGAGGAAGTGATTACATAATGAATGGTACAATACAAATTTTTACTATAACCTAAATATCATATTATTCACCATTATTTTAAACATTACACAAAAGAATATTTATTCCCCCCTAATAATTGTTTATATTTATGAGAATTATTTAGCAATGAAATTTGCAGTTATTTTGTCGTTATTATTTGTTATGTATGATTACTTCCATGTTAATGGCGTATAGAATTACAGATTGTAGTGATTATAGCATTTCAGGCGAGTAACTTGCTGAAACGTAAACGTAAGTATATAAAATAAGAAAGAGGTATAGGCGCGACGGAAGCTATATAATCGAAAGTATATGCTTTTGTTTTCAAGATCTAAACACATTTGATAGCTATAAAATAAAAAACAATATTAATTACAGTTCTATTGCACAAATTATTGATGGATAAATAGTTTAATTTCAGCCAACATAGTAAGGACACAAAATATTTGTCAATAACACTAGTTATTAGACTCACCGCCAGCAATCCTTTGAAGTTTTATATTCAATTAAAATTGTCACATATGTACACTACACGTGTTTCGGACATTTGTCGTCCATCGTGGGTGAGCGAAACACTTAATTAAAAACATTTAACACAAAATTACAATTACACATTCAACACTCGCGCACAATGTAACATATAAACGTCCACGCAATCATGTCTTTATGCTGGCACTACTAAGTACCTGTGTCAGTTTTGTTGTCGCCAGGTGGCTATCCGGTTTATAAGTTCGAAAGTGGGGGTTGCATCAAATTGTTTCTTATCATTTAGCAATCCATCCGGAGGTTCTAGCTCATTGCGATATATTTGATATTCTTCCAACACTCATAGCACCATACCCAAAAAATGGCTATAAACCGACTGTAATAGACAATATACTCATAAAAATGAATCAACAGGGAAATAGCACCATACCTAAAACAAAACAGGATAACAAATTTGTAACACTACAACACAACTCCAAGTTCAACAATGCAATAGCTAATGTCTTCAGGGATACAAATTAGCATTCAGAACCAATTAAAACCTAAATATTGTTATATTTTCCCAATAAATATGATAATTAATAAAAAGGAAATGCAAATTAGACCAAGTACAAACTTAATGGATTTTTTGTGTGAAATAAAAGTATTGAAAATTTGTTCGACATATTTCCCTTATTCATATTTTAATATGTAGTAAATAATAAACTAAAAAAATATTCTCAATACAATTAGTGATAAAATAATTACATAGTTTGTTTGACAGATGAAGATTGTCTCTTTTAGAAATACTAGCAATTCCTTTAAAGCTTGTTGTAATTTTTCATGATAAAGTTAACAGTGATAAATTGTGTTTATATATCCCACAAAGTGTTTTAAAGTATTACATTTCCATACAGTTTGGGGTGGGTAGAGTTGAAGTAAACTTCTTTCCATTGTTTTATTCGTTGTTGTTTTTATAGGTATTTTTTACATTGTTTTTATCTAAACTGTCGTTTTTTGTTCCAAACGCATATTTTTTAGTATAACTTAAAGTAATTTCGTTTTTGTGAGAAGTTGTAAATTAGACGTATAAATATAATCAATTCACCAAATATTATAACAAATTTTTCACAACAACAAATAACGCAAATAAACTAAATACTGTTTGACTATTTTTATATTTTATATTCCTCTTTAATTTTTGAATACAATATTTATGTATTTACCTAATGCTATTTAATTAATATTACTATTATTAACACTGCTCAACGTAAAATGAATTATGTTACGACAAAAAATATAGGAAAATTGGGAATACATTTAAATAATTGAATTTAAGGTTTTTATTCAAATGAAAAAACAAACGTCCTATGTAATAAACCATAATCTACTAAACAATTTGGATAAAATGTGATTATTTAGAAAGCAGGTTGTGTAGTTACTGGCGTTCGGTTTAATTGCATTATATGCTATTCCCATGTCTTCACTGGTCTAAATGACATAAAGTAAAGACGTTATAAAAATGTTGTTACAAAACGTTTTGAAATTAAAACCGTAACTTAACAAAATAAAATTCAAAGAAAGGGACTACAAGATGATAAATTACTTGTAAACTGGTAACCTTTAAGTTGATTCCGATACTATTATACATTTTCGTTATCTGTATAAAATAACTGAACTTTTTTATTCATGAATATTTTCCCAAAAGTTTCAAGGATTTTGAGTGATTCACTATCCAAAACCAGACATAAAAAAGGAGGACATATATACAACTCTAGTTGAATGGGTAATTGTAAAGTAACTAAATATGTTTTTTATTACAATAGGTTGTGAATATCCGATACAGTTAAGACCATTTATTCTTAAGTTTTCTCTATATTTTGTAAATACCCATAAAAATCTTCTTAAGGGCTGTTGTGTTTAACAGCTGCAGTGACGCGATTGTTACAAATACAATTTTATCCGTAACATCTAAACGTACAAGAAGTCCAGAGACAAAGCCCTAATCATATGTTATTACATGTATCCTACAAGGCGTAATAAAATTTTATTCAGTACTGTATATTTTCTACTGGAAGAAGCTACGAGTACATTCAGCACAAAAAATACCATATATATGAAATGAACAAATGCAAAGCGTTTTAATTTAAAGTATTTTCGTTACTTATTATTTGTTTAGCCAGTTATTTTTAGAAGCAGAACATCAAAAATCATTATGTTTAGAATACTTTATTTTCCCCTTCATAACATTTTACTAAATGTACTTCTAGTGAATACAAAATAAGGGAAAATATAATTTTGTTTGGTTAGATTATTTAACAACAAAGTATGTCTAATCTTACGTATATATCTTGTTCTTATAAAAAATAAATCCACACTAAATGAATAAAGTCCAATAATTTAATTAAAATATGTTTCCCATATTTGATTCCAATATTAATTTCCAAATGTTTATTTTTCTTGTTGTAGCACATATACTTAAAATGATTATAACTGTATGATGGAAAATGGTAAATGCTTATTTAGCTTACAAAAGCTTATTCATTGATTTAAAATTTTTAATTAAGCCTAACAAATGTATATAGCTTTCTAAACAGTGTACACCATTTACATTGTTTTCTTTAATTATTATTATAAATACTTCCAAAACTTTATAGTAATTAAACCAACTCTAGTTTATTTTCGAAAATTGAAATTTTGTTATATCAAATTGTAGTTAGTAAAGCAATGTTAGGTTTTCGAAATTTGTAATGAAACAGGTTGTATATCATAAATAAATAAGTTTAGAATAACTTGTTGGAGTTACTTGCTACTTGCTTTTATTACAAAGATTTCTCTAGCCGCTAACTTCAAATAGTAGAAGTTCGTTAAAGGTTAACCAGGTGAAAACATTTCTTAATTGATTTATTCTAAGACTCTTAGTAAAAAGTATTTAAAAACTCTGAAATGACCTTAAATAAATATGTCTGGTTAAATGTACACATAGCTTAAGGTATATTCCTAAGATCCTAATATTATTTGTAATGAAAGCTAATTTAGATGATTTTATGTTGAAAGTGTGTTACTTCTCATTGATGGGAGTTGAGGGTAAATATTTGAGCACAATATGAAGTTTAATGTCCAGTTTAGTTTAGAATGTTGGTTTAACAGATAGTATAAACATTTGAAAATAATTTCAAGTAAAAATAATTAAATATATTTATACTGTTTATGATTTTAGCCAATCCGGTATGTTATGACAATATTTTATTTGAGAAAACAATTATTGTTTATTATTATAACTTTAAAAAGTAAGTTTTTCGTTAATTTACTTCAATATATAAATCCTCAACCACACAAATATCTATGTTAAATAAAAAAGAGTTTAAATATGCATCCGGAAAAGAGTTAAAATAGGTTTAACCTTTTTGCCTGTTAAGTAAAACAGAAATATTTTGTCTTAAACTATTCAACCGTACTTGTGGCGAAAACAACTTTCAAAATATAGACATGGATGAATTAAAACTACAACAGCAAAATAAAATATCAGTCTCGTTAATAAAAATTAAAACTATGTTTTTCAAACATATTTTATGTTGCACATTTTAAACTGGTTCAGAAACTAAATTCTCATTTGAATCGCCCTGATAATTAAACCAAAATTAACAATTATTTTTACTACTATGCCCAGTGGAAATTATTAGTAGCGAAGTTGCAAAATAAATAGACTAATATGCTTAAAATAACTTACCAAAAAGATACAATACTTAAAATCACTGACAAAAAAGGTGGTTATTTGAATGTTGTGTCGACTATAACATGTACCTATTATGTAGTTCGCATATAGTTCTTATGTTAACTAGTAGGTTTTCTCTAACCTAATTTAATTTGTTTTTGACCACAGTTGATTGTTAATCAGACCAGAAATGTTACCAAGCGTGGTTTAAATATACTAACTGTAACAAAGTTAACGTTTAGGATTCAAATTTATATCACATTAAAAAATACATATATATATATAAGAAATATAATTCATAAAGTATCATTTAAGCTTATTTGGAAAGGTCAGCTGATCTATTTTTTTGTGCCTCAAAACTTCAAAACATAACTTCTAAAAAGATATACGCTATGTACGCATAAGAAAAGCGAAGTGTTGAGTAGTTTATCAAACCAAATCTAATATTGTAGCTCTAAAGAGAATATTGTAGAACTCTATATTATAAACACCTTCAACCACAGAGTAGTATACCAGAATGAAACTTTAAGTTTCTGAATACTGGAATCATAGATTTTTTTATTCTTTAGAAATTAAGAAAGAAAACGAAATGAAAGAAGAAAGAAGGAGAAGATTCTCTTTGGAATCTAATGAGTTTTTAACGTGAAGATAATTAACTAAATAAATTACCTGAATTTATGTTTATTCTAAAGTAAGCAAGAATTAATGTTCATGACTACATAATATATTAAGGTAACAAGAAAAATAAAAGTACACTGTTAAATTCTACAACAAAATTTACTAAGTGAAAACTGGTTTTATATTGCCTTTTCATTTACTATTGAAAACTAAATTAAAAACACTCATCATATAAATTTGGAAAATTATGAACAATGAAGGTTTGGAGAAAGTTGGTTATCTGTGTTGCATATAATGGAATACATTTGCAGGAGTATAAAAAAACAAAACTATTAGAATCAGTATCCAGCCAATTGTTAAATTTAATAATAATACAGATGAACATAAATACATTCAACAATTATAAAACTAAACAAGAGGAATAATAATGAAAATATTTAAATAGTGAAATAAGTGGTAATAATATTAATTAGACCAATAAAAAGGAATGTCACAGAATAGGTACAAATAGGTAGTTTACCTTTTGGTCGTGTTTTTAGTTTACCCTTCAGCTAAAAATGACCGTGACTTATTCAAGCTTATACGTTGATTCTCTGTTTGAAGTTATTATTTAGAATTGATGGACGTTCGGTTTTGTTACTAAAGATAATTCAAACATTTGTCATAATTTATGTATCAAAGTCGATACACGGACGTTATGAGTCAACTTAAGTTATCACGTGACTAAAAGTACAAGAACATAAGCGTTGAATTCTAGGTCTATGTGAAACCTGTAATATTAAAATTAAACTAAAAATACAGCAAACAAGAAGTCAAAACATAGATGAAAACATACACAAGTACAGCAAATGAACACAACTAAACGCAAACATGTGTTGGCAAACCATGATCAAAACTCAGATTGGTGGAAGCACGGGGATGTGAAGTGGCAAAACAGCTGAGCTCTGATTAAAATGTCACCTGGAGAAGCAACTGGTAAAAGTTCTGCTTGTTTGTTAATAATGGGGATAATAAAATCTAGTTTAGTTTTTTAAAATTATTTTTGGATAAAGTATATCCTGCAAGTCTTTATTAGGATTAATATCAAGTTCTTATGATTATTGTACTAATGTTTAAAGGTATTTTTGTCTGGCTTATATTTTGCCCATCACACTCACAATACAGTTTTTATTAGTAACCTGTGTGCCATTTTTTGGTTTAGCTTGGACGATAATTGCCTAACAGTGTTTTGTGTTTTAATGGAGCAGAAAGAATTTTTTTTTGAAATTTGTATTTTTGTTTTGAGTTATATTATAAAATGTCTTTTTTCAGAAGACGCAGCACTTTATTTTTGCAAAAATCATAGGTTTCCGACAAAAATAAATTAGTGTTTCGTGACATAGGTTTATCTGACTATTGTATATAGTGCTACGATACTATCTCCAACGCAGTTTGTTTAATGCAGTTGGTATCACTGCAGTGAGTCTAATATGCAGATTTCCTGTGCAGAGTCATTAACAATAGAAAAACTAGAATGCAACTGTACAGACTGAGGGACTGGTTTAAAATCATTTGACTTTATTATATTTTCTATATATAAATTATCATGTAAAAAAATAATAATCGTTTCGATCGATAGGATCTCAGTTCTTTATTTATTTATATTTTATATCTATGATATTTTTTTGGTTGGGGTGATAGTTTGATTATTTATTCTTATTTTTGTTTCATTTATTTATTGATGTATAATTGATATTTTTTGTTTGATTATAAGAACAGTTTTTGACTATCGCAAAAGTTTATATTAATTTTATGAATCATTTAACTTAATTATACAGTTTCTAAATACAAATGTAAAAACTAATATTAAGTTTATTTTGTCATAATTTGGAGCATAAATTATTTAAAAAATCATAAAGTAGTTCTGCTGCAAATTGCTAAGGGGTGGGCACATCTCGTCATTGCGAAATTCATGAAGTTTCTAGAGAGGCGTGTTATAGTGTATTGCATATATCTCAAGTTAGAGTAATCAAAACATGTATTTTTACCAACATTTGTATTTATTTTAATGTAAGTAAGATGCATTAATTATTCTTTAAAGATCAAAGATAAGGTAAACAAAGATTTGTAAGTATTAATTAAATCAAATATAATTGCAATTTATCGTCGTCAATAGTCAACTGTCGTATAAATTCTTCAAACTACGGCCGTTTCGGCTTATTCCGCCATTTTCAAGTTAAAATTCGTTGGAGAAATTAATACGTTGTCACACATCACATACACATTTACACACAAACATTCAGAATAAATACAAAAAATGCACTATTAAGAAAGCACATGTCCTGTGGGCCCACTGTCTCGCACTGTACTGATGTCATGAAAGTTCACTGGGTTGCAATTTTCAACAGATTGTTTATTAATGGCGGAATAAACCGAAACGGCCGTCGTTTGAAGAATTTATGAGACAATTGAATATTGACGATTGTAAGTTGCAATTATATTTGATATATAACAATAGTCGGAATGGCGATAAACGTAATTAGTAATTAATTAAATAATAAACAGTTTGGAACGGTTTTTACCACTTGTGAGCAATTTGCCATAGAGCGTACCCTGTTGTGTAAAATAGTTGCGTGTTCCTATGTTTTAATACGGACTTAAAACAGCTATCAAACAATATAAAAAGAAAAATTACAAGTTTATAGTGATTTAAGACAAACCTTGACATATTTGGTAAGGCAAACTTTTTGACATATTGATATTTTAAAACTTAGTATTTAAAATACTAAGATTTTCACTTAAGATTTTTTTTATTGAAATTTTTTATTCATCTATACACTAAATGTATTTCTTTAATATTTTTGTTATTCAAATTGTATCATACAATAGTTTCATCAAATGTATGTTATGCATAATGCATAATGTTTTGAAATAATCATATTTGCATAGACTCTCCTAGGACTACGATCCAACTAGTTTTGGACTAGTTAAATTACTTCCGCTCAAGTCATGTCTGTAAAATATATCTACGTTATGATATAAACGCGTAACTCATGCAAGAATAATTCAACTAATTATTCTAACAAGAGACCAAAAGGTAAATATTATTATCAAGGGTTTTCATTTAGCCATGCGTACACAATTTTATTCAATTTGCATATCGTATATATTTAATTATTTCTGTTTCTCGACGAAAACCATTCGTAAAGTCGCTTCATTAGATTGCAATAGATTATTTTAAAAGGAAATGTGTATTTAACAGTTCAAAAAACATATTAAATGCTCCATTTGCATGTTTTTAAATTGTATTTATTTATTTATAACTTCCTCCAGAAGCAATACATATACAAAATATCAACACATCTATTAAAGCTATTTTATACATTAGAAACCAGTGAGAGAAAAAACTAAATTCATCAACAGACATAAAGTGAACCTTGACTTGTATCATATTCTTAAATATAAACACTTTTAAATAACACTGATTTACCTTATTTAGGTTCCACCACGTGACTTCCTGTTTGAAATCGCACTTAGGCGTTTCGGAGCTTCTGCTCCATCTTCAGCGTATATAATCACTCACTATCGAGATCGTTGTACATTAAAATTAACAAATAATTATTTAAAATATTAACAAATATTCGAGGAAAAATTTAGCTGATCATTCAATAAGCTTTATACGAATACTTTATACGATACGGCCATCAAGATCCAAGATCAAAATGTTAAATAAACACTGCCGCCAGATATGATATGAGACTTCAGTTGTCCTAAGGCATTGACGTAATACACAATATATATGTTCATGTTATATGTTTATGTGTTATGTTTTGTCCGTAATTATTTGTTAATTTTAATGAATAACGGTGTCGATAGTGAGTGATTATATACTCTGAAGATGGAGCAGATGCTCTGAAACGCGTAAGTGCGATTTCAAACAGGAATTAACACGGTGGAACCTAAATAAGGTAAACCAGTGTTATTTAAAACAATTGTGCCTTGGATACCAAAAAGCATGAATCTTAAAGTAAACACTTTTGGCCAATCACTCTTACACACCTATATATTAAACTAATATACACAGCTTACTACAATAACATTTTATTATTTAAACTCAAAGTAGAAACACATTGACTTAAATTTAAAAAAAATATATAATACACTTGAAAGAAAAAACCCACATTAGCCTACTCTGGAAGAGAAAAAACAAAAACAAAGAAAAACACCCGGCTCCCCTAAAGGCATAGCCCGCTTTAGAGATAGCCACTCGTACATTTTTCGAATCATAAATATGACAGCAGTAAGAAAAAAATCACCAAAATATAATATATAGCTCTTAAATCAAAAATTATAATTTAAAAAGAGTTTTTTCAGAAGTTAATTTTTTTAAATATCGGTGAGCATTCTACATAAATATTAACAATATACATTAAATGTTCTTACTAAACAAGAGAGAAAACAAATTAAAGAGGCAAAATAACAAAACATTTACACATATTTTACACCATTTGTACGAGGAGTAATATTTAAAGATCAGTATACTATTTAATAACTATTAACTATGTACATTTAACAAGTGTTCAACATCCTCCTGCTAAAAGAAAATTTCTTAATTATCTCAAAAAAAAAACAAAATTGAATTTCCACATTTGATGTGGCCAGGCAGTACATTAAACAATTTTTGCCTGAGGAAACAAAACGTCTTCATAAAATAAGTCTTGAAATGCTTTGGCACTACACAATTTCCTGCACTTCTTAACCGTTATCTCCTCTCATCACACCGATCAGAAAACTGCCTGTTTCCACTTTTAATAAAAAATTACTTAAGTACTTTGTAAATGTAAAAGTATTTTAAAGGTAATGTTCGTAAAGAAATGAATAATGGTTTTGAATGTTCCAATCTACTCCTGTTTAGAATCATGCGGACAAAATGTTTCTGGATATTAATTACAGGAATTAGATTGCTAATGTAAGTCCCTCCCCAACTATACAAACTCTATTCTAATTTGAGCCAGTGAAAAATAAATCATGCGATTAACACATGCGGAGGACACATATTTCTAAGAAAATAAAACACTCTTAAAGTACTACCCAATTTAGATTTAAACTTAGGCAAATTAACTTTCCAATTTAATTTATTGTCGAGGAACACACCCAAATATTTTATGCAGGTTATGCTTTAACAACTGAACACTCATTTTTGCAAAAATTTCTTTCACGCGTACAATTTGAGCAAGGATATATTATATCCTCTGTGAAATAAAAACTTCCTTTTAACATTAAATTTACGTAGTTAGTTTTTTTCACACTCAGGACCATATGATTTAAAAAAAAAAAAAACACCATCGTATGGCTCTTAGGTCATCATTCATGGCCTGTTTAACATCACTCCATGTTCGTTCACCATAACATAGTGCAGTATCATCCGCAAATGACGTCAAGCTACCATTTAGTCGCGCATTACAAAGGTCATTAATGTATATGAGAAACACTATGGGAACCAAAACAGACAATTGAGGTACGCCATACTTGATTTTCCCCATTTTACTAATAACACCATTTACCCCCACACATTGTTTCCTTTTAGCAAGATAGCTTTGAATCCAACTCAATACAATTCCTCTGATACCGCAATTTGAAAGTTTATGGATCAATATTGAATGATCAACAGTATCAAAAGCTTTTTAATGTCAAAGAAAAGCCCACTCACACATTTACCACGATTTATGCCTTCATTTACATACCTCATTCAATCTGAAAGAGCTCCTTCTGTACTCATACCTTCTCTGAATCCATATTGGTTACTACTATAAAAGTCACCTTTGTTTAAATAACTCATCAATTTTCGTTTCATATGTTTTTTGAGAATCTTTGAAAAGGTTGAAACACGGGACATTGATCTAAAATTATAACATACGGTAGTAGACCCTTTTTTATAAATAGAAAACACCAGAACCAAAACTAAAATTAAAAACGTATAGCAAGACATCGATAAATTTACCATAAGTAAGTTTTATCATAGTAGAGCTGATTCCATCAATGCCTGGAGATTTCCTATTTTTTAAACAGTTAATTGCACGAACAATTTTTCTTTATGAAATTGAATCTAGAAACATGGAAGAAGCCTCACACCTGTCACGAAATTAAGCTTCTAGATCGAATGAAACACAATATGAATCTTTTTTAAGATCTAGCTCACAAGATATATCATCCACAACAGACAAAACGTATGTGTTGAACCTATCAACCACTATCCCAGCGTCGTCCTGTAATTTGCCATCAACCAATAAATTTATTTTATTATTAATTGACTCAGTTTGACCACATATAAGTTTTAGAATACTCCATGTCATTTTCAAGTCCCTTTTGCAGAAGACCAAGATAATAATTACTGTTTATTTTACGTATATCATTGTGTAATTTATTACGAAAACTTCTAAAAGTTTCCGTTAATCTATCATCAGTTGGACGTTTTTTAAGATTTTTAATAATTAAATCTCTTTTTTTAATGCGCTTACAAATGTCATCAGTTATCCACGGTTTACATTTTCTGAATACCTTAGTATATTACAACTTATTACAACTATATTCAACTGTTGAATATAAAAGCCACGCTCTAACCGTTGTCTAAGCTGACTCCAGTTTATCAAGAGGTAACAGCTTTGCGTAATTTAGTCAACTAAACAAAAATATTTTAGAATATGTGATTACCGTGATTATTTTTTAGTGATCTCAATTAAATATATCTACACTAAATCCAGGTTGTCTGATTTGCCTAATATTGTATGGTTGTATTGAAATTAAACTGATCATTCTTTTAAGCTAATTAAATTAATTAGTGTAAAACATTACTTGTTTTATATGGTAAGATCCATTAATTTGTAATGATTTTTATATAAATTACAAGAAAATATATTTTTAACATTTAGAATTTTCCATAAATTGTTGTATATTTCTTAAAAATTTCTATTGCTTGTTTTATTTTTACTTATTTTAAAATTATCATCAATAATTATAATTATAATTATAATTTGCAGTTACTGTTTTTATAATCTTTATTACGATTTTTTTAATTCTCTATTTATTCTCAAGTTTTTTAAATGAACTAAAAAAAAATAAGCACAAAACATTACTTAAACTTGTATTCACAGCTCCACTTACAATATAATTTTATTATTTAAGTCGGCCAGATTTTCATTTGTCCTAAGTTTGCTATTATGAACTATAGCTTTAATGTTTCCGTTTGTTAAATTTGTTTTATTACTAAAAGAAAATAAATCTGCGTTTTTACCGTGACGAGTTGAACCGATGTGAAATATTGCAGTTTTAAATGCAACTAGTATTTAATCATTATGCGGTGACTTATATACAAGTTGAGGGATCTGAAATACTTAAAAAATATTTTAAAATATTACAGAAAACAGCTTCAACTAATTTTATAAAGAACTTAAAATGTACGACAGTTGTGTAAATATGTTTTATTCTTGAATTAGATTATACTTGATGGTGATTGAAAATATGCTTTTGTTTTCCGCAAAAGAAATCAAATGTAATAATATTCTTTAAATATAAATAATGTATTTATTGTATTTCATAAAATCACCTTTGAATTTAAAGTGAGAATACCGGAAATAAGACATGTATAAGAGTTAATTATAATACAGTTTTAATAACTGCATTTAAAGCAGTTCCAAGCAATAGTTAATTGGAATAACAACGAACACATTTTATTTGAAGCACAGTCTAAAAGTTTATTTAGTTCGTAATTAGTATTTTAATGTATTTATATTATATAAAATCCTAAGTGAACAGGGTACATTTAAGATTTAAAATATTTCGAAGTTAGTTATGAAATATTAAATTGAAATCAATAAAGCGTTATGATAAAAATGTTATTATTCAGAACTAGTTCTGGGTTACGGGTATTGTACCAGTTATACAATTCATAATTTCCTGAAGTTATCAAATGATTAGGAGAATGTAAAACGCAATTTTTATACAAATTTAAAACAAACTTTGTTTAGTTAATTTTAGTTTCAGATCAAGTAGTATTATACATGAGTATTTATTACACATGTTTGAACAGTGAGGTTCTATCTTATCTTTAGCTTGCTCCGGACTACCTTAGAGTTTAAAGTACGCAGCTGGCGTGATTCGAGAATGATTGTGTGTTCTTGAAATTTAGTAGAACTTTATTTTCGCTTGTTGTGTTTAATATAATTTGTTTTGATTAGTATTACTCATTTTATATTCTTAAAATGGCAAATTGCAATGTATGTTTGAAATCTATTTCTTTGAAGCATATAAAAATACAATGTTGATACTGTGAAAAAAATGTCCATGGTGTTTGTGTTAAACTTAGTAAAGCTGACATTGAAAATTTATCTGCGGAAAATCTGGTATGGAGGTGTGAGAGTTGCTCTATTGAAATAAGAAATAGTTTGAAACTGGAGACTCAGGAGGGGGAGGGAAAGCTGAGCCTACAGGATATTATGAACGCCATAAACGAAATAAAGGAAAATCAGAGAACTATTGTAAATGATTTTATTACCGCAAATGAATATCAGAGCGAAAAGTTAGCAGAAAATACGGAGGCTATTAAACAGCAAACTATGAAAGTCGACAAATTTCGGAAGAAATAGAAAAATTAACTACAGAAAATAAACTTTTGAAGGAGAAAATTAAGGCGCTGGAAAGTAGATTGGAGGATGTCGAACAGTATAGCAGAAGTAATTGCATAGAGATACAGGGTGTTCCCATCGAAAAGGGAGAAGACGTTGTCAAAATTGTAAAAAAGGTTGGAGTCGCTATAGACTTTTAAATGGGTGAAGGTATGATTGATGCTTGCCATAAGTTGGGCAAAAGACCGGACAGGCACCCATCCGGGTATAATTGTTAAATTTATAAGGCGTTTGCACAAGGAAGAGCTCTTACGGAAGAAAAGTGCAAAACAGGATTTGTCTACAATACAAATGGGACTTGGTGCAGATTCTCCTCTCTACATAATGAAGGAGGTTGTTTGCTTTGGCACGCGAGGCGAAGAGGAACCACGGCTACAAGTTCTGCTGGGTACGAGGAGGCAGAGTATTTTTGAGAAGGACTGAAGGCGATCCAATAAAACAAGTAATGTGATGATCTTCATTACTTGTAAATGCTGTGTTAGTGTTAAGTTATTGCATTTGTTTTTTCTTTTTTGTAGTATTGTATATGTTGCCTTGACTTGTAGCATAATTATATTTTACAGACGACGCTTGTATTGATCTAGTTGCCAATGGTTCTGAACGTCTTGTCATAATTCATAAAAATATTAGAAGCATGAATAAAACCTTTGAAATTCTGTTAAATGAGTTATCGGGATGGGAGGATTGGCCGCTAATAATAGTTTTGTCTGAGATTTGGATAAGCAAAACTGAGAGTGATTTTTATCAATTAATTACAAAATTATAATCTCATGCTAAGGTCTAATGAAACTTATAGAGCGGGGGCGAGGCAGTTTATATACACTAGGGCCTCAGATGGCTGCTTCGCTTCGCTCGCAGTTGGAAAACTCTCTAAAGGCTCTTGCTAATCATTGGTTCGTTTGTACCTTGGTGAACGAGCATCGTTCAGCATTTTTAATATATGGATTGTATCTGCAATGTATCTATTCGAATATTTAGTGACTTTGAAGGAGGTATAAAAAGCTATACCTATTCGCCTTCTAAGTGACTTGAATGGTGGTATAAAAAGAAGTTCAGATTTTAAATTTTATGCGCATTTTTCAGACTTTATGTGCGTTTTTGAAGTCATAAGACCTAGCGCATTCAACTCTTGACGTCACATAACCCCTGTATGCTAATATTCATCAAAATTGTTAGAGCCGTTTTAAGATCCGCGACAGATACAAAGATAGATACAAGAATTGCTCATTTAAAGTAATAGGATTCTCAAATTGAATGTTTGCACAGAACATCTTTGAGTCTTTGAAATTCACTTCAGAAAACGCTCTAGAAATTTTTTTTAGGTTTTCAAAAGAAACTTATTTCTTAATGAGTATATATAGATTGCATTCGAAACCAATTGAGATTTTTCTTGTGGAATTAAGTGATTATTTTATACAACTTGAGGAAACTAAATCGCCTAAAAATTTTATAGTGATGGGTGATATAAATATTAATATCCTAGAGGAATGTAAAGTTTCAAATAATTACAAAACATTAATGAATAGTTTTGGCCTAGAATCGTTGATAAATCAGCCTACCCGAATTACAGAGGATTCAGAAACTTGTATTGACCATGTTTTTGTTAGAGTTTATATAATCTTATAAGGCACAGATAGTTGAATCGCATGTTTCTGACCGTTTCATGACATTGTTGACTTCGACCGCTAAGCAGGTAATATCTTATCGCATCAATTAAGAGTGTTTAATAGCGTAGATTGGACCGATGATTATAGACAACTTAATGCATCCCTTGCCTATTCTAAATTTATTGGAATATTATTAGACTTAATTAATAAAGCTACATTTACTGTTCCTATTCAAATCTACATCAGTAACTCTACTCATACGCTCCCAGTAAATGTATAACAACACTGTCACTGATACTCACACACACTGACATGTCAGACACACAGATGCACAAGTAAACACTTATAACACCACTCCGTTAGCGTCAGGGATTAAAAATACAACTAGAGTCCATCTTCGGGTTATTCTAGCAATATTGTAGTTACATCATGTCAACCATGTCCAAGTTCGCGGTGTGTGAATTCGAAAAAACTTGCTCAAGGTCAAAAACAGACTTCTGCAAACAAACAGTTATTTTCGCCAAATTGTCTACTGGGTTGGTGGGGGAAGATGTTAAGCTGTTATGGGTCGCTTTGTTATGTGATATTCATGGCTGGTACAAAACAATACGAAAGTGGGTATTGACAGTCGACGGCGCATGCACTAGAGGGTTAATATTGTTTTGTTTGAAAATACAATTGATTTAAACATATTAAATTTTCCGAAATTATTAAACACACAAATTATCAAATCTATTAAGTTGAATATGAAATGTATTTCCATTTTAATTTATTTAATTTGATGTATTTCAGTCATCTATATTTATCAAAAATACATAAACTAACTAGGATGTTTTATTTTTCAACTGAAATTTCCAAAAGAATAAAAATGTTATGCCATTCAAACTTAATGATATTGTCAGTAATCTGGCAATTTTTTTTCATAATATGCATTTATGTGTGGACGTGTAAAAACGGAGTGTTTAGGTGCCTGAGAGTAAGTGTGTGTGCATGAGTGTTTTATTGTGTACGTATGTAGTTTATGTGAGGGAGTGTAGATTTTCGCTTGCAAATGAATGAATGTTTATGCTTTACCTGTGTTTTTATTTTTTTTTCTCTTCAATGATTATAATTGTCCCACATTAATTGTAAATTAGTTGAGCTGGAACCAAAACTGCATCTCAGAGTGGTCTCTAATTAAATCACGTGTCAATACATGATTTGTAATTACATGTTATTTAGTTATATTTTATTTTTTTGTTGTTTGTATGATTGAGTGTGAACATGCCTTTTATTCGCTCCGCGCCTTTGGCTGCTCTTTGCTGTTAGTAGATTCCGTTCATCTTGATGACGAATTGTGACGATAGTAGACCTGAACATGGTCTTGGTGTTCTTGGAGCTCCACAGCTTCTTTCGCAAGCCTTGTCTCCGTATCCAGAGTTCTTAAAAATAGTCCATGTTAACGCCCAGTCTTTACCGGGGCATATTGATGAGTTTCGAAACCTCTTCCGCCTTCAAAACTGTGATGCTATACTTATTTCTGAGACATGGCTAAGGCCGACCATTACTTATGACTCGGTCTATTTGCAAGGTTATAATTTATTTCGCAATGACCGTGTAAACAAATGAGGTGGAGGAGTGGCAGTATTTCTAAAATCTCTTTTAAGGGCGCATATTTTACTAAATTCTCAACCTATTTATTCTGCTAAGCCTGGATATATGTTCCTTGATATAAAGTTATCATCCGTAAACATCCTGTTGGGAGTGTGCTACAGACCACCGAAGATAGGTTTAATGTCTACTTTTGAATCTGATCTCATTAAACTTATGCCAGGATATTCACATGTTGTTGTCATGGGTGATTTTAACACAGATTTATTAGGTAACATTGATTTTCGCTACAACTCAACTCACAAATATGTTTCATTCTTTAGATATGTCAGTTCTTCCTTTACAGGTAACTCACAACACTGGTATCTCTAGCACATTGTTGGATCTCATAGCTGTAAGTGATACGAGCCATGTAATACATCATGATCAAATATCTGTTCCTGCGTTATCAAAACATGATTTAATTTTTTGCGTTTATTTAATAAGAAAATTTAAATACAAACAGAGTTTTGTTTACTACAGGGTATACAACAAAATTAATAACTTTGATTTCATTTCTGATCTAAATGGTTTTCCAGTCGATGATATTATACGCACAGACGACATAAACTCTATGGTCTCCAAGTTTAATAGTCAATTACTTGCTCTTTATATTAAGCACCGTTAATAAAAAAACGGATTTACATCCAGCTCCTTGGATAACACCTTCTATTCGTATTTTGATGAATCAGCGCGATACTGCCTATCGCAAATCTAAAAGATCCCACCTGCCTTGTGATTTATCCAATTACCGGCGCTTGAGAAATAAAGGAAATAAACTACCAGGTCAAGCAGGAGATAAGAAACTCAAAACTTAGATACACGTATAATGCTTTATCGACTGACAAATCATCGGCTCAAATGTGGCGAACTGTTAAGAAAGTAGGTGTCGGTAAAGTAAAACCTAATCCCCCTGTATCTCTTGATCCCTATTTGTTAAACAGCTATTTTTCTGATATACTGGGAGATCTTACTGCAGCAATGTGTTTTACCAATAATATTAAATCAAGTATGGTATTCAATGAACACATTAATGAATTTAGTTTCAAAGCCGTTGATGATCTACAGATATTGAAAACCTTGATATCGATTCGGAGTAAAGCTGTTGGATCCGATTCTATTCCAATTAACTTCATCAAGGAAACACTGTCAATCACACTACCTATAATTAAAGCTATTTTTAATAAGTCTCTCACCCTATCAACTCTTCCTACTAAATGGAAGTATGGTATAATTCGGCCACTAAAGAAGACAAAATCTCCTGTAGCTCCTTCGGACTACAGACCTATAAGCATTTTACCTGCTTTGTCTAAATGTCTGGAAAAAATAGTGCATTTTCAGGTTTGTAACTATCTAAAGGAAAATAATCTCCTAAGTAGTTTTCAGTCTGGTTTTAGAAATGGTCATAGTACGAGTGCAGCTATCCTCTGTATTATAGAGGATATTCGCCAAGCTATGAATCAGCGGAAAGCTAATACTAATTTTGTTTGATTTTTCAAAAGCGTTTGACTGTGTATATCATCCATTGTTATTGGCTAAACTGATGCAGATGGGATTTTCAGACGAATCTGTTAAATGGTTTGAGTCCTATTTGTCTGGAAGATCACCTATTTGTGTGTTAAATCTGGTGAGAGGTCGTCTTCCTGGGAAAGTATTAGTAGGGGGTACCCCAGGGTTCTGTCCTTGGTCCTTTATTATTTAGTATTTATATAAATGATATTTATAACGTACTAAACTATTCGAGGTTTCATTTATATGCTAACGATTTGCAAGTGTATAATCATTTTTATATCTCAGAGATGGATAAGGCAATAGATACAATAAATGTTGATATTAATGCTATCGATGATTAGGCTGTTAGGCATGGTTTAACGTTAAATCAAAATAAAACTAAATCTATATGTATCTGTTCTAAAAGACTCGCAAATCAAATTTATTTTTAAGTAGAGGGCCGAAACTTATAATAAAAGGCAATGATTTGCCCTATTGTTCTAAAGTAAAAAATCTTGGTCTCACTATAAACAATACTCTAAGCTGGACAGACCATGTTATTGACACGTGCAATAAAGTGTTGGCTGGCATGCACACTCTGAAGAAAGTAAAATCTTGCTTGCCGTTTAATGTTAGAGTGCAGGTGGTGAAAACATTAATTTTTCCTTTTTCCTTAACTATTGTGATACTTTTATCAATGACATGACTATGGAATTAGCTAACAAACTTCAGCGTGCTCAAAATTATTGTTTACGGTTCATTTTTGACTTAAAACGTCACGATCATGTGACAAAATATTATAAACAAATTTCAATTCTAAAACTTAGTTTTTTTCGAAATTATCATATTTTGTTGTTATTGCACGCTATTCTGCTCACTGGATTGCCTCGCTATCTGGCAGAAAGGTATGTCTTTAGCTCACATGTAAATGCTACCGACACACGACGAGGAGCTTCATTATTACTTATACCCAGGCACAGAACTGAGATATTTAATAAATCTTTCACTGTGACGGCATGTAGGCTGTGGAACTCATTGCCTGAGAGTTTCAAATGCATCAATGACCGTGTTCAGTTCAATAAGGCTTTGGGTTGTTGGTTCTGCGACAGTTTTGGGGCAGTTTTTGGGCGCTCGTGTGGGATTTGAGGCATGTTCTTGAATGTGTGTGTGTTTGAGAGTGTAAGTGTGTTTACGTATATGTTTATGTATTATAGTGTAGCATAATTAACTTTTAGTTTTATTTTACTTAGTAGACAAATGTGTATATTTTTAGTTTTTATTCATTATGTTTTAGAAGTAATTATTATTTGTAGTTTTGTTTCTTCATTAAATTTTATTTGTAATATGAATTTTTATGTATTTGTGTATTTTTTTTCGAGGTTAAGTGGAAGAGAGGACCCAATGGTCCTAACTTCGCCTCAATACGTAAAGATTATATTATATATTATTATGTAATAATGTATGTAATATTGATATTAAATGATAAAACTAAACTCGAATGAGTATGTTTACTATGTGTTATCATAAAAGCTGTAGTATAAAATGCCATAATTGAGATAATAACACATAAAACATCTTTCTAAAGAAACCAACTTGGTATTAGTTTACATGTATTTAGTAAAATATTATTTAGAACTGATATATAAAGGTATTTTTATTGTAAATAAAGTTGTTACCAGCTCAATAAATTATTAAAATAGAATGTCAAATTGTTTTACTTAATAAACTACAATGATTATAACTTACTCTAGCCACATTGTGAAATGTGGTTTGAATAATTGATTGAACTAATGCATTAGTAACAATATAAATCATATATCAAATTATTTAACTCGCAAATTGATAAAGACACTAGTATTACCATGTTTGGGACCGCAAATTAATTACTGTGCTCTACTTGGAGTAAAGTTGTGGCAAGAAGGTTTGATTTATGACACAGTTTCATGTTTTAATGTATTACTAATTGTAATGTATTAGAATCAAACAGTTTAATCTATAAATTGTATGTGATACTATTCGTAACTTATGGTGGTAATTTAATATAATCCCTTTTCTATGAGTTATATAATATTCAACTAAAGTTAATAGTAAACGTCAGTCCTTAATTACCTTCCAACGATCTAGAATGTATTGAATTCTACTTTATTTGACCGTTATGTAGAATAACTTCATGTTCAATAACATTGATTTCTAAGACTTTTTGGAAAATAGTTTTAGTAATTTTAATAAATTTATGTACAGTAATTTTTGCATAATTCACAAAAAAACTAAAAATAGATTATTTTTTATGTAATAAAGTAAATTTCAATTCTTGGTTAAATTAATTATAAGTGGAACATAACTACCACGAAGTCAAGATGTTAAAAAAAAGATTACACAAAATTTTAGCATCATGTAGTTGGATTAGGTGCTCAGAATCATCAAATTTTTGCTAAAATGTATGTTTATAGTTCTGTAACTTTATAAACTAAACATATACCTACAATTATACCTATTTTTGTATAATGATATTTTCATAATAAACTTTTACTTTGATTAATTTAAGATGTGAATATTAAATTCCTTTCTTTACAGGTACATTTTTACATTGCATCTAAGCAAAATATTAGCGATCCATGATGTGTTCATGATTTTCCAGAAGTCAAATATTGAAATATGTGATGGCTAATTCTTATCTATTAATACAGTTACTTAATAATTTGTTGACGTCCTCTGTCATAGCTCAACGGCTATGGTACTTGCCTCATAAGCAAGACGTCCCGGGTTCAAATCCCGCGGGGGACCATAAAATATTAAAAACCCAAAAAAAAACATGCTCGTTAGCCGAAAGGCCCAAAGTGGCATGGAAAGCAAAAAAAAAAAAAAAATAAAAAAAAATAATTTGTTGACTTGGGTTTTTTTAACTCACTGCAATAATAATAGATATCTTAATATTCGTAATACATCACATTAGTTTCCTGTTGAAACATGAACGTTTCAATGTGCATAATAAAACATTAAATTATTGAAAAGCAACGTGTCAAAAATATTGTGTCTAACGATATTGTCAAAATTGACAAATGTTTTAAATATAACAATAATAATATATTTACAAATGACTCTTTCAAAAAAAATTTTTTAACCAATAATTCACAAACTAAGATTTGTCTTACAAAATTGACAAATGTTTCGATATATTATTCAATTTATATTTAGTATATTAAGAATGTTCCTTTTGAAGGTATTTATCACCTCTTCGGTTGTGCTTATGATGAGATGCTCCTTCCCACAAACAACAACATTTTGAATAACATTTTTAGTTCTATCAATTAAAACAGATTAAAATGATAAAAAGAGTAAGTAATACATGAAATAATTATCATAAGTAGGATATATAATAACAACAAATCATATTTCAATTGAAATTCAATATTTAATTTTTAACTCAAATTTCCAAAAAATGTATAACAGTACAAAATAATCCGAAGCCCATTTCTCTTTCTTTTTAAGATTATATTAAATAGTATTGAAACAATTATTACTATTATAATGTTTAAACTTTGAACTTATTATTATGTTTGTGCTCAAACTTTGAAACATAATGGCAATGAATAATTTTAGATATAATATGCTGTTACATAATATGGAATATGGAATTACTAATATTATTAAATGACACTTATCTGCACTAAATATAACCATTTATGTCAATAGGTTTGCAATGATTGCGATTCACAAAAATAAGTGGAAACTCTGTTAAAGAGATTACCGCAGATCTTAATATCGTGTATTAAATATTTTGTAAATTTTAAAACAATATAGGCCTATTAAGTCAAATAAATCCACATATTAATTTCGTAAAGTTTTTCATTTTCTGTGAATGAATGTAAAACTATAATTATTCTTTCAGATTAATATTTAAAATATTAATTGTATTTGTATTAATTCTTCCTGTTTGAATTTTCCATTTTATTTTTAGTGTCTTCTTTACTTTATCGTTTGAGGTATTTAAAATAACGTTATTAAATACTCTTTAAAGTATGATACCAAAATAGGTATTTAACAACTTTAACGAAAAGCGTTAATCATATTGGTGATATTAAAAATTAAAATAATAGAATAAATTGAATATAGTTTAGAGATAATCTTATTTCTTTCCTCAATTATGTTTAAAGTACGTTAAGTAAACAATTAAAATTATTTTATTGTTAAATATGTCTTTTCATTAAAGGTTATTCATTTATTTTTGTAAATTTAAATAATCCAGAGCATGCTATTAGGGTTAATTTAAAAATTCTAACTATTTTGAAAATTAATTAAATAACTAAGAAAAGAAATATTAAAGAATATATCTTAATATACCTTATATTACAAGTTGTTTTAAAATATATGTTCATATCATATATTTAGGTTTTTCTCTTTTAAGTGTTGATTTAAAAGTGTCGCTTAATTTTTTTCTTACTATACATTTAAATCATGTAATTATTACTATGTAAAGAATTATTGTTTTCAATTTAAAAACTAACATTTGTAAGTAATTAATGATGTAGGCCTATATCTACTTATTGGCCACACAACAGTAACAACCATCTTCTTCTATTTCTATAAAACGCAAAGCCCTGGTTGACTGACTCACTCATCACTAATTCTCCACTTCCCATGTAAGTAGAGAGCTGACATTTTGTACACTGATTCTATAAGTCTTAAGTAGGACAACTAAGCAGTTTACACACAGTTATCTCTATAGAGCTTCTCCCCACAGGCCTTCAAAGTTACCATATTGTGCATATGGTAAAAAATGTATTGAAAGAATTAAGTACAAAAATTAAACAGCTGTTGATAATAACAAACCACAGTGTTGCACCAAAGATCTGTTTTAACTTTACCAAGGCTAAAAAAAAAATCTTTAAATTAAAAGTAGTCAGTCTTATGAAATCATCTTTTTTATAGTTTCTGCATTTCCTTGAAGCTTATTATGTAGGCTATTTATTTTGACTTTGAAGAAACTACTGTAACAGTTGTTTTCAATGGTTTTATTTAGTATTATGTAGGCCTATAAGTTTTTAGTTATTCAACAAAATAGCAGGAGTGACGATTCAGTTTTCACTACGTGTTTTATATGAATAATGTGTTATTTTTATCGATTTAGTTTTGAATCAGTTATGTATCGATTTAGTTTTATATCAGTTATTTTGAAATGGATGTAACATTGAGTGATCATGGACAATCAGGAACTGCCCTTCGTGTAGTAACCATGCCTCCTGACGGTTCATGCCTGTTTCACGCAATTGATTATTTTGTTCAAGGATGTAATTCGAGTGATAGTAGTTTTTTTGTGAGAAGAAGAGTGGTTGATTACGTTTTGGCTAACTGGGAAATACTTAAATTGTGGACCCATGATGTCACAGGTGACAACTTTACATCTCCTGATCACTATCGTCGAGAGATGATGAAACCCTCTACGTATGGTTCATCTTGTGAACTGATTGCCGCATCAGAAATGTTTAATTGTGTATTTAAAGTATACCGTGACTGACAATATTACTGTATAAATTTGGTCATGAAGGAGCCCCAGTTTACAATCTTAAGTTTACTGGCCACTTAAGCGGTGTGCATTTTGATTCTTATGAACCGGTAACTAACACAAAATACTTAAATAAAACAAATGCAAGTTTATTAGTATATTTGACAAAACGCTCATCTTCACAACCAATTGAGGCCGGTAAAATCATTAAAACCTCCGAGAATTTGCCTAACTAAAGATATGACAAAAGCAAAGGGCAATCGAAGGACAATTTCTCAACCAATTAATTGTAAGTAAAACTTCCAGTTTTAGTCATGTTCCTGAAAATTCACTTTAGCCAAAATTAAAATGGTCTAAGTGGATGACAACTTCACGAGACATTGAGACTTCCAAAATTGCTGCTATTCAGCCTGAATGTATTTCAAAAGCGCAAGGAAACTCTCAAGCAATTCAAAATCAAAACAAAAACTCTCAACCTGAAGATAATAGCCTGGGTAGTATGAAGAGAAGTAATGATGATATTCAAGAGAAAAAGAAGTAAAAAAAGAAAAGGGCTAAGCGTCGAGGAAAATTTAGTGATGTTCCACGTTTAAAACAACTGCGCGAGGCTTATACAAAAAAGCGCACACGTAAGTGATAGAGCTACAAAATACACGCAGGAAAATCCCGAAGTACACAGAGCTTCTGTGTCAAAGAATGATAAAACCCACTAAAAACGCCTTCAGCGCAAAAATAAAGTGTTGGCATCAAAAGAAAATTCTGGATACCAATATGATCTGACTATATGCTATGAATCTGATGAGAGTACTAATATTGGACAAATGGATGTAGTCTGTAACTACTGTAAGGCACTGAAATGGAAAGGAGAATCCAAAGGAATGTGTTGTAGCAGTGGAAAGGTTGATCTAAATTGCTTAGAAATACTGTCTGCACCTCTCCATAGTCTTATTGTTGGCGATCACCCTGACAGCGAACATTTTTTGAACAATTCTAGAAAATATAATAGTGCCTTTCAGATGACTTCGTTTGGAGTAAAACAAATTGTTGATGGAGGCTTTATGCCAACTTTTAAGGTGCAAGGTTAGGTGTACCATGTGATTGGTAGTTTACTTCCTCCATCTGACTATAATTTCCAGTTTTCGCAGCTTTATTTCATTGTTGATGACCGTAAAGAAACTGATTACCGTTGCAATAAAGTTCCAGGCATCAAACCAGAACTGGTACATTTTTTACAAAATTTGCTTCACAAGTGTAACATTTATGTTATGGATTTCTAATGTGCAGTAGAAAATATGTCTATAGAAAATAAGCAATTTCAGGTTGTTACCCAAGCCGAAAAGAAACCTGTAACAAAATTGCTCAGATAAAACTTTTAGGGTATTTTGTAATCTTTGAAATGATATAAGTTTTATAAAATGTTAAGTTTAGACAGTTGACATAATCGGCCTGACAAAGGGAGACAGCGTGGGGCCCTCGAGTCCTCGAGGGCCGGATCCGCGCGTTGGTATATCAGCGGTCAATCTGCAGCAAAGTCCTATTGTTTGTACTTTTATTTGTATAGCTCGCATAATTATTTATATTACGATGGTAAAATTGACGTATTTTTTCATTATTTATGTATTTTCCGGTATTTATTATTGCACTGATAAACGAACAATATGATTCCTTTTAGCCAAATCAATAAAGTGAAAAAATTGCCTTTCTTGGATATAAATAGTGAAAAGCTGAAATTTTGTTTATAAAGTTGTTAATGTTCTTTATATTAGGAGAGCCAGTTTTGGTTCGGGGGATTATTCCTAACCCTAAGTTATTAGAGCCGTTCCATTATCCACCACCTATGGACCCGCCGTTTCCCGTACTGGCTAAACCCGGCACCGGCAGGTCTCAAGCAACAGAACATGTTTTGTTTACTGTTAAAACACCATCACGGACCATCCATGCACCACTCAAATTGCGATTTACAATATCTGAAAATTGTCTGTTATATATATCATACTGGCACATAAAAGTAGAGTGTTTCAGTTTTATATAAGGTAGTGGAAACATTCTTACTACTGTTTTATTCCAATCCAGTCTAGCCATGATCATAAATTATTTCATCACTACACTATTAGTACTGTTATCACAGGAAAGCCTATTACAGTTCTACTTAAGTTATCATGACTGAACAATGAAATTCTACTTTCCGACACCCACAATATTTAAGACAAGATGTCTTACAGCTACAAGACACTAGGTGCAGAAGGTCATCAGGCGCAAAAGTCTTAGAAAGTGTTGGCGGTAAAGTTTCCCTGTAACCTCCACTTTCTTTTCCATTTTACAACCCAAACCTGTAGCATCCAATCTGTTACCAAGCCATGTCTGCAATTGCAAATAAACCCTGAACATAACCCTGAAGAGCAAAATTTGGGGGAAGCTTTGCGAGGCCGAAGTTTGACCTTAGATTAGATTTGTTTACAAGTTTTGTAAACATGTAAACATGGAGTAACGAGCTTCATTAAGGTTGTGTGCTTTTTTTTGTTAAAACAAATTTTCCCCGTTTGATTTCAGTTCTTCTTTAGAAGCATTTTGACGTAGAACACCGATTTGTGTTTAAGCTTCTTCTGATGTTTGTAAAATGTACAAAGCTTTTATTTTTCCTTGACCAAAGAAAAAATATGTTGTATCACAACCTGTTGTGGTATTAAACAAACAACATAAGCGTCCTTTTGTCGTTCAACTTATGAATGATTTTGGAAATACTGTAATATGCTTTTCCATGTAATCGTTCAGTTACTGGTTTGCAAAAGTAAATTGCTTGGTTCTCAGGCCCAAGCGCTACCAACAGTGTTAATAAATTGGTGTATTAATAAATTGACAGTAAAAAAAAACTGTTCTGCTGCTTGACAACTGCCGGTTTTAGCTAGTCCGGGAAACGGTGGGTTCATATTTGGTGGATAATGGAACGGCCCTAATAACTTAGGGTTGGGAATAATCCCCAGAACCAAAACTGGCTCTCCTAATATAAAGTAGCCTACATTAACAATTTTATAAACAAAATTTCAGCTTTTCACTAATTACATCCAACAAAGGCCTATTTTTCACTTTATTGACTTGACTAAACAAAATCATATTGTGTGTTAATCAGTGCAATAATAAATAATGTAAAATAAATAAAAAATGAAAAAGTAAAATAAAATAAATGTTTACGTCAATTTTAACATCGCAATACAAATAATTATACCAGCTATCTGCCAACGCACTGATCCCGCTCACGAGGACTCGTGCGCCCCACGCCGTCTCCCTTTGTCAGGCCGATTATGTCAACTGGCTGCACTTAACATTTATAAAACTTATATCATTTTAAAGATTGTAAAATATTAATAAAAAATAGCTAAACATATAATGATAGCAATAGAAAAATTTAAATTGTAACATTCAATTTAAAAATACAAGGTAAATAATTATTTTATAGCTTATACGCTATGAACATTTTTGATTGAGAATATTATAAGGATTACAATAACGAAATAAAAATGATTCTATCGCTGTTTATCTCTTAGATATTGACAAATTAGAAAGTCTTTAAAAAGTAAATTGTAATGGAGGTAGAGGGGAAGCAAGAGGGGGAGGGGAGGGGAATTTTCAGAAAATATTCCTTATATAGTCAACTAAAATCCATGAAAAAATCAGCTTTTCACTAATTAGTTCCGACACAAACATTTATTGACTGTGCTAGTAATATACGGCTTTTATTACAGGAATTAAGAGGGCCAACATCATTTGAATATCTTAAGACTGTTGGGATTCAGTGCATCCAACCTTTAATACTGCTTGCAGCACGCTTGGTATGCTCGAGGATGGCATGTACACTGGGACCAAGCGCTTGAAGAAGCAGCTCTTTTAGAATCTCCGTGTAAGATCCGTCTGCTCTACGCCATGATGATTGTGTTCTGCCAGGTTTCGAACCCTCTCGTTCTTTGGCAAAAGCACCAAGAGAGTTTATCTGAAAGCTTAAGACGTCAAATGGAGAAGGAGTGTGAAGCAATAAACGTACAGCACCTTACTGCACTTATAAGTAATCATTGTTTGGCATTTATTGAGGACTTAGTCCTTTCAATGGGCGGCCAACGTCTTAATAACTACGGTCTGTCTGAGGTGTCTGGTAATGTATTAGACTACATCAACAGAGACTACGCCCGTGAGCTGGCTTATGACACTGCAGAACTTGCAAACACAGTGAAAACAAACGCAAGGAAACTGAATGATGACCAAAGAGCGGAGTACGAAATAGTTAATTCATCAATAACTTCCAACACTGGTTAATTATTCTTTCTTGACGCACCCGGAGGAACTTGGAAAACTTTCCTCCTAAACTTACTACTTGCCATAGTCAGATCAGAGAAGAATATCGCAGTTGCTGTTGCTTCATCTGGGATTGCAGCCACACTTTTGGAAGGAGGGAAAACATCCCACTCTACCTATAACATTCCATTGAACCTCAACCACAACAGTCTCCATTATGTAATATTTCCCTACAAGAAATTATAAGTTCCTTGATTCCGTTGTTGAAATGAAAGATGCAGTCCACTATCCTATATAATGTCTTAACACACTAAATCCACCAGGTACTTTATACTTAAGGTTGGAGCACCGATTATGCTAATGCGGAACCTTCATCCACCAAAATTGTGCAATCTAACAAGATTGATTGTTAAATCCCTAAAAAATACTATAATTGAGGTGGTAATTCTGACTGGATGTGGAAAAGGCGAATCTGTTTTTATCCCTCGAATACCATTAACTCCAACTGACATGCCCTTTCAGTTCAAAAGGATCCAATTTCCGGTAAGAGTTTGTTTTGCTATGCCAGTTAACAAGGCTCAAGGACAAGTCTCTGAAGCAAGTATGAGTAAACCTAAAAGAAGACTGCTTCTCCCATGACTGGTTCTACGTGGCCTGCTCCAGAGTGAGCTGTTCAGACAGTCTGACCATTCTTCAGCCGGTCGCACAGCGAGTGTTGTTTATAAGGAAGTGTTTCTAAAGTAAAGCATTTAAAATTATTGTTAAATCCAAAGAGGCTTTAAAAGTTTAACCTAGGTTTAATTCTAGCATGTCAATGTAAATTGTTCATTAGTATTATTTGTTTTTATTTATGAAAACCTTAGGTCAACCTGTGCGAAGAATGGGCACAACAGCTAGTTTATTATAATTTAGATAATACCAGCATGCAGATAATATGTCACGATATAAAACATTTTATTATAGGATGTATCACAAAACGTTCTGGTCAAATTGCACATTTAATACATTTTAAATTTATGTCATGTAATCAATGGCGGACATTTTCGCTACATAAATCAAACTTTCTTGTTGCCACTTTACACCGAGTAGCCCACACCAGGCAATTAATTTGAGGTCGGTAACGTGACTAACGCTCATGTCTTTAGCAATTTGCGAGTTTAACCGTTTGACTTTTATATTTAATTCATATTAATACATTAAATTCATACATTTTCTATATCAGCAGGGATTAGTTATATTATATTATATATAGTTTATGAAACAAGCACATTACATATTGTGGCTGTTGGTGGTTCAATTTATTTATTTATTTTGTTTAAGCTTATACATCTCCACACTTGTAATTTAAAATGAATTACTATTTGTGGACATTTAATACAGACATGCATGAGTCTGCAGTTTTTTGAAATACTTAAACTGTTATAACCATTCTGCACATAGTTCAATAATAAATAATGTTCAATTAACTTGTTTTAAATATATGTACTATTTTAATGTATACTATAAATATACATGATAAATATATCATTTATGATTTAAAACAAGCTTAAATAATCCTATTGATGAATCTGATCGAAAATAGTTTTCTTTTAAACAGTTTTGGAGTATAAATGCTATAAAGTATTTGAAGTTTATTTATACGAATATATTGTAACTATGAAAATTATTACTACTGAGACGTAATTATGTTATTTTCTAAGTAAAAGTTAATGTACAATAAAAGTAGCTGATACTTTTAGAACAATAATTCTTGTACAAAGTATTTTTATATTATTACTATTCCAAAACAAAATAATTGAATTTAACTACATATTGCAAACATTTATTTGTTGTTAATTTGATACAATTAAATATAGAATTCTATAGTAATAATGCTTCTGATTAAATAAATGCACAATTGTTATACAGCACCATACTGTCCTTAAAATCTTGAAGGGAAAATAAATCACATAAGACCGTGCTAAATGTTTATGGTCGATAAAACAATCTGTATTATAAGTTGTTGATCCTAAGTTGTAGAAAGAAGAAAATAAAATTACAGAAAGAAGACGTTGTTTTGTTATACAAAGAACTTTATGCATATAAGTAATTCCATAAATACCAAGGGGAATTTCGAATATTGAAATATTACTAGTACAAGAAATATGTATAATAGGTTTGTTCAAAGTTTTAATTAAATTATTTTTTTTAGAAACAAGTTTACCAGAGTAGTGTGGTATCCAATAACTAAAAATTTGTAAAATATACACATTTTATATAGCTGATATATCTGTCCACCATATTTAGTTAGTTTTGACAAGGAATTATATTGATAAATTAGTAATACTAGTAACAAACCACTGTCGTAACTCAAGACATTTTATTTCAAATAGGATCATATTTAGAAGAACTGTTTATTTTTATAAATCCTAACCTATGTTTTTTTTTTACAGTTCATCTTAGTTATTATTTTTTCTTAAAACTGCTATTAGGATACAAAATTCTTGATAAATTAATATTCGATTTTAGTTTATTTTAAACATTATCTTCCGAAATACTCTGGTATTATACATTGTATTTGTAGGAATACAACTTGCAATAGTTCATGAAGTTAACGACATCCAATTTGTTACGTCTGAGACTTTCAAAGCAATTGTTATAAACTTGAAGCGTTAGTGCTTTAATGGGTTTGGGCCAAAGACTAAGTTTGGTTAGTTGTTGTTTTGTGCAAAGTTTAATCCCTTATCGAATTTAAAGACCTAAATCGTTTTTTGAGTAAAGAGTTAAATTAAAAACTTATTACATTTTTTATACTGAAACATAATTACCGAACATAACAAATATTATTAACAATGTCACTTTTACAATTCGCTTGCAATATTTTTAATGTATACTACAATTACTCAAATATATAATATATTTTATTGCTACTAGTTACAAAGTTTATGATTATTTTTAATATTATTATATTTATAGTTAGGCTATCCTACTGCATTGAACTAACTCATGCATGGAAAGATACAAATTAGCCTACTTTGACCAAAAAGTTCTTTTGAAAACCTGCCACTCTTCAAACTACCAATTACAAAGCTAACGTTTAGGTAGACCTCAATAAAATAAGTTGTTATAGTTTCATTATTTAATTCATTAATGTTTTACATTTCAGTTAATTTTGTATTTGAAAAGGAAGTAACATTTACATTATAGTTTTTACTACACAAATAAAAACCAAGATACATAAATTCTAGTTATCATACTTATAATTTGCATATATCTATTTAATGTACAAAATTTAATTTGTAAATGTTAACGATTAATCTATACTAATATTATGAAGAGGTATAGTGATTTTTTTTTTTTGTATGTAGGGGTAATCTCTGGAACTACCGAACCGATTGAAAAAATAGTTTTACTAATAAAAAACTACACTATCCCTGCATAACATAGGCTATATTTTATTTCGATAGAAACATTTTTTTATTTCAATATTTGTAGATTTAGTCGGAAAAGTTCTTAGGTTAGGCCTAGTCTGATAAATCAACACATGAATTAAAATTTATTACCATAGCAACCAATTCAATAAAATAACAGTTAACAGCTGTTTGCTTTAATATTTCCATTTACAGCAAATTTAAAACTTTGTATTTCTAAATTTTAGGTTAGGGTTTTATTAAAGTGAAGACCTGAGCCTTAATGGTTATTTTAACCTTTATTATAACTGCTGTTATAAAATGTGCAAAATAATTTGATTTGAACATTTTACATTATTTACCGTCTAAGCTTTGGGGTTATTATTAATCCTACACCTTTATTATAAATAAATCATAACACGATTATGTGAGAGAAGGTTTCAACGGGGTTGGAGTGTGGAGCACGCAGGGGTTTCCCCTAGTAGTTAATAATTTGACAAATATGAAGTGCTTCTATTATATTTAGCAAACAGTAGCTGATTTTTATCAGTTAGTTATTATTACATTTATCTATTAAGATTTTTTCTATGAATTAACGATATAGTAATGCAACCACAATCCTCAATAATACCACAACGAGGATTTAACTGTACCTAGATTCAACCACAGGCTGTACTTAATGAATAACAAGAATGTCCATCACTACCATAACTTGAACAATAAGCAATACACAATACAAATAATGACTTCCCATTTAGAGGATGAACATCCCTGTAACTTTTGAGTGAGTAATTGGAAAACAAAATAAACTCAGGTAATCTTTACTAGGTAAAAATATGTACTTTTTTACGCATAAGACAACGTTGTTACCATTTACAAAATGGGAAATTTTGGAGGCAGCTCAAAAATTTTAAATGTAAACCCCTGCCTTGGGACCCCTCACTTTAAAGTTATTGCTACTAGAATGTTAATGACGAAAACTAGAGGTCTCTATCTTATTTCTATCTAAAGTTATTTACAGTTAAAGACGAGAATGATTCAAGTCCTTCTAACTTTTTAGTGAGCGATTTGTGAAGAGCCAAATCCAAGGAATGTTTATTAGGTACTTTTGAAACAAATTTATGCCGAAAAATAATACATAAATAGAATTTGAATTGATCCGATAATTTTGCATGTTCTTTGCTGTTACAACTAACTTCTTGAGATGCATTCAGTTGAAGCTTGCGTCAAGTTGTGGCTTATAATTAGTTATAATCCTCTTTGAAATGCCAAAACGGAAACTTATACAAATGATAGTATATAATTTAGCATTAGTATAAAATACATACTTTAATTTAATTTAATTAAAAAATTTGATTGGAAATGCAATTCTCTCAATTCAGTAATTAGTATGACCTCACTAACGTCTTTGGATTTCAGACACCACACAAACAAATTGAGACGAATTATGTACAGTAGATTCATATGCATTTATGTGTAATAAATTCATGTAGCAGATTTTACAGGTTTATATTCCAGAAGTGTATTATAATACAGACGTGGATCGCGTATTTGTTTCTTTTAACAAAAATTGAGATCTTATAAAAAATATATTCCATAAAATCTTAAATATTAAATATGCCAGATTTAGATTTCCGGCAGGAGACGTAGTTTTGGAAATTAAAGAAGCTTGGGTTCTCCTTACGGTGGCCAAACAAATTGCAGGTGATGATGACTGTAAAGGTATTTGCCTCAGAAACAAATATAATACAGAACAAATAAACAGGAAAGATAATCTAATGTCAGTTTTTAATTTTGGTCACGTATTAAATTTTCCAACTAAACAACTGTCATTACTTACTGTTTCCCAATTGTACTAAGTTAAAATATTTTCCTTGTTTCGTTTTTGCTTCTATATATTCCTTGCTAATATCGCATTATAAAACGTTCCTTAAGAAAAAAATAAGCACACTCTGACACAGTTGTTTAAGAGACCAAAACAAAATGTTAACAAGGCAAAGCTTTACTAAGAAAGTAATCTAATTTTTAGAATTTTAGTTAAAACTCTGTCCATGAAATGGTGAGTTTTTAGATTATTTACGTTAATTCAATATATGCAGATTTATAGTATAGTGTGGTTTCCCTTTTGTAATTACTCCAACACATCTGACAAACAAGCAGAACATCTCAGTGGTATTTTGTTCACTTGGTTGTTGAATGTCACTTCTACTAACATATACACGGACGGATAAAAATAGTTTTAATTCATTACTAAAAGTCTAGATTAATTCGTAAAGCAATAATAGTTTGTATTTTTGAAAAAGTTTTTAGTTCTATAGTACTGCTGCAGCAGTTATACAACTAGATATCATAATAGTATACCATGTACATCAGTTAACCAATAACTGTATGTAGTTATTTATATTCCTAATATATTTAGTGCTTTTAATACGTGGTTTCTGTTTGAAAAAAACAAAACAATATTGTCTTGCTCAAAATACACAAGTGTACAGAAATGAATGTTATTAGTTCTAAAGCTATTTCACTAATTTCCTTAAAGTTATTTTTGCACCCACCAGTTTTGTTTTTAGAATATTCCTTTATATTAGGACTTAACTCTATAATTGGATTTTGAAATAGGTTACTGAATACGAAGTAGACGCTTTCGTAATTACGTATTCAAGTTTTTCTGTTGAACTGTAATCGAAGTAAAGATCAATTATTGTGATAACATAATTGACTGTAGTCTTTCACCTATTAACCCGCAATCTTAGAACTATACAATACAATTATTTAACTATCACTAAATTTAATGATTTTCAAATTGAATAAAATCAGTTATTTACTTAATTAAATTTTCATTGAGGTTGTTTTGCTTTTATCTCTTACTAATTTAAATTATATTTTAATTAGTATGCAAGATTTCTTGCTGGTTAGTATTAGAGCATTGTTATTGACCGTAATCAAGTACATGTTCTGGAACTAATACAAACCTCAGATAGCGGGATATTATTGATTATGGATCATTTTAAATACCATAGTATTATATTTGTATTTTGTTGTTATTGTGTTCTATGCTAACTTCGATAACTTACTTATATAAAACATAAAGCCGAAACAGGAAAAGGTTAAATCTTCAGCAAATCATATATGGAGCTGAAAATGTGTACTGATTCAAATCATCACTTCAAAGAACTTGCCGAAGGTCGCCATGTCATAATTAAAACAAAACGTACATAAATACGTAGAGCTTTAGTTGTTTCTAGTATTAATACAAAAGTTTTAGAACAAAATTAAATGAACAAATAAATGTTTACAGAGTCTATTAAATAAGCAGGTAATTAAAAATATTACGTAAATTTTGAACATTTAATCAAAACATAACCTTTTTTATTTCTGAATACTGAATAAGTAAACGAGTGCTTAGTTTGTCAAAATCGGGATTTTGGTTCAATGTTTTCAATTGACATTTGAGAAACACATACCATATTGAATATTTATGATCTTTTTAATTCAGTATTATTACACTATCGTTTTTTCTAGAAACAGAAATGTTGCAATTATGCCTTATTAATTTATAATGATGCTTAGAATTATAAAACAAAAGATTTAGGAACCTGGTCTAAGATTATTAAAAAATATGGGGGTTAAATTACTTTAAAAGCTTTAAAAAATACTATTTGGTTAAGTAGGAAGTATTGGCAGGAAGTACAAGCACGAAGTGCTAACAACTGTAGTGGAAACATAGTTAAAGATTTTTAGCCTAGAACAATAGAACTATTTGGTCTTAGAGTAAACGAATTGTTGAAATTTATTTACAACTATAAATCAAGCTTAAATATCGAATTGCTCGCAAGTTTTAATGTTGTGTGTTAGTAACGGTCTGTTTTAATACGCTTTGTTAAACATAATTTTGTCATAAGATTTTGTATTTTGTATTTCATAATACAATATACATTATTATATACATATATATATATATACAGAACAACGAAATATATATATTCGTTATACATTTTACCTACATCGAGGTGTAATATAATTTTGTTTGCGTCTTTATGCCATAAGAACGGGAGAACAAAGTGTATCATGTGGTTAAATCAATCATCAGTAAACTGGAAGAATGTCTTTAATATCTCGGTCTTTCTGTTCACCACGAGGTTTGAAAACTTTTTATTTTGCAAGATATTTTCGGAAACTAATTATTTCTTATCCGATGCTTCAAAATTGCAAATTGTTAACATGACTTTGTACACTTGCAAGTGACAAAGGTTGTGATGTTATATAATTATTATGTTCTGTTACATCAATAGTACCTGGGCGACCGAGCATTACTCGGTATTTTTGTTAATTGTGTTTTTTTTTATAGGACAATGTATGTAAATACAAATCAGGTAAGTACTGTTTTGTAGGCCTACTCATAACTCGCGAAATATTAGCACGGGTCAGCTGATTTCAAGATTAAAAAAATTAAAACCTTTAAAACCATAAAAAAAAAAAAAAAAAAATTATAGGAGACAGCTGATGAAAATATTATAGGAAACAGCTGATGTTTGTCATATGTATCCTATTGATTTTAAATTACATAACCCCAATGTTAAAAATTTTCAATTTTCAAATGAGTTTTTCAGAAAAATACGAGTTTTCCTGAGGTAGTGGTTTTCACCAATCGATTTTTTAGTCCCAAAAGCCTCTAATCCCAAAGTTTCAGCAAAATCCTTCCGCTGGATCTCGAGATTGCTCGTACAAACACACAAACAAACCAACAAACAGACATTGCTCGTATTAGAGTATAGGATATGTTCATAAAGTAGATGCACACATACAAAATAAACCTTCATACGTTTTCAAAAGGACGATTAATGATATGCTTATGGGTTACAGAATAATATATATAGACGAGGAAATTCTAACCAAAATTCACAATCTTAATTTAAAACAGAGATTGTTAGAATCTGAAAGGGAAATTTAAAAAATATATGTCATTTTACATTTTTAGACAATATTTTCTTTATTGCTTTTTTTTTTTAACAATAACAAATTGAAATTACATAAGTAAATGTAAATATATGTATGTTCATGATAAAGGTAAACACAGTTTATCTAAAGACAATTGATGTTTTCATACACTATTTGCTAATAAATTGTAGTACGATATTGTTAATAGTAATACATAAGTTATAATATACAATTATATAGATTAATAAATACATCGATCAAGTAATTTTATCACAAAGAAATTATCTCTTTCGTTACTTTAACCGTAACACTGTAATGTTGAATATATAACTGATGAAGTCATCGCGAAGTCTTGACAAGATTGCTTACATAATCTAAGTAACATATTGCAATCAAGCTGCATACAATTTGTCTCTTTTTATAACAAAGCTTGATTTTTGTGTAATTGATTGTTTCTGTAGAAGTGGAATAAACATATAATTTGTGCGACGAGAATATACAAAACATGTACGTCTCATTCTTTGAATTTGAATAGGTCTTGAAATATATCGTTCTTAACCGAAATTTACAACTTGCCAAGAGAAAATTGTGTTAACATTTTTAAACATTAACTAACTAGTTTCAATGATTTTTTAGTTGGTTGGAAGAATCATACCTAAAAATGCGTATGAATCAAATTAAACCTGCTGCAGTGAGAGAATCATGGAACAATTGTGTTGAAAATCTCATAGCATGTAAATAAATCACACACAAGCAAAGTGGAAGGTATTTTTGTCAATTTATTCTTCTAGTTTGCGCAGAAATATAATATTTTGTTATTATCCATTTGGTCAGTACCCAAGAGGCTGCAAGTCAGTAAAACGTATGGACACTTACACATTAATCATGTCGAAAAGGTTTAAGGTTTATAGTTAAAATCAACCAAGATAACGGTCACACTCGTAGGAATTAACTTATTTAAAAATCTAGAAATTGTGTGAACGATGAGGGCTAACAACTAATAAGGCAAGTTCAAGTCCAGCTGTTTAGTGTTATTTATTAGCTGTATTTCAAGTGTAAAAAGGTAATGCAGGAAAGTTCAAGGTCAAAAAGGAGACAAATTTGATTAAGTGAACAATCTAGATTACTTAGTATGAGTAAAAAGTCAATATTTTTTCTAAAAGTAAGTGTTTAAGGCAGGTAGTGGTTTATCAATTTCATAAGTCGGTAGGTAGGTGAAATACAAAACTTTGGAAAAAGTGGAGCCAGGTTAAAAACTAAAAACAGTCAAATATAGTAATACGGGGACTAATAAAAGTGCCTGTAAAATTAAGAAATGTTAAATTTGTATCAATGGTAATTGCTACTGGCCGTTGTTGTGAAGAGATTTGTTAGCAACATTTTATTCTTCTTGGGAACCAACTATCTTAAGTAGTGATTGCATATACAAATTTAATCATTAAAAAATTTTTTCGTCTTAATATATTGAACTACATAACAATACTACACAATTTATCTAAAATAAAAAAATACTAAAAATAATTAGTTTTTAGTTGAGGTAAATAGTTTTGAACATAGTTGTATATATAGCTGAAGATTCAGGGATATAACTAAATATATGTTTAAATGAAAATACTGTACTTTTGTTTCATGCAGCATATACTGTATGCACTATTCTGTTTTATATACATTTATAAGTAAAAAAATTACAGGGAACTAAAGTGATAAAAATTAAAAGTAGAATAATTATCTTGTGGGGGTTAACAGAGTGGGTAGTTACTAAGAAAAAAACGCGTTTGAAAGAATTAGTTATGTAAATTGTAAGCCAACAGTAAATAATATTCTTTTGTAAAGTAGATCCGTATAAGAAAAATTACTTATTGTAATTTGCAAGTACTTATGTATTCTAAATCTATCAAATCCTTATCAGTTGTTTGTAATTATTGAAGCTAGCTAACAGTTGATTATATGAAATTTCACTTTGAGTTATATCGGTACCACTGGTATACTCCGACAGGTATCGACTGTGCTTTAAAAATCATTGAATGCACTAGAGAGTATAATACAGATTACATAATAAATCGTTGAATTAGTGAATAAGCTTGTAATGAAAATGAGTGAAATGTTACAACGTATAACAAGTAATAAAGTTAAAGATTATATTGATTCAATTCATTACTATCATAAATGCATACCTTTGACAGCAGAACGAGTGCTACATCTACATTAGTTAACATGTAAAACAAAAAAATATGATTGGTTGTAAAAAATCTTCTAAAGAAAGCAAACAAATATTGACAATGAATGCTTGCTTACATTATTTAATTCTACACTACTAATTGTATTCACTTGTGATAAAAGTTCGCATGCTGTTGGTGCAATAACAAAATAATTATGTTAATTTAAAAAGAGTAATAACGATTCAATGTAACGACTAAAAGACCAGAGAGGATATAATTATAAATACGATACAAACTTGTATAGTATTTAAATACACATTTAGAGGAGTAATCTTCAAATTAAATTTACATTACATACTAAAGAATAATGCTACAACACCTTTGACATAAAAAAATTGGTTTGCTCCTAGTAAACAACAACAAGCACTCTTAGTATTCAACTTTTAGTTTCAAAGTTCAAATTTATTTAATGAAAAGAAGTGATGCGTAATGAAAGTTTTTCTAATTAAATTTTCTGACAACAAAGGACTTTATATTCTCCCCCGCAGTCTTGTACCGTCTAGCTTTTTGTTTTCTTCTCTTGTTTTTTTCATTTTGCCTTTGCTAATAAATAGCTGTAGGTTTAAATGCGTGAAATAAAGCTTATGGATTTTATTTTTGGCTTCACAAAATTGCAAAAATTGTAAGTTGCGCATTGTATGTCACCGATTTTTTAAATTATGGTTATGTATAAACTATTCATTTAGTTGACTAAGCAACTACTTAATAGTATTTTTAGGTTTTTTTTTTAAAATAAGGTGTTTTTAGCTTAAATAAACTATTATTCATGATGCAAACTTCTATCGAGATTTAAAAATAATAAGAATTAAAACTTTCACAAACTATGTTCATGCAATTTTGGGATTTGTTTTTATAAACTAATCACAAAAAAAAAAACTATTTATTGATATTAATAACAATATAAAAGGTTAACATTTGTGAAATAAATAAGTTTTAGTTCATGAATAATTCGCATTTTTTAACTTAGTTATTTCTTAAATGATCAGATACCAGTGAAAATTATACCAGTGAAGGTGAAAGTGACAAATCTGAGTCTTAATTTACAAATAATCTTATTTTTTTCTATGAACAACTTGTAGGTACTTGCATAAAATGTTTGAAATTTACAAATTAATTTATACTTTTATTGCACTTGTTACTAATAATACAATTTAAAATGTACTGTCTAAAATACGATTTGCTCTATTCAGAACATTCTTAAAAGTTTGAAATAGTTTATGTATTTTAGTAAATTAAACATACAGTTTTTGTTTGACATTACATCAATTACAAAGAAGAAGAAAACCAAATAATTAGAACATACAAATATATGTATATGTATTTGCATATTCGTTAATATCAATATTCATTCCAGACTTTTATTTATTATTTGTTTGTTCAAATTTCCTTTTTCACTTTATTTGTAACTCACACGCGTTACTTTAAATTATTTAATTTTATTCTTACCTTAAATAGGTCCTCCAACAATCATTTTTAAAGTTTTCCTTTTATTTATATATATGATCGGTTTAGACTAAAATCTTCATAAATGAATAGGCCCTAATGTTGTTCAAATTTCACTTTATCAAGAAATATTATTTTATTTCATATTAAAAACACTTCAAGACATACTTTAGTGACATACTTCAAACACAAATCACGAAATTTACCTTGCATGGTTGACGGTAACAAGTGCACTGAACTGTTTACTTTGGATTCAGGTTGAAATAATAATTTTGGCTTCGTATTTTATAAATCAGATTCAAATACGTCGCTGAACCTACAATAAATGAACAAAAAACAAATTTTGCATAACATATGATGGATCATGACCATTCATTAAAAATAATTGCAGGAAAATATTAACCTTCTACACAAATATATAAAAGGATATTTTCTCAACTGCCTAGAACAATATGACAATTTTATTACAAAACAATTAAAGCACAATCAAACCTCATCTTTATGATAAATTAAACTAGTTCAAATGCAATTTTCAACTTTACTATGTCATTTCAATGTTAAACTAGATTCACAAATTATGTTTTCGCCATACCGACTATTGTTTTAAATTAATATAATAAGAACTTACCGTCATCAATAGGCATACGTCGAGTTTTTAGTCATACGTTTCGGCTATTCAGCCACTATTGATAACTTTAAGTTCTTATTATATTAAACTAGATTGTACGCAAAAGTTAAACAATTGAATTGCGATTTTAACCCAACACACAGAGTACTCCCAACGAGTTTGACGCTCTTGTAACAATTGTCCAACCATGGTGAAGTTAGTGTTTAGTATTGTAAATTGTTTTTGAATGTGTTTTAAAATAATGTTTCTTGAGAAAACGAAACGCTGATAACCGTGTGTACCTTAAGATGCAGTTTAAGCCAAAATCGGTTGCATAGGCCTATATAGAAAAAGAAAGAAGTATAATACACAAATATTATACTACTCGTTAGTCTTTAAAGGACGAGTTAAAGTAAATTAATGCTAGACAATTCAAATGCTAAAAAACCAAAACTTGTTAAAAAATCATACTTTGCCCATCAAAGAGATGTAAAAATTACCACAGCCATTGCCATTTCTATGGGAAGTCATAATTTGACAGTCTCTTCATATCCTAGAGAATAATATTAGTTCGTAAGTAAAATAATGATAATATAAAATTGTTTTAATCTTCAAAACTAATTGTTGGAAGACATTACAGTTTAACTACTGGAGAAACAATTCTTTAGTTAGGGATTAGTGTTTATTTGTACAGCAATATTTTATTTGAATAATTGTATATTTGTATGTTTAAGAGTATGGTAAAGTAGTGTATAGGCTTTAAGACGTACTAAATCTGGCTACTGACTGGCTGAAGATATTGTAACTATAGGAAAGTTTCATTACCAATATTAATCATAGATACAATAATATTCCTACGATCATAATTATAGTGATGTGCTTAGAAACAAGGCACTAAGATGCTGATAAGTTACGTAAGTATTGGATCAATTTATACACTTTAAATTCACAGATCAGATTACTCAAAATATCAGGACCTTAGTTATTAGGCACTAACACACTTGTTTTACATTATAGAATTGGGATATTAATATGATATAACATGCAATTGAATTAAAAAGAGTTACAATGAAGTAATGTTAAAACTGAGATAATATCATAGTTTTCTTTAAATTATATTAAACTATGGTATAATTGCAATATTTATTTTAACATAACACAAATATAATAAATGAATACACTTTTACAACAAATACCCTCCAATCAGTAATAAAACATACTTTAGAATCTATGAGTTTATTATTATTGAAGAATAAAAAACGCAATGGAATGATCATAAAGTTGTTCTTTATGCATGGATACAATATTAGTATTCGCATCTAGAATTACGTGAACACGTTCTGAAGAACTTTTCTTGCATTATTACTGTAGGAATGCATTTAAAGTTCCCCAAAGAATGCTCATTGTTAGCAAATATGATTTTTCCGTAGTAATTTTATATGTAAAATTTTTAATCATATTAGTGAAATTAATTTTATTAAGTTAGTACTAACTCATAATATACAGCAATAACTACAAAGTTAGATTACTTGTGTTAACAAACAGTTATGATTAACGGCCTATTTTAGCCACCTAAGTCTGTTTGATATATTGTTTCACATTTTCATATGTACTATAAAAAATATTATAAGTATAGGTCTATTCCTATCTTTCACACCATTTATGATTGCTTTGTATAACTTTTAAAAATGGTTTATAGCAATTAACATACTGCACCACTGAAGTATTAGTTAATTAATCTGCAACACGAAATTAAAACATAAAATATATGCTAAACTAGGAAATATTAAATAATGTACTATGTTAACGTTTAACAAATTAAAATAATTTCTCTGATAATTTAAGATGACTAAATTTCTTGAAATTTATGAACATTGTGAGTAGAAATTTTACGTATTCATGTTACTGAGAACGATTTAAATAGAAATAAAGTATATTTCACCAACGCCTGGAGTGCCTAAAAATATCAAAAAACCACCCGGTGATATTTTTGTGCCCATATTTTGTGAGAGTGCAAAACTAATCCAACGTTTTAAGAAAACAACATTAGATGGGGTTTTTAATTAAGAACCAATTAATTAAATATGTTTAGATTTTTTTTTCATTTATTAAATTTGAACCATGATTAAGGCTGTTCCAAGCTTTTTCATTCATTAGTGTCTGTCAATAATTAAAAAGCAAATAGAATAATTTCAGCATATATATCAGAGCTTCCATACGTATTCATCCCGTAATAGGGAAATCGTTAGCTATTTATATTATCCAAAGCATCGGCTTTCTTTATTTGAAAAAAACCCATATTATCTTACATCGGTATTAAATTATTTAATACACTTCGCACGGATGTAAAAATGTAGGTGAAAAAGAATTTTAAACCATCATTAAAATGACTTTAACACAAAATTCATATTACTGAGTTCAGCAGTACCTCGATGAAAATTTCTAGTTCCTAGGAGTTTTTTTTTTATTTCGTAAATAATAGGATCTTGGAAAAATAAATTTGAAATTATTTTTAAATACGTTATATTGACATGTTTGTTCTTTATTATAATGTATATTGAAATATTGTATTTTTACGATTATAAATAGGTGAATAATGTAATAAGATATAAAATGATTTGTAATTTCAATTATGGTTTAACTGAGATTTGTTAATTAGATTTTTCACTAGTTTTTCACCAGACACCAGGTTTTGTAAAAATGTTACAAGCAGTAAATTATTTATATTTTTACTAAAAATGTAAACACGCTTTCTAATAAATTTTTAATTTGAGTTAATATATTAAACATGTATAGGTAATATTATTGTTGGAATTACGATTACGTATTTTTAGATGAAGCATGTATACATCCCATCCCTTCTATACATATAATCCAAAAATGTTACAACAGACCAAAATATATAACAAGTATGAAAGAATTGGTTTTGATTGTTAGAAATATGTGTATATTTTTGAATGATACTAAGAAAATGTTTTCATAAAATTTAGAAATAATTTTAAATAATATAGTTTGAAGTTTTGACATTTAATTGGTGGTTCTTATAGTTTCATGTTCTTGTTTCTGTATGGACGTAACGTTATTAAGCCTAAAAAAACTAACCTAGTGTAATATATTTTGTACACTAAATAGTTAAGTGTATTTTAATAAACTGTATGGATTTATTTCTTATTATTCTTACAGAAAATCCATGTAAATGGTCATTAAGTCAGCTCAAAGGATTCTAATAGTAGGATTAGGTCAAAGGATTATTATCTTTGACGACGAGAGTAAACACGTCACTTTACCCACGGCACTTTGATTTATTTGATGGAACGATTGATGTTTCATCCACAATAATCATTTCGACGTTTGAAAGTTGAAAAAGAGTAACAAAAATTATTTCATTTAAGTATCATTTATTTTATAAACTCATCCGATATTGGGTAAGTGGACTGCTTTTACGTAATTACTTAAAAGTAATTTAATTGAAGATGATTAACATGACTTTTATGAATCCTCGATGAGCTATAATAATTAAGTCTTTACTTTCGAAGTTAAAGAACACTATTTTCATAAATAGTTTATCCATTTTCAAATAGCAGGTCAAATCTGAGTTGCAAAAGATATGCACGTCAAATATCACTGAGATAAGGTTTGGTACTAAGAATTATTTATTATTTCGGCCTGAAATACAATTTCATAATCAAATTTTTACTTGGTCAATTATCATACAGACCTAAAATAAAATGTAGACCTACGTCTATTGACGTTGTCTACAGTAAAACAAATATTTACCATAGGTACTAAATATCTTGTGACACAACTAGACGTCAAGGTATATAAATAAACCCCCTCACTAATAATAACAATATTCCTAATCCAAACTATAACTTTTACTCAGGTTTTAAATTTAGAGATTATATTTATGGGTTTGACTATTTTTGTATTATGACTTCCAATAACTAATTGTTATATTATCGTGTTAGCCTTATGTTTTTGTTTCACAATCAAACCTCTTTTTGAAATATATTATGCTTGCGAGGAGAAGAGTTACTTACCAATATCTTAAAATTATATTATGAGTGGCAATAAAATTACACAATTTCACATATTTTAGAAAGTTTAAAACCTTGCTGCAAAGTTCTGTTTCAACTAAACAATAATACAAATGTTTAAAAATAAATAAATAAATTGCTTTTAATTTATTTTTGTGTGAAACAACCATAATTGTATCTACATACAGAAATTAAATTTTGCCCCAGGCTTTATTAAGGTACAGAATGTGATGCAAATTCCTTTAATTAATTCAAAAGATGACAATCTCTTTAGCGTTGTGCAATGTTATGTGCATGAATTTCTTTAATTTCTCCGCCTATCTCTTCTCGCTCTCTCTCACACACACACTAATTAATAGTAGTATTATTTGGTCTAATTTTGGTAGTATTATTTGAAAACGAAGTTATAGTGTCTTGCAATATTTACTACCCAAAAACTTACTTTACTTTTTAATTCAAGGGAATTTTTACAAGTTATAATTTGATATTATACAATTTTAAAATACTATAATATTAAAATATCCTAATTCAATAAAATGGTACTATTTATTGGCATGTTTTTCAGCTGTTTGTTTCTATATTTAAAGCAGGTAACATAGACTCTACTACATATTTAGATACTAAAGCATGGTTTACTCAGGCCAAGTATGTTATCAATTTAAAATTTTTTTAATATATAGGCCTAAATAAACACATCTAACAGAAGGTAATGCACATTAAGTAAATAAATTCTTCATAAGTACTACATAATATTTTCATTTACGATCATAGCTTGTTTATAAGAAGGAGAAATGTTGTATAACACGATCGACGTTACAAGTTTCTGTTAATTGTTAAATCTTGTAACGAATATTAATGAGTACCGGAATCTATGTCAGAGCTGAAAGCTAATTAGTACACGTCTGTCTTCAAGATAAATTACAAAAAAGAGTTTCATTGTAACGACTCAATGGCTATTTAAAACTAAGTTACCTATGTGTCTTTGCAATACATTATTAATTACTTTTATTAAAAAACAACAACAAAATAAATGTACGTTATTCTATAAAAATAATACATTTTTGCTGTATACTCCTAATTTACGAGTAAATTGCAATAGGTTTGCAGTTTAATTCCGGTTTGCATTTGTCAGGAGGAATGAAAAACTAATAGGTATATTTTAGCAAATTGATAGACACTAATGATACTGTATTATGTCTGAGCAAATGTAAGGTTTATATTAAAACTGCTTCTTTAGTTCATGTAAACTACAAAATATGTAGTTATTAATTTTGCGTTACTTGTACATGTGTCTAGGAAGAAAAACGTTATGCGTTATCAGTAAGGCTTAGTAATGCCCTCCTAGGTACCCTTTAGAAATCCTCTCCTTGTGATAACATGAACAAATGGGTTTACCATGTTTTCAAAGACGGAAAATAAATAGGCAACTTATTCTACTAGAATATTAAGAAATGTAATTCTAATATTTATGTAGCAGTAAGTTCAATTTTATTAAGAATAGTCTGACACGGTTAATGCTCTAATCAATTGGAGTTCTCATGAGGCAGCAAAAAGAAGCAAAACAAATGAGGATCAAATTACAATTAAAAAAATATTTTGACTTTATATAAGATAAATAACTACATTCTATACTTTGTATCAATAAGTTTTTGATTTTGTATTTAATGTTTAGGGGTGGGGGAATTATTTATATCTCTTGGTGACTAATTTTGTCACAATATATTTAGTATGTTAAATATTATCTTTTACTGTAGACAAAGTCAACAGAGGTAAACTTAATTTTAGTTTTGTATAATAATAGTAGACCGATTTAAAATTGTATTATGAATTTCAACGACATCGACATTAAATTTAATTCTGTTTCCTTCTGAAATAAAGAGTAGTTCTTAGTATCAAACCTTAGTGATATTTGAATTGCATAACTTTTTTGAAAATGGGTAAATTATTTATGAAAATACTGTACTTCAACTTCGAATCTAAATACATATTTATTGTAGCTCGTCAAAGGATGCATTAAACAATTAAGGATGCATTTATTTTGAAGGATTAAGTGTATAAAATTAATATAAAAATTAAAACATGTAAACACCATGGATGCTAAGCATAAAAGGTATTTTAAAAATAATACCATATTCATTAATATGTTCTGTAGCATAAGTTTGAAATACATTCTTATAAAATTTACAAATATTCAATCTGTATATTGTACAATAATATGTACTATGTAGTACAACATACGCAAAACACGAGAATTCTACAAGTTGCAAAATACCCTTCATTTCTTACGGCTATTAAATATTCCAAGTCTTCTCTTATTATTCATTGTGTTTGTTGTAACAACATAAATCGTCCTAGCTCAGCTTTGAATAAAGTTTGTATTTAAACTCAATTTGATACTTCGGCGAGAGCGGTGATGGTTTGCATAATTCTGCATATTAGTCGCAAAGTTAAACAATAGGGATGAAACAATTTCAGGAATAATTAAATTTTATTTTGCTATCGTCTCTTTTAGCCAAGTTATCTTTTAAATTATAAGTAATTCGTTCCCAAGTTAATGTTTAACCAAGATGTATTTTTTAGAGGATTGAAATACATTTATGGGGTTTGTAGATTACTATCAACAGAGATTTCTCGCTTCTGACGCATGCATGTTATGAGACAGTTATTTTTACATTAAAACCGCTTGAGTTATAGTCTAGAAATAGGTTTATTGACAAGAAATAAATGTAAAAAAAAATTAAAACAACATGAATTACACATGAGTGTACTGTAAACATTTTATTGAAGGCTCCAAAAGAAAAAAGAACTGAGAGGATGAATACAAGAAGACATGTAAAAGGTTATCAATATAATTTAATTACTAAATATCTCATTAATGGATGAGACCATATTCACAAGAAAATAGGTTAGTTTTGAAATTTGTGCTTTTAAGACTGCATCACTAATTCTCCTTCAAAAAATGTTTGAGGGGCAATCAAACCCAAAGAATTTCGTTTAACTGTATTATTAAAAATCAATTTGAATGTCAACCTTTTAACTTATCCTAAATTTCAACATAAGTTTAACCCGTTGAACTCTTAGTAAACTTAATGTTTTAAGTGTGTCAATGTTTTTTAATATTTCTAAAAATGATAATAATGACAAAAGTTAAACTGTTCAAGAAGTCAAGCAAAAGTAATAATAGTAATTTATAACCTTGTTGTGTTACTTTGCTTTTAGTTTTACTATCTAACAAGATTTCAAATTAAGAACCTTGATTTCATTACAACAACACCATAAGGAATATAATGGTCAGCAACAGTATAATTATTGTCATTGTCTGTACCACTAACAGGCTGGGACTTCTATTAAAACAAAAAATCTGAGCAAAAGTTGATGAAAACAAAACAGCTGGTGTCTACAAGTTGGTATGTAATGATTACCCTAGTTTTTACATAGAACAAATGAACGTCCTCTTTAACATAAGGTTCAAAGAAAATTTTTTACGTAACAACCTTAGGGCTATTAAATCAACTTACGCTGAACACCTTTTAAAATCCATTCATATACTAATATTAACAGCAACTTGAGTATATTACATGAATGTAATAAAGGACATAGTTTAAACGCGTTAGAGAAATTTGAAATTTGCAAAGCCTCAAAAGCTGAACCCAACAACATATTAAACTACCAACTGTCCTTTAAATCAAACATATTGTATGATACTTACTTATGATAATTACAAGACAATGTAGAGGGACACGGCCCAATGTCATTGCATAACCTACCTTCGATCAGTACAAATTCAACAACCGACGTGCACGTCAATGTTCGGTGTCAAAAAGTGAGCATTTGAACTTCAAACGAAATCTACACGGAGTGAGCTATGTGTTTTTATGCTACTATGTGTGCGTGATATTTTATATAACCTGATGATGGACAATTACTGTCCGAAATTGCAATTGTTTTAGAAAGAAAACAACAAGGATCAATAGATGTGAGCATTTACTTATAATTTAATATTACTAGACCTTAACTTAACATGTGTTATGATTTAATATAAAATTAATTAGAAATCTTGTGTAACTTTAAAATACTGTTGAGTATTTGCTCAAAATGTCTATATAAAAATGGTTATATACTTGCTTTCTAATTTTAATAAATTATCAAATAGCAATATTAAAAAATTATTACAATATTGCTAAGATTAAGTTTGTTTTGACAGATTAAGCATGGTCCAAGTGACAGGCATAAATTCATATAACTCCAAGAACCAGAACTAAAACGTTATTAACCAAATAATTTATTTAAGGTTTACATTTAATTAATTATTAATTAAATGCAAACCTTATATTTCATTTAAGTAAATTAAATTGAATTTATAATACAATTTATAAGACGTATCTTTCTTAAATGTAATAAATATTATGTATAAAAGAACATGTAGATATACTCATGTGAGCATGTGAGTGTAAAATTTACCTCGCAATAACTGTTAAATACGTTTTTGAATATCTTAATTGATTGTTCGAATTTATTTAATTTAAACTTGAATAATTTATAATCAGATACAGTGCAATTAATAATTTTATTTCAAATGGAAGTTTCAAACCACTCTTTGAAAAGTGTAACTTTGAATTAGGTAATTGGCGTTATTTTTGTATTTGAATATGTGCCCGCTTGAACAAGATATTTGTGTATAATCCTCTTAACAAGACCTTAAAGTTTAATTTAATACAGATAACGCAAAAGAGTACAGTGTTATTATGATTTTTAATATGAAACCGTGATTTCTGAAATGTAAACTATATTATTCACATTTAAATTATCATTAGTTGCTTGATTTTCAAGTTCCATCATTATTTTCAGAAATGAAACTTTGCTTCCGACTGCAAATGTTGGGTGTCAAAGTAAACGGGCGAAGTCATCTTTCTGTGAAATAGATGTTTATCCCATTGAACTTTTGTTATTATAGACCACTGACTTAAGACAACCAACATCGGACAAATTCACATATTTCAGATTTTTTGGTATGTTATTAGGGTACCGACCAGTAGTGTAAAACCGAGTTTGCAGCTTCGAAAGACTGGTGCTAACTTCGTGGTGCTCGAAAAACCTCGAAATTTTCCCACTGATTTCAGTTTTTGGCCCGAAACTCCTAAAAGGGTGCTTCCTACGGAAAACGTCTCACTATCCTTTTGTGAATATTTCCTAAAATTTGAGTCCAACCCCAATTTTTTAGGTCCAATACATCACAAAATACAGGGCCTCAAAAATTTAAGGTTTTTTTCTTCAAAAAGTACAAAATTTCAGTTTTTGTCGTCTGTCGAACTAAATATTGGCTGTAGTACTCACTCTACGAGAAAATTTATTGGAGATGAAAGTGTAGAAAAATTATTTAGCTTTAATTTAAGCCCAGAACTAAGTGTTTAGGCCAAACTGGTATCTCGTTATCTTAGAAAATCAAAAATGGGTTAAATCGGGGAAGGGACAGATCGGAGCATGAGTGAATACAACATTAATTGCCATGGATATTATTCATAGTTATAATACATATTATTAGTAAAAAAACATTATATGTACGTAGGATACTCATCCAATATAAAAATAAACTAACGTAATAATAATAATAATTAATAACTAACTAAAATAAAATAACGTTGGCCTTACCTATCTTTGGTATGGGTAAGGTACTAAAACCTGTGAAAATGGCATCTTTAAGGGTCTGCTCCAGTAAACGAGAAAGCAACAGGAAACTCACTTCCGGTATCGCTATATCCCTATCTAACCAGTGCAATTTCTTGCATCTGAACGCTTTGACATTGCCTCATTTCATACCATTTTATAAGTCTATCTTTTGTAATTGAGTGTTGAAAAAAAACTGAATATTCTTTATAAAATTTCGGATCCTACTTGCAAATTATTTTTCATTATTAATTTTTTATTGTGTTAGGAAAAAAATTCAAACTTTGTACTTACAAAATGTCAGTTACTTGACAAATGAAAGAAATTTTTAAAAATGTAAATTGCAAGAAGGATGCGTATTGTGACTGTGCTTAAAATGAGACCTTGCAAACAATTTTATGATAAAAAGTAAACGAAATAAATGGTATGAAATTTAACATTGCTCTTATGGGATACAAATCCATTTTATTTTTACTGGAGCAGACCGTTTTTTCCTTTTGTGTGATAAGATAGTGCCTGAATAAGGTTAATGTTTTCGGCAGATGTCGCCCTATTTCTATCTATTTCCTTATCTCATATATTTAGCTTTCATTTAAGCCCAGAACGAAGTCTGTAGGCCAAACTGGTATCTCGTTATCTTAGAAAAACAAAAAATGTTATTCTAGATTTTCTCTTTATTTTGACCCATATAAACATTTACCGAAGTTTGGCACTTATGGGACACCCTGTATTGGAGTAATGTACTTCTTATCACTTCTTTAATATTAAACATCAATAAATAAGTTTAAGGGTCTGCTCCAGTAAACGAGAAAGCAACCGAAAACGCAAGCGCTTCTCACTATATCCCTATCTAAACAGTGCAATTTCTTGCAGCTGAACGACATTGACATTGCCTCATTTCAAACCATTTTATAAGTCTATCTTTTGTAATTGAGTGTTGAAAGAAAAACTGAATATTCTTTATAAAATTTCTGATCCGGTTTGCAAATTATTTTTCATTATTATTTTTTTATTGTGTTAGGAAAAAAAATCAAACTTTGTACCTACAAAATGTCAATTATATAACAAATCAAAAGCATTTTGTTAAAATGTAAAATGCAAAACAGATTCGTATTATGACTGTGCTTAAAATTAGACCTTGCAAACAATTTTATGATAAAAAAAAACGAAATAAATGGTTTGAAATTTAACATTGCTCTTATGGGATAAAAATCCAACATGGCCGCCACTTCAGCAGACAATTTAGCTCTTTGATTCAATTCAAAATCAACATGTTAATATTCGTACATTAAACATATAACAAACTAATTAGAATGTATTGATCTAATTATCAATGCTTGGTGGTCTAATGCACTACGGTTGTTAAAATCTAATTACTCTAGAGTGGAAAGTTAGAGAGGCATTATACTATTCCGTTAAGCATACTAATATCAGAAGCTCTAAACTAACTCAATTAATTTATAATCTCTAAAAATAATTCATGTTTATATATTGACATCATTCAAGTTTCAGAATTGTCTACGTTTTTAGACTTTTTGCAAACTTATGTATAATCTGCAATGATTTTCGTAATTTTCTTTAGAAAAACATAGATTAACTTTGTGTATATCAAAAATTATTAAAGAAATAAATTTCGGATACTTAAAAAAACATAAAACTAACTTCATAATATTTTGTAACTATACATTATATCTGTGGATTAGCAATCATTCTTGATTATAATTGTAAAAATACTTTTATTTTAGCAGTAAGAGATATATCATTAGAGAATTTATTAATCTGATTTTAACTAATGCGTATAACATTTAGTCTAAACATATACATTCAGTATGATACATATTATGTAAGGATTCAATAAGACTTACATTACTAATTTACAACTATTTTATATTATTTTGGCAATAGTTTGAATTTTTTTAAATAATTAAAATCAATAAATCACAAAGTTTTATTTATTTGGACAATCCTACATTAATTACTGAGTAGATCTTATTCATGCGTCCTTCTCTAAACCATTAGACAGTTTTGCAATAATTAATGATAAAATACAGCTTTATATACAACCATTGGTTTCTCGTTAGGATTCACTCAACAAGTTGTCCTTTAACAATGATAAATTAATTACTTTTAGCTTTGCAAAAATCTTCTTGATTATAATTTCATTTATAGATTGACGCAGACGGGAGTAAGTCATTAGTACGGACAGTATCCGACAATAGAAATTTATTAAATAGAAAACTAATTAGTTAAATGGTGACTAATTGTTAAAAGAATCTCAGTAAGCTATCAAATAACAATATCCTCAGCAATTCATTATAATCAAGACGGTAAACTATATTCTATAAGTTACATTTGTAAAGCCCATTGACGTTCAAATTTTCCATGGATTATTCCTATCTCGATCCATCATTAGATATATGGGCACAAAATGATTTCGTTGACAAAAAAAAAAAAAATTTTGGTCAATATTGTGTAATTAATTGCGCACTGAGAGTTTACAAATAATGTTCAAACCATCGACGTCAAATGTGTATTGTTGCAGTTCATTTAATGGTAACTGAACAGATTCTTAGTATAAGTTTAAAAGACATATTAAAACAAATTGTAGTTTGTTTACTAATTTCAGTAGAATGTCAATCTGTGATACTTAGATGTTAATCTCGATGAAATAGCTTTCATTTTCGAACTACATGTAAACCGTTGTGAAATAATCAACTAAATGTATTTCTACACTATATTTATCAAAAACCTGTATTTTAAATGCACAACTACTGAAAGCGTAAGTTCCAATACTCATTTAAATGATATACAAAATATACCTTTACAAACTTATTAATTAAATAAAAATCGGTTAAAATGCATTATTAAATAACAAGCGTGTCTAAAATCATAATTAACTTACAAAATATTATTATGTTTATTTAGCCAAAACCACACATACTTGTACAAACATAATCAATTTTTTGGTTAATTTAAAAAAATGCAGGCTTATAAAGACAAAACGTACATTATTAATGTAGCATAATCAAATAAAAAAAAAAAACAATTTAAAATTTGTATAGGTTTACAGTATGATGGAACAATTATAAAAAAAGAAACATGTTTTATTCTGATATCACAACAGAAAAGGTTTATTTAATTTAGCATTGATCGTTATTATTTACTAAACAATTCATATTTTACAACTTTTTTTGTGCTGTATAAATTTTGATTTCTATAAATGACCAACTTATGACAACTGGCTGTGTCTGGATCCTACATATACCAGAATTTGGAGAGCTGGGATGAATTGCACGAGAAAAAAAATTTTGTTGGATAATCGCGATAAACATTTTAGGTAAAGCGATTGTAACATTATTTTTCCTGAAAATATGAATTTTAACCTACGTTGATTTGTCAAGTGTTAAAATTCTTGGAAAGTAATAGATGAAGTTCCATACCCGTTTGACAATTTAGAAAATTTTACAACAAAAAATATTGTAGACAAATAAAGAAATAAGAATGAAATAATAAAGCGTTATTAACGTTCCATTTTAATACGATTTTATTGTAAATTTCGTGACTGATCATTTCTATAATAAAATATTTTAAGTCATTATTTAAGTCATCGATTTAAATACTCTTCATTGTTCATAACATGAAAACTATATTATGTTTATTTGTTAATAAATAGCATTTACAAACTAATTAAAGCTTCCTCAAACAGGTGGGTTTGGTCTTCTGGCAGTTATTTAATTTGATTTATTAACAAAGAATTTAATAATGTCAATAGAGCTAAGTATTTACAATTCCATCTACAAAGGCAGTACATTTGTCTACACTTTGTAAATACCCTTTCATATATTTAACCTTGTTCTGATGCATTATGGGGTTTGTTTACTTATTATATATTACTCTTCTTGGTTCTGCTTTTTTTAATGTCTGCGTTATATCTTACAATATATTTATTTTTAAAAGAGACTAATTTAATATTGTGTTTAGTATTAGCTCTGTCTTGTCAACCAAGGAGAACAAGCATTAGGGCATCATTGCCCTAACATGGTTTTCCAATTCAGTAGTTTTACTATAATACAGAGAAAACTAGATGATTCCAGTTCATAAGTTCGGTCATTCTTTCATCTTCGTTTAAGTAAGTGATTATTTAACCTCATAAAGTAGTACAAACTGAAATTTAATATCATAACTGTTTTTGTTGTTCTGCCTTATGGACTGGTTATAATATACTTATAATTAAATAAATACCTTATTTATATATAACTGCTCGCAGTCCAGTAATCGTTTTTGTAATCGGTGACGACCGTTTCGCCTATT
>JAGFPH010000216.1:10169-61547 GCA_018207615.1 Philaenus spumarius | reverse complement strand
ACCATCGGAACATTCCGAATACTTTAGTAGTCGGAATTACCTAGAATTTGATTCCGGAACCTACACACACTAGATAAATGCAACCCTTGTTTTGTATGGTAAGTTAAGAATATAAGCAAAATAAAATAAACCTCTCAATAATGTTAGCCATACTTTGAAAATTAAGTACGTGCCAATCATATAACAGCACATATTATACATTACAAATAGTTACATGGTTTTGGTCATTCGGCCAAAGAATTATTTCATCCGTAGATAAGAAAATTTGTTTTTAAGTAATTTTATAGAAAATCTGGGATTTTGTCTTATAAGGAATTATCATTAAGAAAAACGAAAATTTAATATTCATAAAAAAAACTGGAGTCTAGATTTTACATTTAATGAAAGTAATACTGCAGATAACTGTTTCGTTCTGTTATTGCACTATTTTAAATTTAATGTACGTAAGTGTAAGAATATGCACTAACACACGAAATAAATTATCGAAATTTTGCCAGCCAAAACATAAAATGAAATGTAACTGCATTTAGCTTTAAAAGTTTACACTACATATGCGTATAATTCAGTTATTCACTTTTTATTAAAACACATGAACATATAACTCTGAGTAATCCGATGTTTTTAATCTGTTCGCCGAGCCATATGACCTTGAAATAGGGCAAAACTAATATTTTATGATTGATTCTAGTACTATTTGATATACTGAATCATAATATGTCGGGTGCCAGAGTGGCATCCTTAGGTAACTTTATATATCGAAGGTCAAAGTTCACACTGTCAAAAAAACAGAAACCACCCATTTTATTGATAATTAAAGGGAGTTGGTTGACCAAAATTAAATATTAGTGGTTTAATAAATTTGTATTATGTTTTATTTTATATTCTTAATTTTTGTATTCTTATATTTTTCATATTTTAATGATTTACCTGGAAAATATAGCAAGTAAAAGTAGGACATCAAACCATTGGATAGACTGTCTAATAAAGCCGAACATCATGTATATACTCGCCGAACGCGAAGGTAACTGGCCTTTGCATTTGTGGACGCTTGAAGCAATGATACCTTATTTTGTTACATTATGGCATTGGAACTATGCTCGTTATGCAACATATTATCTGCGAAGCATGGAACAACTGGACCCCGTTCTTCATTAAAAACTCCTGAGCAGTGAGCATTTGGCCTGTCATAGTTCCGGGATATGGAATGGCATATGGATCGACATGCTAATTGGAACAACATTTATGCGCTTTAGTAAAAGTCGTGGTGGAATAAAAATTATAACGTTGCAACCAAACACGGCGAATAAGTGGACTCTATCATTGCATGTTTGTGGTCAGCTATCTAAAGATGTACAAGATATGATAGATGAGAAGGTGCATAAGTTTCACAAAGAGGAAAGTACAGCAGGAATCTGATGAAGAAGATAGGCAGAAAATATCAAAAAACTTAAAACATGTATAAACCCATTGGTTATTTAAGAAAACTCTGATGGCATTGTTAGTAGTTAGTACATAGTTTTTGTATTAGAAATACGAAAGTGAATGTTTATGATGCCGTATGCCTCGGAGAAAAGCAATTAAATAAATTTGAGGAATCACTGCCAAAAGGATTTTAAGTTTCTTTGGAAAAGAAAGTTGCCACTTTGTCAAATGACAAAAACCATTATGTTGGTACAACAAAAGTATTTGAGATAAAAATACGAAAATTGAATATCTATTCAATTCTTATGAAGTAATAGTCCTAGGGCCCAGGCCTTTAAAAGTTTATGATTACCTAACTCTTGAGACTTCGTATATCTCTTATTTAAGTCGAGTCGGACAACATTTTTATTTGCAACAATTTTCGGTAGCGGGGCGTTTTCCTTTGAGAACCCGGCATAGTCATTGATTTGATGCTTTAAAAAAAATTATAACCTAAACAATAATATTTCTTTTAATCGATAGTTTGTTTTGTGTAGAAAGCGAAAAACATTTTGTCGGACAAATATGATTGGTCATTTTTGCGCGTCCGACACCCCTAACATGGCAAAGTTATGGCGTCATAAAATTTAGTACTTAACCGCTGATTTTTTCAGAATCATTTATACAATATATATATAACTAAGTGGTAACCTTGTCCGACAAAGTTTTTGGGGCATTCTTGATGTCGGACGCCTTAAAGTTAAGGGTTTTATGTAACCCCTATATTTATGACCTTTTGTCGGACAAAAATAGGGTATGTAAAGTGTCGTATTTTGTGATCAGTGATTCAATTGTCTGACAAAAAAATTGGGGCAAATAATTAGTCCGACAAAAAAAGTGATTTTTTTAAATAACTCTATGAAAATTTTAAACAGGAGGCGCAGTTCAATTCAAACGCCTTTTTCTCAGTTAGTCATATAGCAATGAATACTTAAATGTTAAGAAGCGCACGTCTTATGGACTCAATTCTAACAGATTTTACAAACTTGGCGCCCTAAAGATTTGTAGTTGGGCGCGATTCCGAGAGGAAGCGCTGGCAAACCATTTAGCGTGCGGTGGAGAGCGAGAGAGTGTTTCTCCCCTCTCCCTCTCACTCGGTCTACGATTGGCTAGTCGGACTAAAGAAACGAATTTATGTGTTCAAGAGAGATTTTCAAACTTATCTTTGTTGTACATAGAGAAGAAAATACTCAGAGAACATATTGGAACTAACGATATTGAAGAAAAGTTCGCTATGAAGAACAGAAAGTTACAGTTGATATAGAAATTTTTCTACTTTGACTATTTATTAATATTTCAAAGGAAGTTCATAATAAAAGTAAATATTTAAATTTAAATTGCATCCCTTTTGCTAAATACAATTAGCATTTGTTCTTGAGTTTTCATTTTTTGTCTTCTCTTTCCACCTTTAAATTTAAGAGTAATCCTATACAGTATTGTTAAACTATGTATGTTTTTTATTTTAAGAAAGGTGCAATTACTTAATCAATGTAGGAGATTTTTTTTGTAATCGAAAAAAGGTACTGCGTGCTTTAACGTAAAAAAACAAATATCTATTACTATAAATTTTTCTCATATTCTTCTTATTTATTAGTGACAATAATGTACATTTTATGTTAGAGTTACAAAGATTGGTAGTTTAATATGTTTTTTTAATGTTAATTTATTTATGAAGTGATGTAGTAATTTGATAAGTAATTACAATTTAATTCTAACTTTATCACTTGACTGATATATATATTTCATTTGCTTTGAATATTTACACTTTTGTATTCTCTTTTCCTATTTATTGTGGCTGTGTAAGCAAAATTTTTAAAGGTAATTTATTTACTAAATGTTAGTATTTTATTCTTAAAATGCTTTTCATGATATTTTTCAAACAATATGTAAGCAATACTTGAGATAATTTTTAAGGTAAAAGAAACATCATCGATAATTTGTACAAACTGTGATTTAGACGAGACGGGTTTATTTATAAGTCCACGAAAGAATGAAATGTAAGGCGTTTTCTTTATTATTATATTAAGATTGGTTGAACGATGGTCGTATGATTTTTTGCGAGGTCAAGAGCGAGAGAGCTCGAGATACAATGTTTTCTTCCCCTATTTTTCTGGTATGTAACGACCATACAGAGCGAGAGCGACTGAATATGAAAGAAAGAGACGGAAAATGAAGCAGAGCTATTTTCAGTCAAATGAGAAATTTTGAGACGGCAGGCAATGAATATTTCGGCGTTTAATATTAATTGCTGTATATTCCGTTGAAGTTGTAGGTGGTGTGTATTGGAGCATTTTGTTAAAGATTGACTAAAATCATAGTAAGAATTTTACTGGTTAAGAAAAACTTGTATCTTTTAATTTTAGTACAAGGTTAAAAAAGTTAGAAATATTGTTAATTAAAATTGTTTATTAAAATAAATTATAAACATAATAGTCAAGAAAGTACTTTCAATAGTGGTAAAGTAGTCCAAAACTCACTAATAAACAGTAAACTTCAATTTTTAGTAATGCGATATATTTTAATTATTCAAAATGTAAACAAACTGTGAACAATTTTTTTACAATTGGGGGGAGGGTTACGCCTATGGTTAACTGGCAGTATTTTTTTCGATTAAGTGTCCATAGAAAAAAAACACATGTTTTTATTGTTAAATAGGTCATAAGACCTGTTATAAACTTAAAGAATAGGCTATTTGTTTGTATATTTGAATATGTATTTCAAAAATCTAGTGATCGCTCAATGGTCGAAATTCGACCATAATCATTACAATTTTTAATTTGAATGTTATTAAGGTTATATTTTCAAAGACTAGACTATACCTGTATAATCACAGATTTCGCCAAGGCTACAAAGTTATTTGCCATCTTTTTCAAATTATATAACATTTAAATAAAAAACAAATTCAAAAAATGAAGATTGAATACTTTTTATATATTTTTTTTATACAAATAAAAAACCAGGCGATTAAATAAAATGTTGTCCATTGAACTTGACATACATATTTTTATAATTTAATAAGTGATTCAAAACTTCTGGGAAAACGATTTTTTTATACATTACGATGCATAAATTTAATGGTCTGCTCCAGTAAAAGAGAAAGCAATCGGCAACTCGCACGAGGATAGGCTTAACAATGTAGTTTCATGGAGCAGAGTGCTTTGACATTGACTCACTTCAAACAATTTTATAATTTTTTTTACCGTTTTATATAATTTTTATATTTGCGTGATGAGAAATAAACTAAAGATTCTGTATTAAATTTTGGATCCGGCTTGCGTTTTACTTTTTTGAATTTTATTTTAATTTTCTGAGGAAGATAATTCCAACTTGGTATTTAAAAAATTGTCAATTGTATAACAAATGGAAGGTATTTAAAACAAACGTTTACATACATGGCTGATTGTAATTTAAAGATTATATATTATTTAATTTTCAGAAATTGCAGTATAAACTAATTATATTTATAAACTGGACTGTCAATATGCGTGTAGCAATAAAACGAGAAACAAAACTATTAATTCATTATTTACAAATTATTATAAACTCAATACAAATTTAATTTTCCATACACGAAATAGATATATTTACTGACAAAATATATTTGTAGCAATACAAAATATATTATTACTTAATTATTTACAAAGTTATATACGCAATTGCAAATTTAAACTTAAAAGAAAAATAGCCATATTTACAATATCAATTATAAAATAATTACAACAAATTGTGTTCCTGAAAATACCTATATAAGTTATATTTAGTTTCTAAACAAACAAAACGCGATTGTGTCTGGGATTGCATATAACGCAATAGCGAAAGTTTTTATTCCCTGTCCTTGTGTGAGTGGGGTAAACCCTTCGTTCAGCCTCGGCAAGTAATCTAAATATAGTACAAATGAATTGCATTATCGTTATACCAATGAGAGGGGAGAAACACTATCTCGCGCTCTCTCGCTGTCCAACGCACGCTAAATGGTTTGCCAGCGCTTCCTCTCGGAGTCGCGCCCAACTACAAATCTTTAGGGCGCCAAGTTTGTAAAATCTGTTAGAATTGAGTCCATAAGACGTGCGCTTCTTAACATTTAAGTATTCATTGCATATAGTGTTAAAGCTGAAAATAGATTAAAATATTCGTTATAACATTTAGAAAAACATAACAAACCCGTTGGCGAAATATGTCCTCTGCGTTGAATTTTAGGGAAAATAGTTCTTTATAAAATTTTAAAGAGTCTGAAAATTTTCACACTTGTGAAATATTGTTTTATTTTATTAAAAACGCTTCATCACGATCTTTATAATACTACTAAGATTTAAAAACTAAACTTCTATCTTAACTAAAAGAGAAAAAACTCGAAAAATGTTTCAACGCACCATCTCCTTATGTGCGTTCATTATTACAATATTCAGTACATAATCAATAAAAATGTATGGACAGCGTTATGATGTAATATATAATGTTATTGGATCATTCAGTGACTCAATGAGAAAAAAAAACCTTTGGAATTTCTACTATATGAGATAGTCATAGAAATTTTAGTCAAATGTACCAAATATTTTAATTAAAAATACCAAGTGTTTTTAATTTAATTAAATTAACCCTTGCTGAGGAAGTGTGTAAGAGGAAAATTAAAAATAATAATAAATGCTAAGTGGTTAATAATAATTATATATTTCTTCATGCTTTATAATAACAATTATTATTAGTCTTCGTCAGATTCTTCAGATTCACTATTCTCATTTTCAGTCTCTGAGAAATTAGTTGCACAAAAGCCATATTTCACGAGAAAAAGCTTTAACTTCTGCCCTTTTTTGCCTAAATGGAGGATTGGAATCACTCAAATAGCGACACAAAAAACAACCCATTTTACTAAATTTTTAGAGCATAAACCCGATGCTTGAAAAGCTAACTTTGATAAAGTACTAATTTGCTTAGATTTAACCACGAGCTGCATTCATTTCATTGGAACTTCGAATAGAAAAATAACGGAATTTTACAAGCATACTAAAACGCTTTCACTTATTGAGAGTGGGGATGTTTTGGGAACAAAGTACAAAGGCACATAATATACCTGGCCTATGGGATGTACAAGGTAACGGTATCATTAAATATTTATGGCATACGATTCGAAAGGATTATTAGTTTGGGTTTCTAAACAATAAATGGTGCTTAATATTGAGATTACAGAGTTTATATTCTTTCATTTAAAAACGAAGTATTCATTTATACCATCCTGATGCATAAATGATTACAATGTGTTTATAACAGTACTGTACTAGATAATTATAAGCTTACATAAATGTAACTCTATTAAATTGATATGTAATATAGGTAGTATAATAATTACTAAATATTTATTAATTATATATATAAATATATTTTTTCAGTTTCTACATAATATTTATTTTGTTTCAAATATTCATATAATATTGCGGTTTTGATTTTGTAGAACTACTTAATGTATTCTACTTTTAATATATTCTAAATTAGTATGTTTTTATTTTTATTTCCAAAAATCCCCAATATTATTGTCGGACAGATGGTACAATGTGTTTTGAAATATTATTACAAAAAAAAATAAAATTATAATGTTATGGTAGGTCATAAATATAGGGGTTGCATAAAATCCTTAACTTTAAGGCGTCCGACAACACGAATGCCCCGAAACCTTTGTCGGACAAGGTTACCACTTAGTTATATATACATTTTATAAATGATTCTGAAAAAAACAGCGGTTAGGTACTAAATTTTATGACGTCATAACTTTGCCATGTTCGGGGTGTCGGACGCGCAGTAATGACCAATCATATTTGTCCGACAAAATGTTTTTCGTTTTCTACGTAAAACAAACTATCGATTAAAAGAAAGATTATTGTTTATGTTATACATTTTTTTACCGCATCAAATCAATGACTTTGCCGGGTTCTCAAAGGAAAACGCCCCGCTACCGAGAATTGTTGCAAATAAAAATGTTGTCCGACTCGACTTAAATAAGAGATATACGAAGTCTCAAGAGGTAGGTAATCAAAAACTTTTAAAGGCCTGGGCCCTAGGACTATAATAGTCATACACTAAGACAGGATTTTGCAAAATGTTCATTTTATTTTAAATTGTATAAATAGAGAAAATTGATGACACAATCCCAGCCTTATAACAGATAAAACAGCAAATTCGGATTAAATGATTTGAATTACACGTTTGTTGAATACATTTACATTCATTATCATAGCAACCAACTTAGCTAATTGAGAGTCAGTTAATTATTCTTTTCTCACATCTGCTTTTTAAATTAGATTAACAAAATATAAGTAAATACAAACAAAAAGTTATCGAAAATAATTCTGTATTATAATTCAAACATTTGTTGTTACATAATAAGTAACTATTTTTTATCAAACACTTTACACAATTTCAGGTTAGGCTTATAATTAACCAAAACATGTTCCTTGAAACTATTTAGTTTTTTATTACCTTTTGAACCAACTTAGTAATTTATAATCAGGTAAAGGTAAAATTTTTCTTAGGATAGTTAAAAGCCAACACAAACAAAAATAATGAACCTTAAAATCGTACTGTATTATAATTTAAACATTTGGTATATTATAGCGTTTGATTTAGTTGGCAATGTCACAATTTGGTTGCAATGTTGACATTGATTACTTAAATATTGGTGAAACTACAACGTACTTTGTAATTAAAATATTGGGATTGGTGCGGGTCTATTTCGATCTCTGTCTTAAATTATGTAGAGGTCGTGAAAGCATTAGAGTATACAATCATCTGTTTGTATTTTCTCACCCACGGGGTTGATGAACGAAGCGAGCAGAGGGTGGAGCCCTGCATTAAATATATAATTGTTAAAGGAAGTGTTTGTATGCATCCAAGCAAGTGGCACTCAGAGATCTACATTTTTAACTTAGATGGACAAAAGGGGTTTCAATGCAGATTATTAGGTTGGATTTGTAATGTTAGATTTATTGTCCAAATTACACTCATGATTTGTAGCACTTATTTGAAGTTCACTGCACATGATTGTATTGTTTGGTCCGTGATCTCGGATCTGAGTATTTACGCATTGAATGTAAAGATGAGGCTTTTATCCGATATTCATTTCATAAAACTTATTCTGATCCTACTCAATTCGTAAAATATTGGACACATAGTACATTGCCGTATAATTGGCTATCTAATGATGTAATCCAACAAGTGAATTCAATGATAATATAATTGTTGCAAAATCAAGGGTCTATAATTTAATAAATCCAACATTAGTTCAGATAATGGTGCTTGGTCACTCTCCTGTGAAGGGCCTTGTTATTTTAATGACCCAACTCAAGATCAATATATACTGAATTTGCAATTATTGAAATTTATCTTTTTAAATACAATATTGGTTTTACACAAAACAAATTGGAATACAAACATTTTAAATATGTATTTTTGTTAACATAACACTGGTTAAAAATCTTCTAAAATAAAACCTAGTCTGAGAAAGTAATTAACAAAATTGTTCTATATAAATACACATATTTTGTTTGTATTAATTCGTAATATGATTGACATACAAATTGATTGATTGATTCCATCTTGGCTGTAAGCTTTAACTTGACATTAATTAGGAGACTTTAAGTCCATACAATAATTATTATTTGTACAATTCAATTTTGGGTTTAACAACATATACCTACATTTGACAATCACTAAAATAAAAAACGAGTTGACTGGTTTTACAGTGTATAAATATACATTTGTAAACTTTAATCTAGAGTATTGCTTCTTGTTAAAAATATATTCGAGAAAATTATGAGTGTACATAAAAGTGTGTTGCGCTATGTGTTTGTTTACATTTTATTTAACGTTGTTCTGTCTTCGACACAGAGGTTCTTCATGAGCAGACATAACAACTTTAAGCTGATCCATTAGTTTTGATATTCTTTCTGAAACAAAAAGAAATGAAATATAGGTCAAGTCTCGTTTTAACAAAGATTTCTTTCTTTGTCATTGATTTATTTAAGGCAATCCATATAATCATAGTTCATGTATTGTATGTACTCTTCTTGCTTCTACTTTTTACTAAGTGATTTGACTCAGTAACGTATTGTCTTGTAAAACGGAATAAAAAGTGACAAATAAATACAAAACGTTATATCTTTAAATTTATTGGTGATAGGCAAATTTTGAAACATCATTATACATGATATTGAAATTAAAACAATTTAAAGTTAATGTGTTTAAAAAATATTCGAATTATAAATATGTATCAGTACTTAAATAATTCATTGTTACATAAACTATACAAAAGTAGTAAATTTTTATTTTTCTTGGTTGGACTAAAATGTCATCATCCACTCTATTTTTATGATTGTGTTATATGTGTTTGCTTATTTTAGCCTAGAACATAAGTTACCGAAACTCTAAATAGTATTTATTCGGCACCTAATTACATTAGTTTTAAAATAACATGATTAAAGGACCGGTAACACTTGCATGTACCGGTAAAGGAAAAACTCTTTGTTCATTGTTTGATGCTTATTATTTTTTTGTATTTATTTTTATCTTGCACAAACACATATATTAGGGATCTCTAAGCTAAAATTTGAAATAACTTTATGTTGAATTGTTAATACATGCTGTACTTTGTTAAATTACAGAAAGCAAAGCACGAGTGCTAATTTTGTGAAATTTTTCAAAGTCACTAGTTATTTATTATGTTCTTTTTTTAAATTCTGAGATTGAACATTTTTCTTTTCCATAAATTCGTGTGGTGCAGCATAAAATGTTTGTAATACATTTTTCTTATCTATTAGGTTTATAAATGTCATACTCATAGGGTACAGTGTTTTACAAGATCTATATTATTGGTTTGGCTGATCTAAATTTATTCCCTAATATTTAATTAGGTTAAAATGTAAATTAAGACACTTATACAGATGATATATTTATTACTTTTGAGTCCTCAATGTTAAGTTATCCTACATTATGTTACGTTATGTGACATTTCTACAAATTAATTTTGTAGATGGAAAGATTTATGATAATATTGTTATTTGAATGAAATTTTCGTTAAGAGAAACCATTTATATATATTATCTATATTATTACATATTACGAGAAAGGAATATTTTACAATCAACATAATTATAAAAATGTTTACCAAAACATCCAGTATTATTATGTGGTATAAATGATACGTTCAAATATATATTTTCAGTTCTTCTAAGATTAAGCGACTGTTTTATTGATCAAATTACTTTATTCTAACTTTATCTCAGTCAATACACCCACGTAATATGTATTAGCATGATGGGAAAACAAATAAATATCAATTTAGTATTTATTTCTGAAAGATAATAACGTATTTACTTCTCTCACAGCGGATTTCACATAAATCTGTCCATTTTCATTTAAGTACATACCATTCGTTTCAGATGTATTTTCCTCAAACTTAGGTTAAACTGAAACTCCACTATTTCACTCCTAAATAATATAATAAAAGTAATATAATAAAATTATTATTTTCTTAAAATTGTGGTCTACCATTTTAAGAAATTTAAAATAAAAACATAGTTCAAGTGTAACATCTATTTAGAGATCTTTTAAATGTCAAAATTTTTATAAAAAGTTGGCAAAAATAAACTTACAACATTTGGTGTTTTATATGCCACTGAGCCACTGAACAGTTTTACTCTAAAACTCAAAATTTAACAAACATTGTTAATGATATCCCTCTCTACCAATGTCCTACTTTCAAAATAAAATATAATTAAAACTGTGGAGAAGTGAAAAAGACCGTATCTAAACAGATTAAAATGACAACGTTGTTTAAGTTTTATATCAAATTAAAGTGACTATAAATATAGTATTTACGTTTTTTTTTAAATTTTTGATTGTAAAAGAATTGTTTTTTTATTTTGTTACTTCTTGTAATAAAGTTAACAGGTTTCGAGATATTTGACGTTATATAGCCGAGGTATTTAAGTTATATCGCCGAGATATTGACACGCACAATTTTAACTCAATATCTTTTACCAATATTGATAGGAATCAAAGCATTTTAAGACGTATGTTAATTAGAACGTGTTTACTTATGTTTATCAAATATGCAGTTAGTTTACTTTAGTAGTAATATTAAAATTACACAAGAAACTCTGTAATTATCAGAATAATATCATGAAAGATGTAATAAGTATGTACCAAGTGAAGGCATAATTTTACTTTACTCTGGTATTTATATTTTTATGTCTACTGAAAAATTTGAGGTACAATACGCTTCTCAAATCGTTTACCCTTTAGGTTTGATTAGCGCAATTAAAAGATTTCGTTAATTCAGGATGAGTACTTTGCATTATTTAAAGACGTTAATTTCTTAACTTAATCAAAATATTAGAGTCAGATTTTAATTGATTTCTATGCACATAAAAATAGTCGCTACTATAAATACATATACTACGTGTTTTACAAATTGTAGAATAAAATTTAAGGCTATATAAATATTACATTTTTAAACTTATTATTACAGTTTTAAACCTACTAAGGTATGTCAATAACTGAATGATATTTGAGAAAGTCTTTAAGTGTTAAGTGTGTGATAGTTAATATAACTTCTCTTCTTGTCATTACGAGGCAGAAACGCATTATCTTTTTCAAATAATTGCAGAGTGATAAATCACTTTAAGTTTGCGTCACACTTTTCGGGAAACCCTAAAATACTCGGAAAACTTTTGTTTTATATCTTAAATCTTGATTTATGACTTTCCACACAAGTTAGGAATCTGTTATAATTTTTCTTTTTATTACGAATTATTGATTATTCTTTATAAAATCTATGTACATTTTCTAGAAAGTTATTTTATTTGTTCGTTATCTATTACCTTTTTATTTTATATACACTGGGAATTATTTATAATTTTATATTTATTACAATTGAAATATTTAAACATATCCAACGAAATAAAATAAAATAGTTGATGGACAAAAACAGTAACTTACTAGTAGTTCTGTGAACAGTAGACCTCGCTCATTAAAATAACAAATAAAATGTGGTTTTGAGCTTAGGTTAAAAATAGTGCGCCAGTAAGGAAGTAAGCACAAGGTTTAGCCAGTGAAACATTATTTACAATTCCCGCGATTCCGGGATTTCTAGTTCTCGTTTTTATTTCTTTTCTTGAGCTTTAACTGCTAAATATTTTCTTTTAGGGGCATTGTGTTATATTTAGTTTAATAATGCGTAAGATAGCTAAAAATATCGCGTTATAGAGGAACAACATACAATTAAATATTTAGGCCTACATTCTTAAATAACTCAAACTTAACAATGTATCATAAGTTAACTTAAGTTCCATATCATATTCCAATATTGGAAATAATGAAAACAAACGATGTTAAAACGTCGTGATAGTGATCTCAACCCAACACTTCTCACGGTGTCCTACGGTCATTTTTTGTATGTCCTTTATCGCCGTGAGGTTTCATTTGTTTCATCTCATTTTGTAATTCAAGTAAAGCTAAGTCAAATACTTTTTATGAAAATTACAATGATAATTTACAGGTATACAGTTTAATTCTTTGATTTATTCTCTACACTTTCTTATAATAATATGTCATTTTTGGCCAAATGATATATTCCTAAATAAATTACTATTCAAAACAGGCCTAGTTTTGTTAGCAGTCTTGTAGTAGGAACATAAAAACTGGTGTTTTCAAAATAAGAAATTTGAAATTGATAAATATTTTTATACAATTCTATTTAGAACTAAATTACGAAAATTTTTTACATTTATGAAAAAAATTACAAAATTGTTTACTACTTTTTATGTAGGCCTAAAGTTTAACATTTTCCTTTCGTTACTGAACGTGATTGTTTCTTGAGCTAATAACTTTCTTAATTTTACTTCAATAATTTTTTTACTGGCAAATATGAATACTTTAAACCTTTATCTACAAAAAAGCTATGGAACACTTTTGAATTAGTTTTAGAATAAACGTATAAAAACATGGCTGAAATACAAAAACTTGGACTATTTTTAACAAATTCTAAGTTTACGGCCATTTTTTGAGCTTACCGTTAGAGATACGGAAAAAAATCAAGAATACAATTTTGTTTAAAATTGAATTTGCAAAATAGCATGTTTAACAACTTTATAACAATTTAATAGCAAAATGTTATTAGTTTTTAAATTCGACTTACGGTTAAGCCACAAACTGGCTTTGGAAAAAAGCTTACACTGAGAGAAACGGTCCGGCCGCCATTTTTATTTTATTTAAGGGGTTGAAATTGAAAAGTGAAAAAAAAACGTATACATCCATGGCTCGGCCTAGGAATAAGGAACATTCATGCAAAAAATCATAAAAATCGGTCAAGGCGTTTGGCCGTAATCGTGAGACAGACACACAGACACACAGACACAGACGAAATGCCGAACGGTCGAGTTAAAACGGAGAACTCGCTTACGCTCGGTCAACTAATAAGCTGAATTAAATAATTCAAACAAACGTAACTTTTGTAAATTATGTTTTTTTTTTAATGGAATAAGTACAATATCTTGTGAGACAAAGGCGTGAAAAGGTCTAAATATCAAACAACGACAAAATCAATGATTGTAAAACAATGAAGAGCTTTAAACGACTGTACATGCGTGTAATACGGAGCATAAAACCACCACTCAAGATACCTAAGTCGCTAAGGAACAAAATGAGATCATCCGAAAGGAACTTATTCAGTAGAATCTGCAGTTATAAAACAGTAAACAAACTTTTAAAAAAACTACTTTCAGTATGCAATATTATTGTAGACAAGTTGCCAAATTAGATAACAACGAGGCGTCCTTAGACAACCTACAATGTTTAAAATACAGTAAATACATTTTATACAAAGGACTAAGTAAAAAATAACCAATTTTTAAAGAGATAGATTTTAAAACAGTATAATAAAGGTAGAAAACGAAAAAAAGCTTAAACAAACTCTAAAATTGAAATGAGTTTAACGCATTGAAATTCATAGAACATTATTGAACTGGTGAACATTATAATAAATTATCAGATTCTCTTGAAATAGGGATGTAAGAAAGTCACTGGTTAATTGATAGTTCGAAATAAGTTACGTAGCAGATAGTACGGGTTTTAATTAATAAATTACCATCGACAAAAATATAACTTTTTTTACTTGTACTTAAAAATCGAATACTAAAATATATAATCCGAGTATCGTGTAGTAATAGTATAATGCTATAATTAGAAGAAGATCAACCTGTATAGCAGAATTCAAGCAGCGTTTTAAGATTTGAAAGGAAAGTAACTTTCATGAAGTCATATGTACAGCCTAGAGACAAGAAGAGAATTCATACAGACTCTCTTCAAACAATTTGGAGAAGTTCGAGAACTTAATTCATCAAGTTGGAATCCAGATGTTACGTAAATTACACGAAGAAACCTGCAACTGTAACTTGTTATTAGGGAATCAGCACAAAGCAGCCGTCCGCTCCGGGGCAAGTACAAGAGCTAAATTGATTGAAATAAGATACATACAAAATTTCTTCTCCAAATTATTGAATTTTAATTATATAAATTTAAAATAAAATATAAAGTACAAATATTAATATGTTAAATGTAAAAACAAATAACCGAACAAGTTCTCGCAAGAGTATTTAATTTGTAATTCAATTTTACAGGTAACATTAACTAACTATTACAAATTCTACATAAACCCAAATGCTGCACAATATAATCAACATTTTGTCTGAAAAGTATTCCTAGATATGTAAGAATATTGGATTTACCAAAGAATAACTTATCTGAGTCTTTTTCTTTAATGTGACGACACGTTTTTTACTTGTTTTCTAACCTTTGTTATACGATGACATTTTGCAGTAATACAGAAAACTTAGTAGGCCTAATTCAATCTAATGTTAAATGCATAACTATATAAAATATTCTTGTTTTGTATTTTGCTCACGGCAGCAGTTGGACTGATGACGTAGTACATGCAAGTTAAACTTGGCCATAAGCACTGTATCAAACACCTATTACTATTAAAATGAAGCCACCTTGTTCTTTACTAGGCCTATTTCATCAGTTTGAAATACTACTTTATCGTATCACATTTTGGTCATATTTTATAACTTGAAAAGTGTCTCTCTTCTACATAAAAATACAAAGTCTCTGTCCAATCAATCGCTGCTATTGCCGTGAACATATCATAACATCAAATAATCTGTTTGCATTTGCTTCGCCGCAGCTCTAGTACAAAACATATTTTATTGTGTGTTGTACAATTCATTTTTAAACTCTAATTTTTTCGTATGTATAAAATTTGGTCCTTGAAGGCTTCCAGTAGTGTCGTATTTCAACTTATTAGGCATCCTTATTAATACTGCAATATTAAATGCTACGCCCATCTTATTTTACAATAAGTATACTTTTTTAAGTTCCTCTCATAGAAAACAAGCAAAACCAAAGTACAATAAGGGTTTGCATTAATACAAGGTATACATAAAATTACACAAATATAAAAATCGCAAAACAAACACACAAAATTAATCCTTAGATGAATATTTGTATCATTTGATTATTACTTAGAAGTTAGAATGCAATTTAGAATGTCAGGGTTATACTGAATACCAGAGTTTCATGTCAAGTGGTGGTGACCACTATGGGACTATGGGAAATATTACATTTCATAGTTTAAACTTTACTCCCAGAGGGATTAAACAGTTCTATATCTGGACTTTGTTTCACAAAGTAGCTGCATTGCTGATTTTTCTAATGTTAAATCCTGTTAACCACTATAACTGTTATATTTTGTACTTTAAACTGGAAGTGTAAATAAACATGAGTATTGTTTTCGTTATTGGTATACTTTAAAGTATCATGTCCAAAGTGAACTGCAAAAGTTGAAATATAAGACAACAATATATTCGGAATCCAGCCAATTAGGTAATGCATTTTATATTCCTTTGTTTGCCTATGGGTGTTTCAAATAACCAGTCCATTTATTAAGTTCATTTATAATGCATTTTATTGAGTTTAGTTCGTATTTAAAAACTTACTTTTTTACAAATTATGATATTTAAAACGGCACTGTCTTAATTGTGAATTATCTTATTTAAACACGTACAAATAAAACTACTCGTTTTATAATATAATATATATGAGCAGTTGTTAGACATGTGACACCTTTCAGTGTGTTTTAATATTTGTTGTCTAGAACAGGTTTAATTTTATTAAAATAATAAGTTAATTAAAAAGGAAATTTTTGAAATAATAATTAAAAAGATAACTAATAAAGATGAATGAAATTAAAACCAATTACTTTACTAAAGAAAAATATACTAAATTTACTTCACATTCATTATTTACAGAAACACTAATGATATTTTAGTCATACTCATTGGAATTATAATACTGTTCTGCACGAGTTGTTTATTGTACAAGCACCTTGAATAGGTTGTCAGAAGGCTGTTGTTTTAAACGTGTACACCGCTATTCGTTAAACACTGTTACCTTCGTCAGGCTAAGCACTAATAATACGAGTACACACATACCTAATAACATTAATATTGGACGACATCCAAGTACGATTCTTCGTAAATATGAATAAAGAGTATCCTACCCGCCACGCAGCAGTTTAATATTAACCTATATAATATGGACACAAACATTTTCATTAATTAATCCATAGAGATGATTTACCATTTGAAAAGTTGCATAAGTTGTAACTGCTTTTTTGTTCCAGTTGAAACCCCCCGAAGCTCAGTTTGACACGCAGCTCAAAGTCACTTGGAATTTTAAATAAAAAATTAAGTAAGACTTTCTCGGTCACGAATTCACATTAAATAGCTCATGTTTTATATAGGAATCTACCTGACCACTTACGAATGTTTAATAACTTTAAACTTCAGACATTTAAGAAACATATTACAAATTGTCTTCTGGAATTGGGAAGGGACGGTACTGAGAATGTCATTGTATCCATCTACAGGTAGCAAATATATTTACCCTTGTTTATTGTACTACCTTATCTCTCTCGCTATTATTGATTCTCGTGTGTTGAAGCAGTAACTATTTGTTGACCCGGGTTGTTTTGGTCCGATATGAACTTGGATTACTTCGTTTGGCACTTCCCACTCTACTCTACCTCCATTGTTTTTATATTATAAAACTTTAATATAGATCAATAAATATATTATGTCTTCCTTTTTGTAACTTAGATTTTTAGATGCGACTCGTGCCTACGCACAGGCTAAGCCTATGTGGGCACAATTTCCATGATATTATTATACATTTTTTCTGTATTATATTTAAGGAAATAAAAATAAATTGAATTGAATTGAATTGAAGATGGACTTTATAAAGAGTTTGGGCTTTTATGGAGCCTTAAAATAACGTAATATGTATTTTAAAATCTTAGTTTTTACATAATTTAATCTGTATTATTTACGTATACAAATATGAATTGTTACATAAGAATTTGTGTTACATTTTATTGAAAGTCGTAATGAAATCAAAGAAATTGCAAAAATTTTTTTAAAATAACATAACATTAAAGACGAAAACTACATATTCTGCCATATCGGCTGCTATTTGGGCTATTGAATTTGTAAATGGTATTTTATTCCGTTTACTCTTATATCTTTCATTTACTTTTGGAGCACAAACCCTAAAAAATTAACATTTAGATAAGTATTTTAGCAGTGTACTCTTAGACATTTAACTTACATCTCTATTCAATAGTAAAATTTGCATCCTTTTCCGATTAGTTTATATGATAAGAGATAAATTTAATATAAAAATAATTACGGCTTATTTTTTAATGTATGCTTTATACATTTCCTGACTTGGAATGCAACTTGTAATTTTCAAAAGTTCATTTTAAAATTTGAAATGCCAAGTTAATGCGTATTTTTTTATTCCAGATTCTAAGATTAATAGCTCATTTTCATAGATAACAATGAAAATGTTATTAGCAAAAACTGTAAATGCGCCTAAAATTTTATAAAAAATGCCGAATAGTACATTTGTTGTAGAGCAACTATATAGTTTTAATATTATGCTTGAGCATAATAAAAATATAAATATAATAACATTTTACTTTCTTGTTTCGTTCTAGACATTTTACACTTAAAGATATATCTTAATTACCTTTACAATTCAAAACTTTAAGCTATGTAAACTTTGACTGCAAATTAATGAAGAGACTTTAAAGTTTTAACGATATGCAAAACGGCGTATAGAATGCTTATATGTTAAAGAGTTATCACAATTATTGAGTGAAGTATAACAAAGATGTTTTATGCAATAATTATATTTTATAAAATTTATTTTATATTTAATTTAATTTACGTTTATTTAAGCAATATGTAATTGAAAATTAAACTATAGCACAGTAATTATTTGTTTACGACGATTCTATTACTTCTTTTTTATCATTTATTTCCTTAATTAATACATAAATTACATATGCATATATATTATACTAAGGAACAAAAAATGCCCACATGGGCCTAAGCCTGTGAGTGGGCACTTCAGTCTTACATATGTATCTAGTTTAGTATGCCTTTCATTCATTAGTGTTTACGAGTTTGTTTTAACCATGTAGTTTCGTATGTCCGTATTTATTTGATTGAAACTATTACCAATTACAAGTTACTTATACTTAATACATAAAGCCATATGTGAATATAATCTCTTTGGAAAAACCGTTTCAAAAACACATTTTTCATTAAAAGCTTCTCAACAATTAAACGCAATGGCTGTCACTAACGTTATAGTTATATGTTACTGCTTATTTCTATTAATTTTACAGCAGCAAACATATATTAATATTTAACATGTTTTTAGAATATAATCTAAATGAAAACTAAGAAATCATTTAATTTCTATATGTGTCCCTACATTTCGAACCATTTATTTAGCTTTCTGATTAACTTTTGGAGAAATCTATTGATTGATTTGTATTAATTTGTAGCAATTTAAAATATTGCCCCATTGTTGTGTGTTTGACTTTTCATAACATCCATTACTATTCAATGCATTACTGTAGGTAGGAATTTCAGTTCAATCTGTTGAACGGTATATGACCTCTTTGAGTGAAAGTCACCAGTTTGTTCAGTTTGGTGAGAAGTCGTCTACTGGGAATAAGTTTATGGTTAATTAGTTTGCGCTTTGCTTTTTACCCTTTATTTAAATAATTTATATTGCACGTCAAATATGAAGTATATATTTAATATATATACTGTGTTAGTTAAAAGTCTGGCGACATTAATCTGTTTAGTTATTGAGTAGCTAATTAAAATCCAAATTCATGAAATGTTTATTAGGAACACACATTTACCATACCTATTCATACTTTGAATTTTTAGGATGTTGAGTGAGTTATACTCGCATCCACTAATGGTTGATATCACTCCACATACTGCAAATATGTCTATTCTGGACTATTCTTCATTGAAGGGAACCTTACTGATTAGCTATGTTCCAACAACTGATAGTTACAGTCATAATCCATAAATGATTTTGCACAAGTTTTATTCCAACAAGACTGTTCAAAAACTTGTTGACGGTCCTCCACATTATGACCGCCAAGTCCGCCAGCGGATAATGATTTTACAAATAGATGGATAGATAGACTTTTATTTATTGAATCGTCTGCCAGATCACGGACTTGTCACTTCGTAATGGGTAATGTCGAAGGCAGAGTTTACAAAACAAAACCACATGGCATCGATGATCTCAGAAATCGAATTGTATAGGAAACCCAATGATTACTCAAGAGACATTGCAGCGAGAAGTTTCACTTTTTTACACCACACTGACACTTGTGAAGCTGTTGAGGGGGAACAATTTGATAAATGTTATGCTGAGAAGTTATTACAACATTGACTGCTTCCAAATTTGTGTAATTGCAGATAGAAGTGTTAATTTAATTAAGGTCTAATAAAATGTAATTTGATAATTTTCCTTTTGGTATATTGGCCACAATTTTTAGTTAGCTTAAGATAGGACCTCTAGTTTGTGTTGTTCGTTTTATTTTATCAATACCTTATTTGTTTTAAAAATATTTGTTATACGATAGGGTTTTAAATTTTAAAATGTTGAGCAGCCCCCAATATTTCCAGTTTTGTATATGGGTGGAAAGTTGCCCCATACATAAAAAAGTAAATTTCTATGCCTTATAATCATTTTATGAATTTAGCTTTTCTCTAGACACTCACAAAACAGTTAGAGATGTGTCTCCAGACTTTTAACTAACCCTGTATATATTTCATACTGAACAATTGTTAGAATTTTATTTATAAAACTACGTATTTGAAGTAATTAATTGACTTTTCACTAGTTTCTTCAAATCCAGTTTTGTTTTAATGTTGCATTCTTTTTTATGATTGAATCTCCGCTTACTCCAGAATAATGAAGCTATTTGTTGTTAATTTAACCTTTACGATAAGTTGAATTCGTATTTACTGCCTATTCCTAGATTTCTTACATTATTTTGTTTGTATGTTTATATAACATATTACTGTGTAGAAGCTGTTATGTTTGTACATCACCATTAATATGTAATACTGTAAAGCTAGTTTGAACTACTTCCATAATAACTCTTCTTACTTCTAAGAATGAAACTTACTTAAACAGACAAATAAATAACATATATTTTTGACCAAAAAGTTATTTTATGAACTTACTCTGATTACGACCAGTGTTTTAATAATCAAGTAAATATGTTTTGTTACAATACATGCAAATAGTTTTTAAAAAGTTTCTGTGACAAATTTGACTATGATTTGTATAGAAGAAGAGTGATCCACTTCTCTTCTAGTAAATAAGACTTAAAATTAAGTTTAAAAATGAGTTTTATTTGGAAGTAAAGTTTGTTTATAAAGTATGCAAATATGAACATAAAACATATTTAATATAAAGTTATTTATACTTATCATATACAATCTTTGTGTTTAGAACTCTAACATTTCTGATATTTGCTAGTAGGTTAAACTGCTGACCTTAAAAATACTCGTATCTCCTTCAGTTGAAAACATTTCTAGCACTGCGGATTACTTTTATTTCTTGTTAGAAGGAGACTTGTAATAAAATACGATTAGGACTTTCTCGATGTCCTCTTGTACGTTTAGATGTTACAGATAAAATTAGATTTGTAGCAGTCTCTTCACTGCCTCGGTCAACTGCAACCGTCCTAGACAAGTTTAATTCAATGACTGAAACATATATTTGAACTACTATATAAGAGATAAAATACGTTCGAAGGAATAAGTAGATGTGAATTCAATAGAGCTTGGACTAAATTTACAATACAATCAGAACAATTCAATTTTTATACTAGGACATTAAACCTTAGATAAAATGAAATAATTAATTTTAAATTCATTGTTTGAGTAGGCAATTATGTAATTTCCTTCTGAAAGTCTAAAAACATCATGTTGGATAATGATTTAGTAAGTAGAAACGGTTTTACAATATTGTACACAAGTGTGGCATAACAATTAACAATTTTATTGTATCAGAAATAACTTGGTATTTTGTAACACTTTATACTGTATAATATATAACACGGTTCAAACTTCTAAGAATTTAGTTTTCATTTGGATGCTATGAAGGTTTTCAAAAATGTATCACCACACAACTAAAACTGGAACTAATTGAGATGGCTTTCGTACCACCAACCATCTTGCTCCTGTGAACATACTTGATCAAATATATATGTAGCTAGTTAGTTACATTGCTTATACAATTAAACTATTGCTTATACAATTAAAAAACTAATCAGTTTAAATGGTAGGGATGGTGGTGTTATCTTTCTGCATATATTTGAATAATTTTGTTTGTTTCTCTAAATAATGCCAAATAGTTTTACTAATTTTCCATCAAAATCGTAAAATTCTTTGAAGAGTCAGTCATGTTATAGACGGATTTTGTGGATGGATATCTTAAGAGAAAACAGTGGTTTTTATGAACAGTAGTGATAAAAAATAATGAAGGTTATAGTTAGATAAAGACAAGAGATAGTTTATATTAGATGTGTACCACTTGGTGGTAATGCTGAATTAAGGTTAGCTTACGGAGGGAAATTTAAGGTATTAAAGGACGTGTTAACACAGTTTGGTAGGTACAAATATTGTAGGCCTGGTTTATTATTAGGTTGATGTATAACTAAATATTGTTGTTGCTCAAATGAGCATTTATATAATTTCCGGTTAAACAGTAAGCCTATTTCTACTTTGTCTCAACTCAATCTACTTGAATTTGTCAAAACTATATCTATTTAGCATAGTAATATGGTTCAACTGCAACCCGGTCGCTCAAAATAAGGCGTAAGACATTTAAAATACAGAATGTTTGGAAGATAGCACTATTTAATACCAGATTCCATCCTAATTTATTTTATATCTGGTGTTTTTTTATTTATTAGTAGGTAAGTATGAAACTTAATTGCTTTTATAATTAAATATTTAAAATTGTGTGTAATTAATTGTTTTAATATAATTAAATATAGGAGAATACCTCAATTTTGCCATCGTAATTATCGTTTTCTGCGTTTTCTGGATTTATTTGTGTGAATGATTAAAATAATTAGTTTGTGGATGTTATAAATAATTAAATTACACATTTTATTATTTGTTAAAGTATCTTAATTTTATCCACTGGAAAATAACTTTATTACTGCATTTTTTTTAATGTATTAGTTTCTATCTGCTAGTGTACTTACTAGTTGGGTTTGTTATTATATCAAAAGTGTAGATACATTACTCTATTTTATATATTACAACAAATGTTGATGTTAGGAAAACTGAATAAAATGATTATTTTTGTTAATTTTAGAGGAAGCATCCCGTTTCATTAAACGCCTATTTTAATTATGTATATTTAGTTATTATTCTATAAAATAAATAGTAAATAAATTATACTGTTTATGAAAAATGATAACTATATCTTGGTGACAGTACGATTTCTAACCTTAGTTGTTATGATAACTTTGTATAAACACTAAACACTTACGATCTCTCTTCTAGTTAACCAGGACTCCTTAATTTATGTCACATTTTGAAAGTAGATTTTATCAAGTATTTCTATATAGAAAAACTAAAAATTATGTATAAAATTACCGGATAAACCTATCTGCTAAATTAAAATATAAAATAGGCAATTAATGTTACATTTAATAAAAATCTATTTAAAACTATACACAAAATTTCATCATAAACAAATTCTACCATTTACTCAGAAAATAAACTAAAAGTTCAAAAGATGAAACCTTAAAACAGCGCAAGAGAAGCGTCCTTAGCAATCACTTTTACGTTACAAGTGTGGGCTAGTTACAGTACTTTTACATAGTCAACCTTTTAACCTACTTGTGATAGTGGTATAGCGTGTGTCTGTACTTCTGGGGTTTTTTTACTAGTTTGTACATTGTGTTTATACTTTGGTGGACTACTCAGTATTAGGATTCTAGTCGTGGGATTCTTTTTACTTTTGGATTAGGTAACAACATAAAATTTAGTTCTTCATTATTTCATACAACGCCAGTTACAATTTACTCTCAAAACTTTTTGTAAAATTGTGCATACATATTGTCTGAAAAAAAAATATTATTGTAAATTATTGTTTTTCAAATAATCTAATAAAATGGTTTATTCCGTTGGTTTTGAAAAAAATGTTCGTCTTCCTTTTAAACTCAAAAAGCTGTTTCCTTTAAGATTTTGTTTGCTTTAGAAATATTTGCTCCTTTCAACCATCTCATGTTTCACTATGAACACAATTATTGTGCAGTTATATTTTCATTATTGAAATATTTAAGACCCAAGTAACCATGTTTTCAAATTACTGAAAGTTAACACAAACATAAAGTAGTTATGAGGCTCTTTGCCTTGGTAAAATGTATATTACTAATGTGTTTATTTATTATAAATAATTATATATTGTAGAAAAAATCTAATTTATAAAACTAATGGTTTTATTTCAAGTTACACATTTATATAATTTTCCATCGATAAACCTAAGCTATAAGAGAGTTCGAACATAATGTATGTTAACAAGGTAGTCTGATTTTAAAGTATGTACATCAGGTTAATACGACTATACAGGTTGATTCAGGAAGAAAAGGAGAAACTTTTCAGGACGTCTTCTACTAGTAAAAATATAGAAAACGTTAATATAAAAGGGTTCGGAAATGCTTTGTTTTCCAGTTATCCACCATTTTGTTTATTAAAAAAAAAAATACTTAATAGCTTTAAATGTTGAAAATATATGGAATGCAAATGTAGGATACACATTTGGTATCACATCTATTATGTACGTATAAAAACCAAAACGTTTTCATATATTTTCAAAACGGTGACTGTTTAAAACTTTGAATGTAATTCAAGAAATTTCCAGACACGAAAAATTTCCTTTTTCATTGAAAAACATATCCAGTATTTTAAAATTATTTCTGTAACTTAAGAGATAACCGAGTTTTTAGTTAAAAACTAAAGATTTTTTATCTTGGCAGTTGTCCATAATATTCAAAATTACTCCAGAACAAAATCATGAGAAAAATGATGTGAATAAATAATAAGTTATTACAAACTTACAAAAAACCAGGATTTTAATACTACAAAACAAAACAGTAAACAAAAATTGTAACTTACTTCAAAAATTAATTTTAAACTAGGTTAAATAAAAATAAAACCAAGAAAATACAAATTACAAATTAAAGAGATATTAAGAAAACAAATACCAATTTTAAAATAGTTCAAAGTCCTGTCCACCACTGTGTTTACAACAACACTGTGCTTCAAATAAAATTCCTTCATTGCATTTCTCGATGTTGGTTTCGAATAACTTTAGAAGCGTTATTACTTTGAATCAGTAGTTATTCCTAAGTATTAACTTCTTCTTCGTATACTAAAGTTTCTTCTACCCGACGGATAATAATCCAGCAGGGGTGTTAAATCTGGTATCCTTGAAGGCCAATTGATTGGTCCAAAACGTCCAATCTACTTTTAACGTGTCTTTTATATGAAAATGACTCCTCACAGCCTTGGAGAAATGAGGAGTTGACCCATCTTGCTGGAAAATATGTTCACGAGAAAATCTTGCTGGATTTGTATAAAAGAGGTTGCAACTTAATTTGCAAAAAATCGTGACAAATAGGAAAAGTTAGATTGTCATTAGAAATGAATGTTCCCAAAAGTTTGTTGCAAATAATTCCACACCAAACATTTACGTGAAACCTATGTTGGAATGAAGTTTCGATTGTAAAATGTGGGTTTTCTCCACTCCCACATGAGAATTTCTGGAGTTAAAAATAACATTTTTGTAAACGTTACCTCGTTAAAAAATTAAATGTAATTTAATTGACTTCAAGCCAATGACAAAACTTTAATCGTATCGTTAGATCTCTTTGTAGTAGGTTTAGCACCTTCTGGTAGTGAAAAGGGTGCAGTTTTTCTTTTCTAAGTATTCGCCATAATTTAATTTGAGTCAATCCTGTGAGAAAGTACTTCTCCTTGAACTGAGACTTGTGTGTTGTATGTGTTGAATTACGTTTTCTTCTTCATTAACATGGTGACGTTGTGGCCGTTCAACTGAATATGAAGAAGATTGGAACAATCCTTTTCTACGTAAACACCGAAAAACTGAAATAAAGGTTTTGGTATTTGAAATTTCTCTATTTGGACACCTCTACAGATATTCTCGTTGTGGCTGTCCTCATTTACATTACAAAACCGTACACAAAACCAATATAAGCTTATTTTTCATTCCTAAAATTAAATGGCATAGTTTAGTTCACGATTAATATGCATTGTTTCACTTATTAATCTAAAAGCAATATCCAAACTACTCATAATTTGAAATGTTTGATAAACTCTTCATTGTTGATCAGTTATTTAAGAATGATTATTGCCAACCTTACTGATTGATTTATTAGCCTCGTTTGGTTACAACAGCATTTCTGCTTGATATACATTTGAGTTGTCACATATGCAAATGATAAACATATATACAGAATACCAATTAATACACATATACACATACAACACAAGTAATAAAAATAAGACATATATAACTATATTAACAATTTCAAATCAATCATACAGTAATCATAACATAAAACAACTATAAGATCCATTCAAAGCTTCAGGTATTCCTCCACCGAGTAATATGCCCGCTTTACAAGAAAGGCCTTAAGTTGATTTTTAAATGCTATTATGCAAGGCACTTCCTTTATATTGTCTGGCAATCTGTTGTAAAATTTGAGACCAGAATAGCGCACCCCGTCCTGGAACAACTTTAATCTATGCACTGGGTATTGAAGCATTTGCCGTCTCATGGAATATCCATATTTGTACTGATCGACATCCATATAATTACTTCTAAAAAAGAGCAAGACATTCCGGATGTATATAAAGGGAAGAGTTAAAAATTGTATGTTCCTAAATGAATTTCTGTAAGATTGCTTACGTTTTATATTACAAATTATTCTTATGTTTTGGATGTTTTGGATTATTCTCTTTTGGATAGAAAAAATGTTTCCAGACTCTACTGAGTTCTTCCAAAGAGCAACCATAACATTATTACCAACCTAGGAAATTATTACATTTCTACCAAGATATGGTTTTTGTAGTTTTTAGAAAATAACTCTGTTATCTTTTAAGTTACATAAATAATAACAAAAGCCGTTATTCTTCGTTTTAAAAAAGGAAATTATTTTGAAAAGTTAGCTATTTTCGAGATATTTTACATTAAAACACTTAAACAGTCGCTATTATTAAAATATAAGAAAATATTTTTGTTTTTTGGTATGACAAGGGTAAAAGATGTCAAAACAAATATGTATTCAAAATTTACGTTAAATATATTTCTTACAGCTAAAGATATTTAGTTTTTGTAAAAAAAATGGTGGATAATTGGAAAGCGAAGTATTTCCGAAAACATGTTATAGGCCTATATTAACTTTTTTCTTTATTTTCACTAGTAGAGCACGACCTGAAAATGTCTGCGTTTTTTCCTGAATCATCCTGTATATATTATTAAATGTGAATTAGTTAAGAAATAAAATAATTTTTAATTTTCAAAATCAGTTAAGACACAGGTTGTGTCAGTAAAATACATTAATACATGCTTTATATTATGCTTCTTGATGTAAACATTTTCATTTTATTTTATCCAAAACTAAATTTAAAATCGATTGTTTGATATTTAATTAGCGTGTTTATTAAATAATGGGTTAAAGTTTCGGATACTTATATATTTTGATGACATTTAATACATAATAAATTTATCCCGCTGATTGGTTAGTGAACAAATCACACATATGAAGTAAGGTTACACGATTGTTCTTCTAAAAATACGATAAGGTTATTTATCAGGAATAATATGGTAATTTGGCTACATTTAAAAACAAGCCTAACATATACTTTCAAGAGTAGTTAGAATGTGTAATAGGTATTTTACTTATCAAGTTTGTTTGGAAATATCAAATCGTTCTTTACGAAATATTACATTTCCAATTCATTAGTTTCATTCGGATTTGACTCTCCACAAGCCTCGCTCTCGTACTTCATGTTTGGGGTTTCCGCTTCAATAGAGTTATTCACTTAAAACATAATATTGCATTACTAAAACTAATTTCATTTCAAGAAATAAATATGTTTTTTGGGGAAACTACGTAGTTACAGATACACGAAACATAACCAAAATGATGTGTATTTGTTGAACACAATTTTTATTAAAACAATATATTTCCTTGATAATTGTTTAAACGCATGGACAACTAATGCATTATTTGTGTAAGGAAACAAATTTACTAATACAACTATATGCAATCGGAAGTTCAAAAGCAAAATTTGCCAAATGTTTCTCAGTTTGTGTTTCAAGTACTTTTATTACATTAGATTGCCTTTAAGTGTACAAATCCTGAAAAATAACATATGAGAGCTTTCGCATTGTTTCGAATTAATAAAAATAAACAAGAAACAATATTTTAATAATTTCAACCTATTTTGTGAATGTTTAATTTAGTTTTAGTTTTTGTGTTAATCTTTAGTAAACTGGAGGAAAATTAGATTTAAATAATATAAACAATTTCATATGATTCATTGCAGCACATGTTTTTTCTATAATTTGAAATTAGTTAAATTAGTTTTACTCATTTCGTTAGAACCACACATAAAATAGGCTTTGAATTAAACTATGTAAAACAGCTTTAGAGAAAAAGTAGTTTATTTTGTGTATGCTGGATGTGCAAACCCTTTTGATATTTTATCTATCAACTACTTCGTATTGGCGGCAATTGTTGGTGTTAAAGTCTATTTTGTTTAAGTTAAGCTTCATAGATTCAAGCTGTAATAGACAAAAAGTCTATTGTATTATTATAATTAATTTTATTAATAATACTTATTATGCATTTAGAAAGAAATATGTGCGATGGATTAACACTGAAAACCTAGTTCTTTGTTAGATTCATCGGAATAATATATTTTTGATGATTTGGTTTGTCCTACATCTAATCTACATCTAATCTTCTGAAAGTGATTTTACACTTAGAAGATAAGTAAGTAAATAAATCTAATACCAACTAAAAATAACATTCTCAAACAAGCTAACATTTAATAATGTTTGTTAATTTAAACCCAGTTGTTCAGTTTTAATGTAAGGAGTATTTTATTTTTCTGTGAATTTAAGCCAAGTTTTAATACTTTTCAGCTGGTAAACCACCTGTGACTTTTACATTCTGAATTATAAGGTTTTGCCTAAGAAAATTAATACAAGCTATATCAATAATTTGGTTGTTTTAAATTTAATTCAATCTATACAGATAGCAAGAAGAGACTATTACACATCAATGCATCAGGAGATTGAATGCAACAATAAAAGTCGTGATTAGCTAAATGATGAGTTACTAAAGTTTGTAACGAGTTACCGAACTCGGTTACCTAAATGTACCAGACAGCTGGACTAGTTGCGCGCATGCGCGTCAGAACCGACCTTGCAGTTTGACATTGAATTCGAAATCAGTGTAGTCCCAAGTGCCGACGAATCAACTAGACGTAAGCTGCAGGTGAAACGTCCGTCGGTGACGAAGTTCTAAGCTCACTGTAATCTTCCCTTAATATGCCATAAGCAAACATAATTAACATTTATATTATAATCGGTAATCGCGGAACGTGAGAATATAACCAATCGCGCACTCGTAATAAATATTAAGCGGTAATAAGTTGGGTTCGGTTAGAAGCCTATCGTGTACAAATGGGGACTAGTGATTCCCAATAAGATCAAAAGGGATAACTGGTACAGTAAGTGGTAACAGAAGCGAGGTTACGTCCCGGAATAATAAATTTTTATTTATAAATTTCCATCGATTTAACCCTAATAAGCAACTTTATTCATGTCCGACTTTGTAGATCAACCATAGCATACCCGTCTATTACCATATACGTCACTTCCGCGGTAAAAACCACGTTTCTTATTTTTTGCAAGCTAGTCACCATACTAAATTTTTGTAATTAATCTTTTACTGTATAACTAACCGAACTAATCTTTTTAATAATAAATTTTATCAACGAATATCATAATATTAATTATACACGTTTGCCGTTAAATTTTGCCTTATATTAATTTCTACACCTAGTCCCATTTAGTGTGAGTCATAAGGTTGGTATAGTGTTTCTTTTGTTTATGATTCCTGCTTTATTGGTGAGTACATGAATTATTATTATTATATTATAATAAGCAGTGCCTTATTTTATTCATATTTGGAAGTCAAATTACTGAACTGAGAGTCTACCAAAAAGAACTTTAAGTGACCTAACTTCTCAAAGAAAGTTTGATGTACACATAAACATCCAGTGACACTGAATATTGTTTAATAGGCCTAACCAATTTAAGACTACCTTTGGTAAAACGTACTTGTGTTTTGTTACATAACAACACCCTAACCAATAAACTATAAACATACCAATCTATATAATTTCATTGCAAAATTTATAAACATAATACATTTAGGCCTAGCCTGCACCAGTCTGTATACAATAGTTGCACCACATCACACATAATTTTCCCACATATATAGTGTTAATTACAACATTTAGTCTGTCAAATCACCAAGTTCATATAGTGAATGTGTAACCTGGCCTTTTATAAACTTTTCTACCAAAATAATTAATTCATAGTATAACAAATAACTCAGCTCTGACAGTCTTAAAATATTATATCTGTCAACAACAACCCAATTTTGTGTTTCTTTGTCAGTGATTGTGCTGGATAATAATTTACTTGCTATTTTTCAAATAGAAATCCTTTTTTCATTGAAAATATTGTTACTGTTACAATACTTTAGGATAAAACACACATTAATGATACAGATTTATAGCCTACCATGTTTGTGTCATACAACTGACAGCTGATAGTGCTGTTTCTTAGTTTGGCCATCCAAACAATATATATTTTACAGTGTTAGTGATATTGTCCAGTTACTTTGCATATTTCAGTGTTTCATAGGTAAAATAGGTGTTAATAATTTTTAGGCCTAGTCTAATATACTACAGTCCTTGTAATATATTGTCTGATAACTACTCATGTTGCATTGATAGGATAGTTCTGCCAATTGTGCATGTTGAAATGGTATTCAATATAGCATAGTGTTGGAAATACTTCAATAATTTTGTCAATACTGTTTGATAGTATTACAGGTGACGTAATTTTACATAAATTATTCAAAATATATACACCTTTTAGCCATTTCAGACCACATATGGCCTACACCTGGTAGTTAACAGTGATACACTATCTTGTACTACACATTGGCCTATAACCTACAAACATAACAGCTTGGTCATTACAACGCAGTGATAGACACATTAGGGCTATACTCAGATACTTAAACACATATAGCCTAACTATTTTCCCTTTTTAGGAATCTAAATCTTATTTCTAATTCAACAGAATTGTAACACCGACATTTAAATCAAAACTGTATTACAACATTACAGCAAATTACAGTACTTTCAAAAAACATTGACTAATTTAATTAATCTTAAACCATTTTGAAATAGTTAAACCATACTTAACCTAATTCTCTACGTATAGATAAGATAATTTTGTACAATGAATTCAATCAATGATCACATTATTATAATTCTACAGCCTCAATATTAATAATATTACAAAAATAGTTTCAAATAATATTCAATAATTTTAAAACAAAAATAATTCCAAATAAAATAATAATTTTGTTACACCTTAACAATTGACCCAAAGTAAATGCACATTAAATATTGTTCAATTTAACTAATAAATAAGCTACAACAGTTATTATTAAGCTTATTACCCATAAATAGGTTGTTTACAGCATATTATTTAGCCAAGGTATTGAAACGTCCCGGACATCTGGAGCTACGATATAAGTAACCGAACGCCGGTAAATTGTTTTGTGTGTTTATAGTCTATCGTTTACAGGTATTATACTGCTATATATTCTTTACTTTTGCAAATTATTACCTTCATATTTAATTCAATTCCTACAAGCCTACCCGGCCTTTCCATTTTCAGATTGAGCTGGTGATTACAAATAAATAATTGTCTATTTTTGTATTTTGTTGTTTTCAGAAAATTTTTTTCCAGTTAATAGTTTTTAGGTATTTTCGTCCCCCGGAATTGCAGCTAATTCATCAAATAAATATTACAGCCTACAATATTTAATAAATCTTTATATATTTTAAATAACGCCAAACTTTTAAATAATTTTAGTAAATACTTCATATAAAACAATAGTTCAAAACAAATTTAACTCAATAAATAGTTTTCGTCCTAGATCAATAATAGTAACTGACAATATAGTTTATAATAATTTTGCTCCGGATTGATTATTTCTCAAAACTATAACCACACCTTGACAACCATATAGCCTATAGCAAATAAATAATAGTTACCGAATTTAATAATCAATCAAATATTGATAATGGAACACCAGACTCATACACAAACCAAACCGACTATGATTACTGACATTGATTGGGAACTCGAAGTACCAAAACCGTTCCCCTTTCCCATTAATATTATACCACCGCACAGGAAATGGATCGCCAAGTTGAATGTATTCCAAGCCAACCGGTTGTTAACTTTTTGGGGTCTCACACCGGATATTTCTTTAGACGTAAATAGAAGGCGTATTCGTGAGCAGTTAGATTCGCACCTAGATAACTTGTACCAACCACCAATAACAAGTGTACAAACTTTACCGAAAAGTAATAGGTCCAAAGAATTTACTTTTTTACACGAACCCCAACAATTGACAGCATTACCACTCACAGCTGCTAAAATGATTGACGAAATAGGGCTTTTCAACGACCAACCATCAAATCAGAATTTAGATATACTAATAAAGCTCAACCGCATTGCAACACTTCACCAATATTGCGATAAACTTATTTTACTACAATTAATACCAAATTCTAAAGGTTTAACTACACAATTAATATACCAAGCACTCCACAATCAATTAACAATTAAACAATTTTCTATGTTTTACATTAATATTATCTATTCACCACCGCAGCAACATACTGCCATCCACTCTTTGGTATACCGACCACAAGCTAAGAACGAACCGCTTTGGGATTATACAAATGAAATAGAAAATTATTCCAATTTGTTTTTTCCAACATTTACTCCAAAGCAACGTCTATCCATCATCCTTTCTGGCATGCAAACAAAATACACTTCCATATTAAGAGCAATTGGGACATTAGGGTCCACCAATGAACTCATAAACAAAATCCCTTTATTGGAACACATTTATTCACAACAAGGTACAAATTTAATAGTTAACCCTCAAATAGCATCAAATAAAGCTAATAAAACAAACCTTTTCAATAAGAATAAAATCACATGTACGGCAACAAAACTTCAACAACAAACGAGCACACCTCCACCTTTAATGTCCCTAAAATGTTCACCACCACCAGTTTATCGAACCACTAGTAAACCAAATAAAGTGTCAGCCAATCACCAAAGATCCAATAAAAAACAATATAATTATAACCGACCAGCGCCGTCTAGACCAAATCCGAGGAGTCAAGCTTGCCGTATGTCACCCAACGGGTTACTAAGTGAGGCCTTAGAAAGAAGTCTCAACCCAAATACCCCCAACCTAGCTACGGTCCCCCAGGGACCAATTAGGGTGTCGGCAGCCACCTATGATATTGTAACTGTTGTCGCCACAATTAATAATAATAGCGTTTGTTCCCTGGTCGACACCGGTTCCACATATAGCCTGATAAATAAATCATTTTTCGATGCATTAATCGAACAAAAATCAAGCGCTATTAAAAGTATCGAACCGGTTCGATTATCAGCGAACACGGCCAACAGTCAGAGGTTGGTTTTCGACACCCAGATACTTCTACATATTAAGCTAGGGAAATTATCATGGAATATTCCTTTATTAATAACTCCAAATTTACCCTATAAACTAATTCTCGGTTGCAATTTTTTGCGTAAAACCAAAGCTTCAATTGACTTTCAGAGTCACGAAGTCAGGTTTCCTTACGCGTCACCCCTTATATGCACCATTACCCCCGACCAGCTGGTTACTAAAACCCAACAACCTTTTAAGTCTGGCGCCAATCTTTCACCCCAAGAGTTGGGTAAAGTTGGAAACCTCATTTCAAAATTCCCGCAAACTGTAACCAGCAGATTAGGAAAAACTAACCTAATCTCGTATAACATTAAAATAAATTCCACCAAAATAATAAGAGCCAGACCTTATCAGTTCGCCCCTCCTAAGCTACAAGCGTTAAGAGAACATATCGACGACTTGTTAGCTCGCGGCGTCATCAGTCCATCCACCTCCCCCTACGCCTGTCCAGCATTTTTAGTTCCCAAAAAGGGTGGCAAGACCAGAATGGTCGTAAACTATAAGGCTATCAATGAGATAGCCGATTTAGAAGCTACCCCCATACCAACACTGGAGTCGGCTTTCCAGTACCTGGGTAAGGCAAAGTGGTTTACACTACTAGACCTTAACCAGGCCTACCTCCAAATACCTCTCGATGAGGAGTCGCGCAAATATACAGCTTTCGTGGTGCCATTTGGTCAGTACCACTATAACTTTGTTCCCTTCGGGTTGGCCAGTGGAGGCCTGGTTCTTACCCGGCTCATTGAGCAGATTTTTGGGGACATTAAGTACAAGTACGTCTACACCTTTTTCGACGACTTGTGTGTGTATTCCGATGGCACCTTTGACGACCACCTCGCCAAGGTGGAAACGGTACTCAACCGTTTGCAGTCCGCCGGACTGACCGTCAATCCCGAAAAGATGACCGTGGCCGCTAACAATATTCAGTTCTTAGGCCACGTTTTCAAAAACCAATCCGTTACCCTCCACCCAGATCGAGTCCAGCCTATTGCTGAGTATCCTACCCCAAAAAATTTAAAACAGGTTGCTCGATTTTTGGGGTTGGCAGCTTTTTACTCAAAGTTTATTAAAAACTTCGCCACTATTTCTCAACCACTCAATAGGCTTAAGCGCAAAGGCGTAAGCTTTGAGTGGGGACCCCAGCAAGAGCTCGCCTTTAACACCCTAAAGGCAGCTTTAACGAGCAACCTCGTACTCCGCCTCCCCGATTTTTCAAAGCCATTCGTAGTGCACTCCGATGCCTCGGGCACAGCCTTAGGGGTAGCTCTTTCACAAGACTACAATGGAGACCTCATGCCAGTGGCCTTTGCCTCCAGGCCATTGAATAAACATGAAGTCAATTACAGCACTATGGAACTTGAGTGCCTGGGTGTAGTTTTCGCACTCACCAAGTTCCAGCAGTACCTTGAGCATCGGGAGTTCCAGTTATATACTGATAACTCAGCACTATCTTGGCTTCTGAACCACCCACGCCAAGTCGGTAAACTTGCACGTTGGATCGAGTTTATTAACTCTTTTAAATTCAGCGTGCAACATATAAAGGGATCAGACAATATTGTAGCTGACTCCCTGTCCCGCTTATTCGAGCCAACGGCTCCCACAGCGGTGCCCTTTACCGATAGCGCGCCACATCCCTCCCCAACATCCTTGGTGTCGATATTGTCCAATATCCCCGAAGTTTTCCGGGATATTCATCTGCACCAAAGAGACGACCCCTTTCTACTCAAAATTATCAACTCCAAACCACTACCCCCCAGTACTCCATCATGGATCGGACCTTGATGCACCTTGCCCCAGGCCAAAGGTCACCAAGGGTGGTTTTACCGCCGAAGCTCCTGGATATGCTATTTAAATATTACCACGAGCTTCCCATTTCGGCCCATCTGGGCATTGGTAAAACCTTTGCCCGTATTTCCCAATATTTCTGGGCAGATGACTTGAAAAGTCAAATCACCCAGAAAGTCAAATCTTGTCCCAAGTGCCAGCGGTCTAAGCAGGCCCAGAACACTAGAGTCGGTCTACAAGCTTCTGAGGTACCAACGGCACCTTTCCAGAAGCTGTATATTGACTACGTCGGCCCCCTACCCAGATCCACCAACCGGAATGCCTACATCCTAACGGTTGTAGATGCATTTTCTAAATTCACGATGCTTTTCCCCACGAGGAACACGAAAACGCAGACGACGGTCAAGGTATTGACCAACAGCGTTTTCGCTTATTTCGGGTTCCCACGGTTCCTCGTCTCCGATAACGTCCCCTCTTTCAAGTCCGCCGTTATGGCACAAATGTGCCTTGAATACGGTGTGACTCATATTTTCACGAGTCCCTACTACCCCAACCCATCCCATGCGGAGAGGGTTAACAAAAACCTGAAGGTCGCTCTCCGCATCTTCCACGCGCAGCACCAGACTAGCTGGGACCAAAATATCCATTGGTTCCAGCTAGCTTTCAATACTGCCCCCCACCTTAGCACCGGTTCTTCGCCAGCTGCTATTTTTCTGCGCCACAACCTTTCACTCCCCATTGATCTAGCGTGGAACATGGACCAGTTGGTCCCCCCTCCACCCCAGTTGGCTAATGACCAAGTATGGTCGCAAGCGTTAGAGAACCTGACCAAAGCTCACCGGGCTCGTCAGGCTACCTACAACAAGAACCGGAAACCCAACCCCTACAAGCCCGGAGACTTCGTGATGTGCCGAGAGCATCATCTAAGCAATGCCTCAAAACGCATCAATGCGTAGCTTCTCCCATTGTGGTCGAGACCGCTCATTGTCGAGGGCTTCACTACACCCGTCACCGTCAGGCTGATTGACCCCCGGACTTCCAAATTGGTCAGGACAGCGCACGTATCGCATCTTAAACGATATTTCAACCCCACAGGTTACAACCAGTCAATTAATTAACCCAGCAATTTGTTTCCTTGTACTACATGGCACCCCCCCCCCAGTCTAATTATCAACCCGATCGTACCGACCTGCCTTCGCCGAACACCTGGCTCCGATCGGTGATATTAGATTATAAGCTATTTCTTACTTCCTACTTCATTCTTCTAACTTATAACAATAGCACACACCTCTAATCTATCGACGGTTTCGTTCGGTCGATTAGGTATGGCTTGGGTAATCTCTTACGAGGGCTTACCTCTACCAAACATGACGTAACAACTATTCGACGATTAGAGCCTTTTTTCAGATCCATCGTTTTCCCATTACATTTATAAGGTCTCACCAAACGTCCAGTGGTTTTTATATGTATCGCCGTGTGTAACCAGCTCCTTTTCTTAGACTATTATTTTTAATTTTGTTCATTGGATATAATATTAACTTCATTGCATCATTTTTTTTTATTCTCAAATAGTTGTTATGAGCTTTACATCGGAGATATTTGGAGATGATGACGACTCTTGGAAAAAGTAGTTATGGCCAACTACCAGAGAATCTTTATATTTGCATCCTTTCAAAACCTTCCTTAACTTAGAGTCAACAACAATATTTACATCAAATTTTTGTTATCCCAAATCATCTATCCACCCACATCAGAACATACAACATTTTGTTATACTATCTACTCTCTCTTTATTATCTATCTACCACTCTGGTCTGTCTTAGTTTATAAGTTAGTTTTATATATATATATATATACATATACGGATTTAGTATTTAAGAACTCGTTATAGTATTTAAGTTAATTTCGAAATAAATCGTACCCACCCCTCAATTACGTCGTGCTCTACAACGTACCGTGCGAATCAATCGATGCGAGATAATCCAATCCAGGACGACGCGTCGAACTCCACGTAAGCAACGAATAACACGACGTAAGTTTACAAAAAAAAATGCCATATTCAAGGAAACAACAATTCTTTTCAATTAATCTTGCGCAGGCCAAAGGTAATACATTTAATTTCGTGCCTCGACTTGTACATTTTAATCCCAATTCCTATATTCTATCCATTCCATGTATATATTGATATTTTTGTTGTGTCTCATGATAAACATTTTTGTGTTTATTAATGGTTGTCGTTTCGCCAGTTTCAGCCTACCAGCCGAAACTGTGCCCTAAATAGTAATTAAACCATATATTGGTTTTTGTGTTTTTTCTTGTTTGTGTCTTAATGTTTGTAAAATTTTTTGGTCATCTTTCTTATAAATCAATTAACTTTAGCGTATACACCCAATTTTATATTTTTCTTCTGCACTAATCACCGCACTTGCTTTTATTATATAACGCGAAAACCCAACAACCTTATAACCATCCTTTACCCAACAAACCTAGCAATATATAACTTCAATTTATCTCAATCATATCGCGTCATTGGTGATGAGCAATTTTGGTAATTTAATTTTAAGATAGCTTTAGTAAATTCAATAGTTTTAAGAGAAAATTTTAGTTCATAAGTCAAATAGATTACCTACAATAAATCAAAACCTATACACCTAAATACCTAATTTACACCATTACCTAACCATTACTCTAAAAATAACCTCACCTAACAAATAAACCTAAAACAAACCAAACACCAAATAGTCCATAAATCAACCAACCTCAAAACCTCAAACTAAATTACCAAACTATCACAATACCTTACCTAAACCAAAATTCGTAAGGATCATCACCAACAGAAATAAATCTTCGAGAACTGCCACATATATGACTCAAAGTAAATAAGCCCAGCGGAAAATCAACAACCAATAGAGTCAAGAACGAACGTTGCATCAAACACAATTTGACGCATATTTATATATGTATAAAAAAAAAAAAAAAAAAAAAAAAAAAAAACAAAAAAAAACCCATAAAAAGTATTAAATTTCGATAGCAACTGCAACATCATCATTCTTTCTTGCTGGTTATTGAGCATATATATCTACAACTTTTCTTCCTACGCAATAGTCAACAAACGAATTTACACCCATCCTAAATTATCCTTTTTATTACTAAATCCTAATTCTACATTAATCCCTTCATAAATTCAACTACAACCAATTTCTCCTAAATAATATTACTCCTTTCAAATTTTTCCTACACCAAAATATAATAATATCTCAAAACATTTCAATCCATCCTTCAACCATGCCACTTAATCCTCAATAATACTCCCACCTAAATAACCATAGATTAAAAATATAAGTTAAGTACCAACCAAAATTAGTTATTAGTATTACATGTAAAAACCACCAAATTCACCCTATAACCTCAAACTATTCCATCACTCTTTAGCTTAATAACAATTTAATTGTACATCCCGAACAAAAAAAAAAAAACAACATAAAAAAGGGATATATAAATCAAAGGCATGTGCCATATCAAAATTTATCATCACCACGAAAATAATAGAATTAACCTAAACTATTTACCAAACACCAAAACCTTAACCATATTATAAGAATCCATACCTTATCATAATCAAATTATCAACGTACCGTAAAACATCAAAAAAGCAAGTGCCAGGGAGAATACAGCATTCGTTATGCCTCCCTCGTTTAAAAACCAGTAGAATCGATATAATATCCTCAAATTATAGTCTGGTCGCGATTAGGGCGTCTATTTTTTTTATATTTGCAGATAATTCAATTGTTTATTAAATCTGCCACAACCTACCATCCTCAAACCCCCAATACCTCACCAAAAATTAATAATTTTTTTTTTTCTCGCAAGGGGGGGAGACTGTTACGAGTTACCGAACTCGGTTACCTAAATGTACCAGACAGCTGGACTAGTTGCGCGCATGCGCGTCAGAACCGACCTTGCAGTTTGACATTGAATTCGAAATCAGTGTAGTCCCAAGTGCCGACGAATCAACTAGACGTAAGCTGCAGGTGAAACGTCCGTCGGTGACGAAGTTCTACGCTCACTGTAATCTTCCCTTAATATGCCATAAGCAAACATAATTAACATTTATATTATAATCGGTAATCGCGGAACGTGAGAATATAACCAATCGCGCACTCGTAATAAATATTAAGCGGTAATAAGTTGGGTTCGGTTTGAAGCCTATCGTGTACAAATGGGGACTAGTGATTCCCAATAAGATCAAAAGGGATAACTGGTACAAGTTAGTGGGATCAATTATGTGATTCCCTTGAAAAAACTTATAAACAAATCATGCCCTAGAAGAAGCAATTTGCAAGTGTTGTATAAATTATTTCTATGGTGAGACCTTTCTTCATTTAAATTAGGCCTGGTTGTTTCTTTTTTATGAATATTACAGAAATCAAGATAGCCAAAATAATTCATCTTCTACGTCAGGAAACGTACAAGAACGATATTAAGATTATAAAGACTAAGTTATACAAAGCAGGCGCTTGTGCTACAAAATTGATTAAAAACTAATAATAAAATTCAAAAACGTTAATATATATAAAAATGCCAACTTAAAAATAAAGGAAAGCTGGCTATGAACATATTTAAGTAATCTCCTGTAGAAAATATACAGTTTATTTTGTTCATAACTAAATGAAACTTGACCCATCAGAAAAGATCTAATTAATGTGACCAATACAAATATATGCAATATAAAATGATTTCACAGGTATTTAAAGTATACCAAAAAGAAATACTCCTTTAAATACTTTGTAAAAATACAAATCTAAGCAATATCAAATTTTATTCAAAAAGTTATCTCAGAAGACAGAGCATATTAAACAAAACACATACTGCAAAATACATCAAATAAATTAAGATCTTATACTTTAATTGGCTTATGAAGAATGTTATTTATTTAAAACTGTAATATTTACCAGCAAGTATTTATTAATAATGATAAAATATAACGCGGTTGCACTCTAAATATTTGTTAATATTTATCCAGTAAGGTATTGATTGATATATTTTGTTATCGTAATACTGGTACATAAGTCTTGTAACTTATTTACAAACTTGAGCCATATGTATTTGTGTTTTAAATTAATTTTTTTTTGTGTGTTTAACAATGAATTAAAAATACTTCATAAGCGATTGGTTTGTGAAGTATTCATGCAGATTCAAACTCTATAAGTCGCGTATTGTTGTAATTAATAATAGTGCATGATTTAACTACTTTATTACTTTGTTTCTCCGATTAGCTTTCCTGCTATCGCATATTTTATAGACCTATAAATCACTTTATTCTGAAGCTTCTTACTGTCACTGTACACATATAATTAAAACATAAAACTATTAAAGTATAAGATTTCCTCTTACTTTAAATAGTATTAATTAACTTCAAATTCATTAACTGTACAATATAGTTAATAGCCAGACATACATATACACTCACACATATTATACCACTTATCACTTAAAGACCTTAAAGTTGACCTAAGTAGTTTATATATGAATTTTGAGATGGTTAAATGTCTTCACTTGTATATTTTCCTTCGAAAACTTACCACATAGTACTTATTAAGAGATAATTTTTAGATTATCTTAAATAAATATTATGCTACTTTTTACTCACAACTCGTACAGCACCTGTTGAAAGAATACCGACTAGAAAACTATATTTTCTGATGCAGTTAAACGGGTTTCTCCTTCAATAAAAAGTAAAATAATAAATAAATTCGAACTTGTAAACTAATAATTTGTGGTTATAGTCTACATACTTAACTTTAAAATTATTTTCACTAATTTACTTCACAATGTTTTGTTACTATTTAAATAATGATACATATTCCCTTGATACATTAACAGATTAATCATATGAACTAAAGGATCTTTTCCACTTAAGAAGTGACTGTATCAGGAACCTAAGGAGTACTATTCACCTCCCGAGTGTCAACAAAGTGGTCTATTGTTTCTTTGAAGTCACACAAACTTTATAATTTCCCTCAGGTAATTCCTTCGCAATATCCTTGTTACGCCAGTCTTCATTCATTGTTTTATATTTAGCACATAATCAATATTTGGCCAGCATCTACTGTCCTGTAATCTGAGTAAATCATCTATATCGGTTCTCAATTTTTAAATCTTTTTGGTATCTATAGTCTTGGAAGATTCGAATTTTGATTTATGTTTCGAATTTTGTTATAGAAGTAAGTAATAAACTGGGATGATTCCATATATTCAACATTTATTTCCATGTATGCTACCACATGTAGTTTATACGATATTTGAAATAATGGTGTTAGAATCACAACTCTGCACATATCTTATTCCTCTTTTTTAATACAAGCACAGGTTAAACCTTCATAAATCTCTAGGCTATATAGATATATAAATATAAGCCAAATAATACTCACTCACTTATTTAACGCTATTTCTCAAGAGCGACAACTTTAAATTTGGCATGGTAGTTCCTAATATGCTCTAGACGTGCAATGAGATGGGATTTTGAAATAATTTGCTTCTAAGCGGAACAAAAAAGAAAGAAGCTAAAATCACAAATGACGACCAACCACAGCCTTTCTCTGCTAATACGAAAAATAATACTTAAACCAGATTCGGTTTCTTTTGTGTACGCTTAATAGTTTGCAGGAATATACATTTTGGTATTTAAAAAAACTTTTCAATACTTTTACACCTTTCTAATAATATCACATCAACTAAATAATAGGTAGAGTCTATAGGTTTTTCGTTTTCCCCTATAACAGTTTGTTCTGTGTTTGTAAACTCTATTTCGAAAGCACTACAGTGATGAAATTAAAACTTAGTGTTCAAAAAGCAGTATAGGGTATGCTGAGAAGCAATACAAGTGATTACTTTAGCAAAATTATATGAATGAGAAGTAAGGAGGGTTCGGGAGGGGTATGGGGTCAGGTGAGGAATAGTTGGGCTGACCAGTTCACTTCAAAGGTCACTGACAAATAGCCTCAGTGATAAGAGCAAACGTCATTGTATCTACGATGTACAGATAAGAGCTCAAATAAATTTACCTCATTAGCTTTTCTGCTTCAGTACCGTACAGTCACTTGCGTTGAACTGCTTGTTTGCTTTAATTCCATTTGTTTCTGTTATTAATATATTCTACTATACGTTCACTACAATACACTGCAAGCAAGATTTTCAAGGATTTGGTGCCAATATTCTTAATGTAGATACCATACCTGAACCTAATTTTCTGCTCCTGCTTTATTCGGATTATCATTAGTTTTGCTTGCTAGTACCAATAGCCTGGCTATAAAAAGTTGAAACGTCATTGGTGGTGGGGAAGGGGATAAAGGCTTTTGCCTAAATACTGGCAGGTAGTTAGTTTTTGGAACATAATTATTCCTAACGCTTTTTTCCACACTGTAATGCGGTTTAAGAAAACCAATAACCTACTTGTAGTCCTATACAAAAGGCTTCGGCATAAAAATCTTACTGGAAATTTGCACACAGAACTACACATTGAACTTCTGTTTTCGAAAGGATCCGTGTTTATGAAACTCGAACCTTAGTTCCCGAAATTTTCCAATAGCACTATTATAAACAAATTAATAATGGACAGCTTTTTTCATTGTACTTCCCCTAGCGAAGCACGGGCATGCAGCTGGTGTTTATATAAAGATAAGATGACATCCATATTTATATTATAGATTTTTATATTTATTAAGGGTCGGCTCTAGCTGTCGGCCATGTTGGTTGACACTCCATAAGACCAATGTTAAATTAAAATCCATATTTTTCCTTTATTTTTATCGGATAATTATGAACGATATGTCATTTTAAAGCTATGGCCAATACGCATGCAAATGGCTTTTTCAAAATTAAGAAAAACGTTTTGTTTAATATTTATTAACAATTTAAAAAATTAATTTTTAATAATTTTTTATGTTGTCACTATTAGTTATAGCGAAAAAGTACCAAGCCATTTGCATGAAGAATTTCGTCCCCAAGAGTTTGGTATTTTTTTGAAAACGCTATTTGAACAATTGCGGGTTTTAAATGGATTTAGGCTGAGCAATGTCCGTGTAACCTATCGCCGCTATAGGGTGACTTTAAATATTTTTTTACGATGCAACTATTAATTATAGCGAAAAATTATCAAGCCATTCGGATGAAGAATTTTGTCCCCAAGAGTTTGGTATTTTTTTGAAAACGCTATTTGAACAATTTCGGGTTTTAAATGGATTTAGGATGAACAATGTCCGCGTAACCTACCGCCGCTACGCTGGAGTCGCAGGTTGCTTTCTGTTTTACTAGAGCCGACCCTTAAGTCAAACAGTCAATTTCATATTAAATTATTTAAAATAATTTTTTTTATTTAATCAACTAGAATGGGATTTTATGGTTAACTTGAATAATAGCAACAAAATAATCTTCTACTCTTATATATTTCAGTTTTAAAAATCTTTAGACAGAAAAATCTACAGTTCTACTGGACCGATTTTATTAATTACTGGGTCGTTGAAAAGCTCTCTCCATGTAGATTTGCAAATAATTATGAAAGTTGGGTTTGGTTAGGATTTATGGTAAAAAATTAAAAAAAAACATGTTTTCCATAAGAAATACATTGAAAACGGGGTTTTTCACATCTTTTATTTGGAGACAAGTTTTGGCTGCCTTTATTTGAATATTTCAAGAAATGCATAGGGCCTAATAGTAATTTGTAGGAAATTTTATTCTCTTTCAGAATATCACCTTCCACTTTGGTTGATTTCCTCGCCATTTTAAAGTTATTTACAAAAAAGGTAAGCAACCTCCAAATTTATAGTGGTGAAACAATACTGAGTTATTGATATTTTTATAAAACTTTGTACAACTAAATCTACAGTTCTACTAGACCGATTTTATTAATTAATGGGTCGTTTTCAAGCTTCATCCGTATAGATTTGCAAATAATTATCAAAGTTTGATTTTTTTAAAGATTTATGGTGAAAAGTAAAGATACATGTTTTCTATAAGAAATACATTAAAAACGGCTTATTTTTAAAGTTTCTGTTTGTAGCCAAATTTTGGCTGCCCGTTATCAGTAATTTATAGAAATGCATAATAGTAATTTGTAGGAAATTTTATTCTCCTTCAGAATATCACCTTCAACTTTGGTCGATTTCCTCACCATTTTAAAGTTATTTACAAAAAATCTAAGCAACCTCCGAATTTATAGTTATGAAAAAATACTGAGTTAGAGATATTTTTGTTAAACTTTGTACAACTAAATCTACTGTTCTACTAGACCGATTTTATTAATTAATGAGTCGTTGGCAAGCTTCATCCGTGTAGATTTTCAAATAATTATGAAAGATTGAGTTTTTTAAGATTTATGGTGAAGAAGTAAAAACACGTTTTCTATAAGAAATACATTAAAAACGGCTTCTTCTAAGTTTTTATTTGTAGTCAAGTTTTGATTGCCTTTGATCGGTAATATCAAAAAATACTTTAGAGTATTTTGTAGAAAATGTCATGCTCTTTCAGAATTTCACCTTCCACTTTGGTCGATTTCCTCACCATTTAAAAGTTATTTGCAAAAAAATGTAAACAACCTCCAAAAAAACTTTATCTACTCTAATTTTGTTTCAATTTACAATTTTTATTTAATTTTGCATTTTAGCATTTGATGACAAGACATTTTTTTATCTTTTAACATATTACCTTACACTTTGATCAAGTTACCTCCCATTCAAAATCAAACATAAAAAGCAGATACAACCTATACATTTTTAGTAAAATGGGTTTGCCGGTATGGATTATATGAAACATGTGTTAATAATTTAACAGCTGATTGTTGTAACATCTGATTATTGTATTGTTATTTCCTTGATTTTTATTTGCTTACATTTTGTTGTTTACAATTTGGATTTGTGGTTAAAGGTGTTCCTTATGTAATGTGTATGTTTCCTAAGTTATGTGCTTAATCTGTACCATTAATTATTAGTGAGTAAAGTAGTGTATTTATTTCACAACCATAAATTATAATTTTGAACTGTGAATTATAAGAGTAGATATTTTATACAGTGTGTTACAAAAAGATTGGGCTGGCTATGTAGATTCAGATTCTACATGCAAAAATAAGTCGAAAATGTAATACCGTACTGTATAAATTTTTTTTTATTACGGGTTAGTTTAGCCGTAATCCGCTATTTTGTTTTTTTACAATAAACTCACTGTAACTCTAGAAATAGATAAGATATCGAGTTAAAATTTGGAATAAGCATTTTATATGTTACCATTAACAAGAGTACCAAACCCAAAGAATTTATTTTTATAATTTTAAAAATGGCGGCCGTTACACATTTTTAACGTGGAATATCTTGAAAACCGTTAACTTTACAAAAAATGTACAATATACAATATACTTTCCTTTTTTAACGTCAGACAAAATGTTTTTTTTGTAGTTTCAGTATGTCAAAGGATAACCGAGTTATCGACAAAAAACTAAAAACATAACTTCTTGGTAATTGGCTACAATAACCGAAATTAGATTAAAACCATATTTTTTTTAATTTTAAAATTTTTTTAGTTATTTTTGTAGCGGGCTATGCAGATTCAGATTCTACATGCAAAAATAAGTCGAAAGTGTAGTATAACATTTTTTCGATGTCAGCTTAGTTTAGCCGTAATCCGCCATTTTGTATTTGTTTTAAAATAATTAGTAACCCCTTGGAGATATTTTGATGAAACTTGATATACACTTTAACTCTATACCTATAAACATTTTCCAAAAATAATTTGATTAGACTCATCAAATTTCAAAATACCGGCAATTTAAAATTTTTAAAGTCAAATTCCATGAAAACCAGCTACTAAAACAAAATTTTACTAGACACTAAATTTAAAGCCCTTTTTATTTCAAATCAAATGATAATTTGATTGCAAAAATGTATTAATAAATATAAAAATGGCGGCCATGTAACAATTTCAAAGGAATTCGATTAAAATTAGGGACTAGAAAAACTTCCAATTGTTCAATTTTAATTTATGTTTTATTATAAATTGAAAGACACCTTTTAGTAAATTTAACCCCTTTAGAGAACATTGAGCAGCTCAGAGAGCGGGTTGAATATGGGTGCCAAAGGATAAGAGGGATGCCAGGGATTTTCGAACGGGTGAGGCAGTCGGTGGACCGATGACAGGAGCAGTGCGTACTAGACGTTTTGATGACTTTTCAAAAACCCATAACTATAAAATCTGTTTTAGTTTTTTTTCTTTTTAAATTGCTGTTAAACTGCAAATAGTTAAATCATTAATTATAGTTGTAAACCAATTGTACGGTAACAATTAAGGTGTCGAGTATAAATATAAATGCTCCTTTATTATATAAATATAAAAGCTAATACCGGTAATAATAAATCTACAGTTCTACTGGAATGATTTTATTAATTACTGGGTCGTTGGAAAGCTCTTGATCCGAACCTTTTTGTAACACCCTGTATATTATATTAGATTGATGGAAATGAATAATTTTACTATTAACTATATTGTTGCCACATTAAAAATCTAGTGTAGAAGAAATTCCTTTTTATTTTTATACTAGCAACAGAGCCCGTTGTGGTTAAATACAACGGTCTCTAGAAAAATATTACATATATGCTTTACTTCTTGTGAAATACCTGAAAATTAATTTGATTTTTTTTTCAAGAACGAAATTGTTTTGAATAAAAAAAACTAATTTTCTAATAGAGCAAGATAATAAAAAAATCAAATGTAATATATTTATTTACAGTATATTTCTTTTTAAACAACATTCTTTGTAAATACTTCATGTGAGTTTTTCAACAATCTCCCTTGATCTTTGCTAGGGATAATTTTAATTTTAATGTCTTCAAACCTTTTTACTCTAGAGAGTGCAACGTACATGGCTAAATACTGGTGCTGGAAGGTAAACACCAACTTTCTCCAATGTCTGGCCTTGTGCTTTATTTATTGTTATAGCAAATGCTAATTTTATAGGAAGTTGCTGTCTTTTCAAAACCAATGGCAAATCTGTGTCCGACTGTGCTAAATTAATCCTTGGAATGAACACAATTTCACCTGCTGACGATCCAGTTAAAACCTCTGCAATTATTAAATTTGGCTTGAGTTCTTTAACAATTAATCGTGTGTCGTTACATTACCCTCGTTTTGTGTTAAGATTTCTTAGCAACATTATAACAGCTCCGATCATTAAATTTAAATTATGTATTGGCATTCCTGATAGTGATAGCTGATTTAAAAATTCTATTGGATAATGAATATCTGCTTGTGAATTATCGTCCGCTTCAATAGAATCCGAACTTAAATATGTTGTTGATGTTCCTTCCAGTAAGTTGTGAACAGTTTCGTTTAGAAAATCCACATCTGAATTTTTTGATCATAAAATAGCCTTCTGGGCGTATTCATGAGAGTGAGCAATGTCCAACTTATCTCCAAATATATCAGTGGCTATGTTACCGTGGCTTAAAATATTGGGTGGTATTGCTATTAGTTCTTCTGGTAAATCATTAGTTCTATCAGTCAGACTATTCCCTATGCTTAATAGCCATTTGCTAAATAAATCATCCACTGATCGTACATTTTTACTCAGTCAGGTTTCCCACAGTGGATGGAATTTTATACTTGTTTCTATTATTTTTATTCTGTTACCATGTCTGACAACTGGCAGAGTTTGCCTGAAATCCCCGCCCAATAACATAACTTTTCCACCGAAATGAATCTGGTTGTTCATTATTTCCTTTAGTACTCTGTCAATAGCAGTCAAAGCAATTCCTGGTGCCATAGTTGCTTCATCCCAAATTATGATTTTAGCTCATCTGATGATAGTGGCTTCGAGAGAATTTAATTGATACTGATGTTTCGTTTAAAGGAGGTACTAATTTGAGTTGGTTAAAATATGGTTTATCTCCTTCCAATAAGTTTGCAGCAATTCCAATAGACGCAATAGGCAATGCAATGTTTTTTTCTCCACGCACTGTACACAGAATAGTTTTATACAAATAGGGTTTTCCTGTGCCTCCTGGTCCATCCAGGAAAAAACATGTTTCTGGGACTTCATCATTTATTGCTGCAATTATATTATAGTAACATTGTCTTTGCTCAGAATTCAAACTATTTATAATTTCTTTACTTTTTTCTCATAATCATAGATATCAGTATTGTTGATTAGTATTATATCGTTTACTGACATCGGGAGATCGTATTTAAGACAGGAACTATGGTTTGCTTCTAAAGTTTTGTTAATTTCTCTAAGAGTCAAATTCTTACATCGTTCGCAGTTATCTGTATGGCCTATTTTGTGACTGTGTGCAAAGTCTTCCCAAAGATGAGGGTGGTATTTTTCAAATAATTCTTTAGCATTAGACGGGGAAGCAAATATAAGAATATATGAGAATAAGTCCCTTAAATGTTGAGGCATGCTGTAATTGACTGCTTCGGCTAAAGTTTTATCCCAAATTTTATCATTTTTTTATCAACCCTTTTTGCACTGCTGCTTCATAAAAAGTATTATATTTAGTACCATCAATGGTTTTTAAATCATCATAAGCTGTAGCACCAGGTACATGAAGCAGAAGAAGTCTTAAACAATACCTTTCAGGATCAGAACCAAGATTTACAAAATACATTCTACCAATTACATTATGTCTGTCTTGTTGTCTGCGAATCCATTTCCTACTTTTTTTATTGAAAACATAATGTTTAGGAATATTAGTGTAATTAATTAATCTTGCATTTTCATCTTCCTTGTTTAACTTAAACCACGCTGTCAACATTGTATCTTTCCCAGCAGTTTGTAACAGATTGTCTGTATTTCTGTTTAATGAATTTACATGAAAGACAATGCTTTGATTTTTAGGAAGATGAACAGGCAATCGGATTATAGTGTGCGATTGTTTGTGCATGTCATTTCCAAGTATTCGCCACATGGCTTCTGGTGCACTGACATACCTACTATCTATGTGCTTTTGTATTTCATCAAAATTTGAGTTTCTTTCTGTGATACGTACATTTGCACAATCATGCCCTTTATATACATATTTAAAGAGATATTTAACACTTTTGATCGTAGCGCAAACTTCCACATTGATATGACAGTTGTATTTTAACAAAAGATATGGGTTATAAGGAACAACCCATGTGTTGTCAATTACTTTATTTCTCACAGATACATTACCATTATTTCTTCGGCGGTATAGAGGGTTAGCTTTGTATCTTTGTTAGCTAAGGTTTCGTTTTGAAAGGATTTAGGATAGTTTTTAGTACACTTATTTTCCTTCATACACGGTGAGTTTAAATTACACTCGCCACAGGGTCCATGAATCATGTGTTTTGTAACAGCTGCGAGTAAAGTAGGAAATTTGTCTTTATCTGGTAATTCAGCCGATACAATTTGGTCTATATGTTCTGGTAACTTTGGAGTATCTTGTTCTTTCAAAATCAGCAGAATGTGAGCATGGGGTAGCCCTCTTTTTTGAAATTCAATTACATGTATATTGCCTACTGGGATGCCAAAAATATGTTTTTTATTTATGTAAAACATAAGTTCTGTTAGCTTCAATTTGAAAACTCTAGAAACTAAATCAGGACGATTTTCAACAGACTGTCCATTTAAATTTTGTGTTATTTCTTCCCATTTCGGATTACAGGTCATTGTAATAAAAAGATCGGGTTTACCATAGTTCCTTACTATTGACATAGCGTCTTGATAATTTTGCATCATATTTCGTGGACTCCCTTGAAACGTTGATGGCAAAATGAAAGGCTTTCCAGGGGGAAACAATTCATTGTCTCCTGATAACCGAATCTGGTCCATTAAACCTTTGTACTGTTCAATTCTAAGTTGAGATTGATTTTGTCGAATGAAATTTAATCTATTTGCCTCAATTTTGGTGTAGGCATCAACAATATATTGTTGAGTGAGTTTTCCTCCGCACAATAAAGGATTGAATTCATCACGTACTGAAAGACGATATTGATAATATTGCATCTGAGTGACTCTTGATCTTGTATTTGAAGCTTTATTTTTAATATTTTTGAGACATGATGGCTTATTATTCAGTGGAATATTAATCCCCCAACTTTGATCGCCATATGGAAAAATAGAGGATATACCATTGGTTCCAAATTTGGGCCTAAAATGGTAATTCATTGTAAGCACGACAATGAATCAATAAATCACGGTGCAGAGGTGGTTCGCCATCCGTATTCTCGAAAATAACAGCAACCTCATTACATCTTGCAGAGTTATATCTTCTTTCATCATATTTTCGGTCCTGAATTATAGCCATTGTCACATCAGATGAAACAGCCGTTATTCATTAATGTGTCTTGAATGCATTCTTGCTCTACTTCATACATCATTTTGCAGGCTTCTGCAAATGGATTATATTTTGACATGAATGAGCCTAATATTTGTAATAAATGTTCATTGCATCCAGAGTTTTCTTTAATTTTCATTCTATTAGCTGTAGCCTCATAAGGATCAAGTATGTACAACTGAGCATATTTACGCTGTTCTCCATTTTCAGGATGTAATCATGTACCAGCACGATGATAGATAGTGCCATTTATTCTAAAACAATAAGGACCATATCTTGAAGGAGGAACTATTTGCGCTCCCATAGAAGCAAAAGATAGGGAACTGTTAATTGAACGAATATTGGACATAAAGTTATCGGAATAAATATGGTTATTAGTCATAAGCTGTT
>JAGFPH010000216.1:0-10069 GCA_018207615.1 Philaenus spumarius | reverse complement strand
TATAAAAATGGCGGCCATGTAACAATTTCAAAGGAATTCGATTAAAACTAGGGACTAGAAAAACTTCCAATAGTTCAATTTTAATTTATGTTTTATTATAAATTGAAAGACACCTTTTAGTAAATTTAACCCCTTTAGAGAACATTGAGCAGCTCAGAGAGCGGGTTGAATATGGGTGCCAAAGGATAAGAGGGATGCCAGGGATTTTCGAACGGGTGAGGCAGTCGGTGGACCGATGACAGGAGCAATGCGTACTAGACGTTTTGATGACTCTTCAAAAACCCATAACTATAAAATCTGTTTTAGTTTTTTTCTTTTTAAATTGCTGTTAAACTGTAAATAGTTAAATCATTAATTATAGTTGTAAACCAATTGTACGGTAACAATTAAGGTGTCGAGTATAAATATAAATGCTCCTTTATTATATAAATATAAAAGCTAATAATAATAAATCTACAGTTCTACTGGACCGATTTTATTAATTACTGTGTCGTTGGAAAGCTCTCGATCCGAACCTTTTAGTAACACCCTGTATATTATATTAGATTGATGGAAATGAATAATTTTACTATTAACTATATTGTTGCCACATTAAAAATCTAGTGTAGAAGAAATTCCTTTTTATTTTTATATAGTTGTTGTTAGGATTAGTCAAGGGTTCTAGATAGGTTTCGTAATATTAATTATTAGAGTTAGTATATTTATTTTGATGTGAAGATATTGAGTTGGGCAAGATAGACGCCGAAGCGGATGGAACCAGAAATGTAAACTTGGTTGCGTAAGAGGCCATGCTACGGAAGCAGTGATTGTTTTGTTGAAGATGTCAACAGGAATCTAGTTGGATTATATAGGATAATCCGAATCCATCATCTTGGCCAGTGAGTGAGTGGGAGGCCGAGGGGCAGTCTGCTACGAAGGACGCTGATCGGGTGATCAGTTAGTTGAGAGGTTGCGAGTTTTGCTAGGGAAGTGAGGCCGAGGGATTGGACACCGTGGGCCTACAGGGATCAAAGTTTAGACCGTTATAACGTCTGGAAGATACGTCACGAGCCAAGTGAAGGACGAACCTGGACTCATCGAGAACAACACACTGAGTGAGCAAAATAGAGTATTTTGGTATATTGTTAATGCCATATTGAATTTAGTGTTTGGAGTTGATAACATAAACGTGGCTGGCTTTAGTTACCGATACGTACATCTAGTCTGACTTGTAAACTCAAGCTTCCCGGCCGATGCACTACTTGTTAGGGGTAGGATTTCAACCCTTTATGCCCGGGTTCAAACATTAAGGGATAGGTTAATAACAACAATTCAATGGTTTAGTGGTGATACTTCTATTTATACTTATTCAAACAAATCATCTCAGCTCGTAAACATTAGCTAACAACGACATGTTACACAATCCATATAATATACTAAGTATTGAGTTTACAAGACAGACTGGATGTACGGTATCGGCAACTAAAATCTAATCAACCTAAAACTCTAAATTCAATATGGCATTAATAATAGACCAAAATAATTAGTTTTGCTCACTCAGTGTGCCGTTCAAGATGCGTCCTGATCCGTCCTTCACTAGGCTCATGACGTCTCTTCCAGACGTCCCAACGGTCCAGACTTTGATCCGTGTAGGCCCACGGTGTCCAATCTCTTTGCCTCACTTCCCTAGCAAAACTGGTCGAACTTGCAACCTTTCAACTCACTTGTTACTCTACCAGCGTCCCTCGTAGCAGACTGCCTCTCGTCTCTCCTCTCATCACTGGCCGTGAATCGGATTATCCTATATAACCCGTCTAGCTTGCTGTTGACATCCTCAACAAAACATCGCTAATTCTGTAGCAGTTGTTTTGTTCCGCGTTGCACGAACTCTTACTCAACCGAGTTTACATTTCCGGTACCATCCGGTTCCGCGTCTATCGTGCACAACTCAATGCCTTCACATCAAATATCTAACTCTAATAATTAATATAATTAAACCTACATAGAACCCTCGACTAATCCTAAATATTGGTTTCAAAAACTAATAATATGTCCTTTATTCCATAATAAACTAGGATAAAGTTCAGTTACATTTTACCAACTTTATAAAAGAGGTGACTCAACTCATTAGACTGGTAGAGAACATACATATCAGAATATATAGTCAGGTAAATAGAGTTTTTAAATAGTATTGGGTCGATTGCAAAAATAAGGGATTGGAGAGTTAATTGTTTCTGAGGAAGCCTTTACACAGTAATTTAGTTGAACAAAGCATTAATAGGCATACCTGTATACACTGGGTTGACTCAAATGCAAACAAAATTAAACAGAATCCTGTTCGTTTACCAGGCTTGCAGTAGAGGACAACTTATATATTTATTATCTTTATTATTTTTACTGCTGACTGTCATCATCATTTCCAAATTACAAATGCAATACTAAACAACATTAACGTCTAAACAACTATACCCCGAATTGTCCGAGCAGTGTATGGGACTTGTGTAGGCTGTGTGTACCCATTTTGTTAGCCGTTACACGGTATAGATTGAGGTAATGTTCTGTAAAGGCTATGGTCCACATATTTCAGAACTTGACCGAGCGCCAACAGCACGAGTCACGTACATCCATAACTAGGTTAAAAACTACTTGAAATGTATTGGAGGAATCAACGGAACAGACTGGACTAGAGCAGTTTAACTCTCAGCCACAATGATTCCGCAAGTTGTTAAATAAGTGTACTATCACTAAGGTGTTAATTTCTTATCAATAATTCCTTTTCCGAGTAATGGAAAGGACGGAAAGAAGAAGTGATTTAGGTGTTCCGGAGCTCCAGACGTAAAACCAATTTAGTATTACTCTTTAATTAAAGACACTGCATATGTTACAAAATTAATTAAGATGAGAAAGCATATCAAAATACAATTACAGTGTATTACCATTCTCTTAACTACAATATAGTTAGTTTACTGATCTGTATCAAACCAATGCCGTAGTTGTATATCAGATAACGGCGGTCATTATGAACATTCAACACAATATACAGAACAATGCAACAGTAATTTATCAATTATTTTTCTTTGATACAATTTATTGTTTAATTGAGTATACGTTTTTCAGTTACTCTGTATATTAAAGACAGTAATGAAACTTGAAGGTTTACAATCTAGAAAACATTGGACTATAGAAATTTTGAACTTTGCATTCTAATTTTCCGATAACTACAAAACTGTATAACTTCTTTGTAAATTTGTATGAATTTATAATACAATGAAGTGATTTGTATGAATTGATGAACTGCAATAATAAAACAAGTGTGCTACAGTAAGCCTACAGAAGGTGTCTGTTTTGATAAAAATTAACTTAATTTGTTTTTCTGAACTGTTTATTTTTATCGATCCTAACCTACTTGCAACTAACTGTTTTTAAAAGGTTATAAAACATCTTAATCTTTGTATGTATCTCGTACTATTTTCATTATATTAATTGTATAATTAATCAAGTGAAGGTTACAAGACATGACATAAAAATATATATAAAGAACTGGGGATAAATGCATTATTATTATATTAGCTAGTTTAAGATAAAGATTGGTTCTCAATAGAATGTTGCTTGTTTCCTGAATCCAATCAAACTGGCAACAATATATATAAGTTATATAAACAATTATTGTACACTTTACTGTAATAATGTGACTGTTGTAGGGTTCTTAGTTTAGTCAGCATTTGTATTGTGTGAAGAGACAAGCTTTGTTTCGCCAGAGTTAGACGAGGCTTCTCTCCGTACACATCAGTGTATATGAATATTGTACGTTATTTGTTATAATTGTTTTAAAGTAAATAAAATTAAGTGTAACTAATAGAATTATTGTTCTTTTTTAAAAAGCAATTCTCTCGAACCAATAACGTAACTTATATATATTTAAATATTTACTTTACAGCCAAATCAACTTAATCAACTTCCACTCCGTTAACTGAAAAATCAAGAGTAAATTAATTCTCATTCTGTTAATTAACGCACGATTGATATTTTAATATTAACTCTCTTAGAAGTACTTGCTACTGCTTGAAATGTTTGCAATTATATGTCTCCTGCTTTTATTTTACATTTTCGTCTGATGAACCTATTCTCAAATGTTTAAATATAAACACATACAAAATGTCATAATATTACTATTTAATTTTACAGTTTATATTGTTATTGAAACTATGAAACTGTAGATCAGTTACCGCTTAAATTAACTGGAATGCAAAATATTGTAGTAGCAATTAAAATGTTTCGTTTTTTAATGTAGTTACGCAAACATTTGCAAAAAAGAGGAATATATATATATATATATATATATATATAACACCTAATACGTACATTAGTAGAGTAGAATCCGATATAGCCATTGAATAATTGGAGATATAGGATGTCACGCCGGAAGTATAAATACGTGTCTGTGCCTTTACTATTAAGTGCTCCAGGCTGGCTGGATATCGGTTACGATATACATTGCCACGATATCTAGCTTCAGTGAAATCTAACCATTGCGACGTTAAATTAATGGCATTTGTTGGTAAACAGATAAGTAGGCGTTCGTTTGTATTACTATTCTTGTACTGAACCCATATCAAATTGAACTAATCTATAAATACATAAAAGAATTAAGGTTTACCAATGCAAGAAATTACTCTCACAAATCTTTACAATTTAAAATAGTTGGCAGAGCAAATTGTTGGTGAACAAATCAAATAGGAAACAAATTAAATACATTTATATTTTAAGAAAACTGCTCAAATTCAATCAACAATTTGTTTAGTTAATAATTACAAAATATCTTTCCAAGAAGATGTTTTTTCGTGTTAAGACACTTCTTGCCACTTTGTAGTTTTACTGTAAACCTTTTGAAATGCATCCTTACTTATATAATGTATATTATAATTTAAATTTATTGATTTAGTATTTTACATTTTTAGAATAAAATTTAAATAAATGTGAGTATTTAAATATACTTCTAAAACCTTAGCCAACAGAATTTAACTTAATTTGTACAATTAACAAATTTATAATTTGGTTTGTCTTAATAAGGTTAAACCGGCAGTTATTTATTGATTTAAATATGATCAGTAATTTGTATTAGCACTCTTACTGAAATCTAACAGTTCAACATCTACTGAGGGCAATCGGTAATACCCATATTGCAGGGACCCTTATGGTAAGATCGGGAGTAGAAAACAAGCACCGATCGTGGTCCCTAGAACACGTTTTGTGGTTTCATTAAAAATTGTATATATAACTTATGTATTGATATACATAAATATATATTATTATTTTATTTTTCCGCTTACACACTACCTCAGAAAGGGATATTTAATTAAATTACAAGTGAAAAAACATAGACCAAGACTGGGAGTTGAACCCAGGACCTTCAGGTTTACGTCCTGACGCTCTAACCATCTGAGCTACCCTGATATCTACCGATATTGGTCGATGTTATCTCACTTGTACGGTTATTACTGCAATTATTGAACCATCAGACTGACTACCTCGTGTATACGACATTGAAGACAATCTTAGATATCAGGGTAGCTTAGATGGTTAGAGCGTCAGGACGGAAACCTGAAGGTCCCGGGTTCAACTCCCGGTCTTGGTCTATGTTTTTTCACTTGTAATTTAAATAAATATATATATATATATGTGTGTGTTCGCACTATAAGTGCCGCATTTTATGTCCGATTTGGTTCAAATTTGGTACACACTTTGGTTGTCTACGTTACTCGTGCAAGTTCATTAACAAAAAAAAAAAAATCCAACAACTGGAAGCAGTTTTTTTGACAGGAAGTAACTATTTTTTTTAGATTTTTTATACTGGAATGAAACTTTTAGGGATGTATCTACAAAAATAACCGTAGGATATTATTCTGCATATTTTGTTTTTACGCGACCCAATCAAACCCTAAATTAATATTTTGTTTTTTACTTGGTTCCCTCAAAATCAACCAAACCTAAAATACTATAAAAGTACCCGGTACACGTAAGTTATATTACCTAGAGGTCATCTTCTGATTCGTACTCTGCAAGCAAAGAAAAGCAGTCCATAATTTGAGGCAGCAAGGTCGATGTACAAACTCGCAAATCTCGGAGCACATGAATCGGAAGCTATAGGCTTAGGTGCAAATAAATTCTACTAATATATTTCGTACACATAGGCAACTATTAAGCGTCTTCGTGAGTAGATCAATTTCGCAAATATTTGTTTGAAACACTAAAACATAATGTAAGCTTAATTTTGGAAATTCGACCAACTCACTTCAGTGGTTAGCTGCTTGGTTTAATTATATTCCTATTGCGATAGTAAATTAAAAAAAAGGTTAATGAGTTTAAAGAATGCATCAAAAATACAACAAAAAATTAAATCTTGATAGTAGCCTATGTATATACAATATACAAGCTCGAAATGTTAACCTTTTTTGTACTGTTTGTGGAACTAATATGTACATGTTATCATCTTTTTGTAAATCACTCACTCTAAATGCATTTATAAAATGTACGGCTGCATTTACTTACTGTCTTAAAAAATCTTGTAAACTGGAGACTTGTTCATTGAGGTATAGTTATATCCATATTTAAGTCATTATTTTTGTCAATAGACTTATATGAATTTCTAATCCAATAATATTTCAAATAAATCATACTAAACTTCAGCTGGTAAACCAAATTAATTGATGTGTAGTGATTTTTGTTAATTAAAGTAGATCGAGAAATTAAACTAAAATATAGAAATATAAAACTAAATAGAAGTTACACTCTTACACGTAAACAAATCAAAGAACTGTTACAACAGTCGAAGCAGAAATAATTTTAACAATAAATATTTTATAAAATGCCCTGTCAAAACCATTATGACTCAATCAGTATTACCTTGAGATAGTTGACTATTTATGACAGCTAAGGCCATTTATTTTCCTGAAATATTTTGCCAACTGTATATTTTCCAAAAATTGCTAATAATATACGGAAACATATTGGGAATCAAACGTTAAATATATGTTAAATAATTTTCAAGGAAATGATTTTACAATGTAATCACATTACATTAAATACATTTGAAATATGTGCTCTAGCTTTTCTATAACTACCCACATATTGTTGGACTAATTAATACAGTTTTGTTCAAATTGTTGAAATACTTTATTTACGTGGAAAGAATAAGTGGAAGTTGTTTAATACATTTAAAACAAGCTTTAAGTAAAAATGTATTTCAACAAACACAATCACAAGGAGAAACACAATCTCCTTTCCCATGATTGCAGAGATGATAAATCACTTTACACTTTGTTTTCTTAAAGTTTTGTTTACGCTTAGCGGAAAGGCTAATACACTCTGCAACCCTTTGTTTTCCGAAATTGTGAGTCATAATAATTCTCCATACAGTACTTAGCCTACTAATTGTGAGGCATTTATATTGCGCACTACTTGTAATCATAAATTGCTTTATTTCATGTTAATTTTATTACGAAAAAATGTTTCAAACTTGGAAAAGCAATGGTATAATATGATCAATTACGTGTATTTCTATCAGCCGTTTTCAATCTTGTAAGTATAACAATATGTTTGTTTTCATACTCTCTATCCTTGTCTATATAATAATGGCGCTAAACGATAAGATGCTATACAATTATTTTTAAATTATATTTTGTAACACACGCAATATTGGAAAGCGTGTAATGCCATTTTGTTTCAGAAAGTTATAGGAAACAAAATCATAAAAACCATAAAAATATAAACTTTTTGACTTAGCGGAAAATAAAGATGTCCCTTAATCACTTTAATCACTTAGTTACTTTAGTTACTAATATTTAATCACATCCTGCTTTTTTATATCAGATGACAAATTAACCTCAATGCATTTCAAACAAAACATTCAAAATATCAACTATACAAAATTTAAAATCGGAAAAAAACATAATCATATTCCCTTGAAGGTTAAAAGTTGTAAGTCTTTCTTCGACCATTTTGTAACTACAAGACGGAGTTGTAGTTACACGTTCAATTTCATAGATTACAGTTCCCCGCCATAGATACTTGTCAAGAGCTGTACTTTGTTAATTTTCTTTACAATTCTTTAATTACTAATATTATATTTCTTTGTATGGCCTAATTTAGATTTAAATTCCTATCCCACTGTTTCATAAATTGTTCGCTATTTTATTTAACAGATTTAATGACTATACTTTTACAATTCAACTACGCTGTTCAATTTTGTCATAACCTACATTTGATTTTAGATTTATAATGAACGTTTTTTTAAATTCTCCCAGTTAATATTATTATTGTTATTAAAGTTATTTTTTAATATTTGTATTACATTAAATACATTCCCCTCTATATTAATATTATTATTGTTATTAAAGTTATTTTTTAATATTTTTATTACATTAAATATATTCCCCTCTACATTAAGTCTATTTTTTGTTATTAGAAGTATCATATTTTTAGGTTAGGCCTACTCCGTGTTTACTTTAATTTAGGTCAACATCGATTTAAGTATTTCAAGATTCCACCCTACTTAAATTGACTATATAGATGCCAAGTTTATACATAAAGATTATAAATGTTGCATTTTTCATTCCACTTTAAGTCTATTTTCGATTATAACATCCTACTACATTTCATTAGCAGGTTACGTAAAAGGAGGTGACGTTATGACTCGTCACATAACGTAAAAATGTAATTAATCAATCATACAACTCAAAGATTACAATCACAACTTGCTTAAAAGTGACAAAAATACATCTTATAAAGATTAAATAAATATACAGAGCAATATAAGTTTTACTACATTTCCCTTAAATCATTAGCTAAAGTGCCTATTTATTACTCTGAAGACATTCGATGTCTCTGAAGCAAGATCTTTAAAAATGTAGGTGTATTTACATAATTTAGCCGTATATAGTGCGTTTTATCATTTCTAATGACTCCATCTCGCATAATCGTGCGTTGCTCATCTGCTTTGAATGTAATTAGAAGCAGTCGATTTAGAATTCCCTTGGGAGAATATGACTACGTATGATGTATGGTCTCAGAGATTGTGATTCACGACTCGTAGGCCCAATCTCTTGGATAACTAAATGTGACTATTTAGTAGGGTTTAAATTAAATTGTTTTACAATTAAAATTGTTATGTGTGTAAGTAAAATAGAAAGTAGGAACATAACACAGTTGGCTTATGTTTTCCTATTTAACCAAACACACGGAGAGTATGTTTAATGCAATATATGGATTTACATTTGGATCTGTATATTCAAGTAGGTTAGTGAGGTTAAATTTTGTGTGCTCATATTCGTAAAATAGTACAGTAATAAGTTACAAATTATATATCTCGATTATAAGAATATAGTTTGTATTTGCGTATCGCAATTAACAATTTAAATTTTTGACAGATGCTATAAAGACAACCAAGCGTCAGTAGCTGGATTCAAAACCCTATAAACTGTGAGTTCATCACCTTGACCACTGAGCTATCACGGTAAATTAGGTAATTATAAGTAAAAGTGTAAGTAAAATGTGTCACGAAATATATTAAATATATATATTTACACTTTTTTATCATTATTGCGTCTATACAAAAAGCAGTCGTGTTGCGTCCACCAGTAATAGTGGAGTAAATGATATTATTACTATAGTATATATGGGTTATTATAAGTGAAAATCATGGTTCTTACTTTAGTTTTTTATATATACGTCACAATAAAAATTGAATGAAAAAGTTTAAATCTCTATCATTGTTGAATCCGTTCAAAACCCCATCATTATTGCGTCTACTGTATATAATTAACCAAACTCATGTACTATTGCTTCTATGCAGGTATATCACTAACCAAAACCAGCTACAGTGGCGTCCTGCGACGTTGCCGTTTATTTATACCTGATTCTACCCTAACCATATCCTTTCGGCAGTCCTTGGTAACCAATTTCCTTTATGATGTACAGAAGTAAACTTCGTAGTTTGGGTCTATTTCGAAAATGACATCATACATATTTTTTAACAGTAAACTGTAGCTCTTTATTCACGTTTGACGCTATAAGCAGGCTTCGTCAAACGTGA
>JAGFPH010000215.1:786429-830902 GCA_018207615.1 Philaenus spumarius | reverse complement strand
ATATGAAAAAACCATTTTCATTTGAACTACAACAAGTGACAGTAGAAGTCGTGAGGAAAATAATAATTGGTTTAAAAAATAAAAAAGCTACTGGATGGGATGAAATTCCAGTAGATGTAACTAAAAAATCTGTCGATTATATAACTTATCCTATATTCTTCATATTAAATCAATCGCTGAAATATGGTGTTGTCCCATATCAGCTTAAGTATGCGGAAATTAGACCTATATTTAAAAGCGGAGAAAGGAGAAATCCAGACAATTAAAGACCGGTGTCCATATTGCCTTCAATGTCAAAAATTTTTGAACGTGTAGTGAATGATCAAATTAGTTCTTTTCTTGAACATTCTGATATTCTGGTAAGGGAACAGTTTGGGTTCAGAAAGGGTTGTGGTGAGGTTTCTGGGGCAAATAGTTTGGTCAGACAGATAATAGAGTGCATGGAAGGTTCATGGTTTACTGCTGGCATTTTTTGTGATCTGTCCAAAGCATTTGATTGTGTTATACACAATATTTTGTTGGATAAACTTGCTTTTTATAATTTTTCAGTCGAGGCAATAGCTTGGGTTAAGTCATACTTGTATGGGCGAATGCAGAGAACAATTGTATTTAAAAATGACATGAAATATATTTCTTCCTGGAATGAGGTTAAATGTGGTGTTCCTCAGGGGTCAATTTTGGGACCATTATTGTTTATAATTTACATTAATGATTTGGCTCTCAGCGTAAGCCCTAGTGTGGTTTTGTTTGCAGATGACACTACTGCAATTGTTAGAGCAGAAAATTTTAATGAACTACAAAACAAAACTCAAAAGGCTATGTTTGAGCTTACAAACTGGTTTGCTGCAAACGGCTTAAAGTTGAACTGTAAAAAAACAAAAATTATTAAATTCCAAACCCATCAGAGTAGGCAACCAATAGAATTAAATTTTGACTTTGATGGAGAAAATCATACTTCTGTACAGAATACAAAATTTTTAGGGCTACATATTGACAAGAATTTAAGCTGGAAAACATATTTAAACATACTCAAAAAAAAACTTAATGCAGCATGTTTTCAAATGTCAATATTAAAGAGTATAGTAGAGCAAAAAACTAAATTAATGATTTATCATGGTAGCTTTTGTTCAGTAATGCGATATGGTGTATTACTGTGGGGCTGTGCAGTGGGTGTTGATTCCATTTTTAAAATGCAAAAAAAATATATCCGCTGTATGACTTTTTCTAAGAAAACTAATTCTTGCAAACCTCTATTTATGAGGTTAGGAATATTGACACTTCCCTCACTGTATATTCTTGAGACAATAATGTGTATTAGGGTGAAATACATTACGGGTTGCAATAACGAAAAGAAGCATCAATATAACACTAGGGCAAAAAATAATTTCGTGTTGCCTCGGTATCGCTTAAATATAGCTTCAAGGACTTCTGATTTTGTGGGGAGAAAATTCTTAAATAATCTTCCATTGTGTATCAAATATCTTCATCAGTATTTGAGAGGGCATTGAAAGCATTTCTGTTAAAAAAGGCTTATTATAGTATTCAGGAGTATTTAGATGATGACTTGGGTAATTTTAATGACTTATAAAATGTTGATATGTATTGAGAACTTTTATAATAATTTTCTGTTTATGTTTTAAAAAATGTATAGTTGTAATTGTGATTTTAATCATAGGGTTATGAAATTTATGTACGGTGTTATTGCACTGTGTATTATTGTGTTTGTGTTTTGTTATTATGGCTTATGTTGAGGACAATGTCACCAGTTTTATAGCTCTTGCTATATGTAAAATGTTATGTGACAATAAATAAATAAATAAAGATCAGTAAGAAGACGTTAGTCAGGTGATGGGTGATTTGTAATTAGATTGAAGTGTTAATAAATATTATTTTATCAGAATTTTAAGGGTGTACGTTTTATCGTTGTGTTTTGAGAAAGGGATTAATTTGTACACGTAAATTTATATTTGTATGATGTAAATGATAAATCTCGGCTCAGAATATTAGTAAGGGTTATTATTTGTGTAATTTTATTTTGTAGAGTTAGTAATTTAGTAGTTTTGATTCATTATAGTTTAGTACCTCCTCTCATCTTAAAGTTATTAACTAATTTCTTCAAGCCTGTATAGTTGTTTTGTACATTAAACTGTTTCTATTTCATTGTTCTGCCTCATATCTTTTCCTTGTAAGTAATAACAATTTGGCTAAACTACAATTACTTCACTACATTTCGTATATTTTCGTCACATTCTAAATACAAAATTACTATTTCTTTTGCCATAGTTCGGTCCTTTTTACTATTTGTTTTGAAGTTTTTTCTTTGTAAATAGTAGCATATTTTTCATTCAAATAATTAAGTATTTATCAACATACTTCATTAAAGTTAGAAACCCAATTCATCGAAACAAACAAAAAACGGTGGCCACTATAAGTTTAGTTATCCTCAACTAAATTTATTTGTAAACTTAATCGTTGTAGCGCTCGGAATAACGAAATTTATATGTATTATATTAATAAACGTCAATTTATTTATGTTTGAATTATTTTCATATTTTGACTGCGGCTTTGGGCATTTTATTCATCATCAGAATACTTAATAATAATAACAATAATATTTTATGTATTCCAAGCAGAGGTCATAAAAGTTCAAAACTTCGAAAAACTTAACGTGAAGGTATGAAAGGTGAATTGATACTGAATCAATAATTTCGTCTTTCTGAGAACATTTCAACCTTAACTCAAATATAAAGCAATAAATGTTTTACATAATTTACTAAAAACTCTAAACAATTTAAGTTTAAGAAATACTTTTAATGCGCTTGGAACATTGCCATACAATAGTACTTCATGATATTATTAGATGCAATAAATAATGCGCTGGAACATGACACTTCAGACAAAATGAGATATAAAATAATTCAAATATCTAAAGATAAGGGGACTGGCAATAAAGCGTACAAGATTTACATTATATTAAGTACAATGTACAATTACTGCTTTAGATTTCAAAATCAATTCTATTACTCAAATTGCTTATGGCATTACTTTTATTTCTGTTGAGAATTCTTTTAGTTTTTGCTTTAATAACGGAGCAACTTCAAATACTTCTTAATTGTCATCCACAGAGTTGTGGTGATAGAAGCTTTTATTATGTTCGCGTAACCAAGAATTGTGGTAAAATAAAATTAAATCTAAAGAGTATTCGGTTGCAGGAAGAATTTAAAGGGGTAAATATTTGGGCTGTATTATTTAATACTCTATACTTTCTGCAAAATATTAAATCTTGTATGTTGGCATTAATTATATTATATATATTTCACTAGGGTGGAACTATCAAAGGTATTATGATCTACTGGATTAAACCCTTGAAAAAAGTAACAGATGTATCATCTTAAACATTTCCATGTTGTTTAAATGGGGAAAATTATTTTTGGGACTTATTTAAGGGTTTCATCCATTAGGTCACTCAATCTAAGTTATAAAACATAGTAAGGATCGAACACGCTTGTCAATTTATCACACCAGAAATGTTGGGAAATATTAGGCAACACTTTGAGTCCAGGCTGTATTTTTTCAAGAAGTCAATGGTTCTCATTTTATCACTTAATCTGAGTGAAAATAAGCTGAGTGCTAAAGGTTTTTACTCTTTGTAACATAATTATTAATGAAACTTTAAATATTAGTTTTTTGGAAAACTATAACTTTGATTGGCCATTATGTTGGATAGAGTCAACATACAGACCTCCGGTTTGGGCCAATCTTCTTCTTTTATCAAGACCTTTTAAATGAGGTGTCATTCAATAGGGGTTATCATTTAAAATTTTCGACTTACCCCCCAAAATACCCCATTTTTGAAGGAGGGTTTGAAAATTACGATACACAAAAAAACTCTATTTTTGTTAATTTTAACAATCCCCAAAGCAAATCTTTCTATTTCCGTTGATAAAAAAAATAATAGGGGGGGTGGGATTTGTAAGACACCTGGTATTACTTTTTCTTTGATTTCGTCTTAAAAATAGGCAGGAAAAATGTTTCCAGCTAGAGAATAAAGTATTAAAAAAATACTAAAACCTAATAATAAATAATAAGATCTTGATCTCATTATTGATTATACTCTTTATTATTAACAATTGGAATTTTTAAAATCAAATTAATTTAAATTTTAAAAAGTAAATATTATCCAACATTATAATGGATTAGTTTTAAAATTAAATAAAAATATCAGCCCATTAAATTTTAATATCAGCCTAATCTCAACACACCAACTTGCAGTACAAGAAAAACAAATCAAGAAGTCATATTACTGGTTAGCTTTAAAATTAGTAATAATATTTCTCGATTAAAATATTGTTAAATTTATTACCTTGGCAACTGAAATTAATTACTTTCAAATAAGTATAAAATTCAGGGAATTTAGAACTTTACTTTAAAAATCAAAAGAAGTTTTAAAATTGTAATGTTTTATTATAAATTAATGTTTTGCGATCGGGCATTACGATATTTTATAGCCATAGGTACTTTACTGGTTGTCTTGAATGAATCAGATAAATGGAGGAACTTTACAAAACCGTTTGGCAAATGTAAGCTACGTGATAAGCCTAACAAATTTTTTCCACCAAGTCACTCTATCTTGGTCTTACATTTAAAACGCAAACGCAGCGGAGTTAAATTAAAGCTATTAAATGTGTTGTTGTTGCTTGTTCTTATTACTAAATGATGTATTTAGAACGACTGGAGACAATCTATTATAAAACAAAAGAATAGATGTAATTAATTGTTACTGATTTAACCGTTAAGCAGTAACAATTTGTATCTCTTTATTCGGTTCTTTTTTTATTGTGTGTCTTAAATGTTTATTGATTTTCAATGATCCATTGCAGCGGTTCTTAATCTGTGAGGTGGCGGCTCTTATGCTGTACCTCAGTTTTCCGAAATTCGAAAAATAAATAAGACAAGAAATATACAGTTCGACACGGTATACCATAAAATACTTATGGTAAATAAATACCATAAATACTTATAAATAAATTGTCGTACGTGGGTATAAGGGGATTACCTCTGGAGTGGTTCTGTAGCTACTTAAGAGATAGGGAACAATACTCTAAATTTGGCAGAATGGTCATTAAAATAGGGGTACCAAGGCACGGAGTCCCTCAGGGATCTGTGCTGGGCCCAATACCTTTTCTTGTATATATTAATGATTTATGTGAAGCTAAATTTAATGGCAGACTCACGGCCTTCGCTGGTGATACCGTTCTAACATATTCGAGTATATATTTAAAATAAATTCATTGTTATATGCAAGAAGATCTAATCAGGATAAGGTACTGTTTTTTTTTTTAATTTTCTTGTATTAAGTGAAAAAATAAAATATATGGTGTTTGGGCTGCGTAAATAATGCAATTTGCAATTTTGTTGAAAATATAATTTACCATAGGTTTAACTGTAGAAACTTTAATAATTACAATTGCCTGGCTTTGAATAAAGTAAATAAAATAAAATATCTATGTTTATTAATTAATTCAGATTTCACATAGGAGGGACATATTATGAAACTTAAGGGAGAAATGTATAGTGCTCTAGTAAAATTGTATTTATTAAGTAATATTTGTCCACCTAAAGTTTTTTTATATGTATACCACGAGTTAGTGAGTTCTCGCTTGGGTTATGGGTTGAGTTGTTGGGGTGGTACTTATCTATCCACGCACAAACCTATTATAACAATCGAAAAACATATTGTAAGAGTAATCTCGAGGAAATCTAGACTCGAACACCCTTGCCTTATTTTTCTAAATTAAAAATCTTACCGTTAAGACATATTTGTATTTTTTAAATTCTAAAGCTTTTCCGGGCGTACAATTTTTACATTCAAAACAATAGTCACAGCACGTATTCTATAAGAAACAGTAATCAAATGGTAGTTCCTAAACCAAAACTTACTTTATACAGACACTTTTTTACTTTTACAGCTCCACTTCTCTACAATATGGTTTCAATATGGCGTGTTAGAAAGGATTTATTGACAGGGGTTTTAAGAGATGTCAAAGTATACCTTTTATATTCTGTTGAGGATATTGAATTTTTTAGCCAAGTTATTGATTTTTTCTTCTTTTTTCCGGAGGTGAAAATCTTCAAAAAGACACCATTGCACGCAATGGTAGTGAGGGATTTTTACCTACTAGATACACCTCCGGTTATCATAACCAGTCCACCAGACAGACAAACGATTTTGTTTTCTTACTAATAGTTCGCTGTGCAGGAGAAAATTAAAAAACTAAAAACTCTCCACTTCATTACGCCATCAGATCATGAGGCTTCTTTCTGCTAAGGTGACTGATGTCACTGCCTACATCCAGTACACTTAACATTTCAGAATTTACATGCTTCCGCAATCGCATCTCATGTCCAGATGCTTACCTCTTCATATCTTCTGTTACCAGGCCAATTCGCAGGTCACGATGGAATGATTATTCCTCGCAGTACTTTGTTCTGGAATTGTTGGATCATCTGAGCATCTGTGTTCTTTGTTCAGCTTCATAACTATATGCCATACTTCCACACTGGCTTCAATATTTACTTATAAAACAAGATTTTGTTTTCAATCGGCAGTATGGAGTTACGTCCGAGCAGCCAGTAAAGGTTTCAATACTTGACGTTCAACTCCTCTTTTTCTTTTTTACATGCTCCTTCCACTTGAGCTTTACATCCAGGGTCATACCCAAATATTTAACAGTGTTAGCACAGGGTATGCTTAAGTTGTTGAATGGCGCATAGTTGGCTTTAATAATTGCTAATGGCTTGTAAACTAAGTACTTTGTTATGAATCCTGTATGTTGTGTAGTGCTAAAACATTGTTTTTTTTTATATATATATATAAGGCTGTGATTACCTTGCAGGTGCCAATAAATTAACTAATTGTTGCTTCTTTTTGTAATTTTATAATTTCAAAATATTGTAGTTTAATTTTGTTAGGCTGGTTGAACTGCGACCCAATTCTCTTTTTTTCATTTTCTTTTTTGATAACCAATGAAATGCCTAGGGAACCCCTTTATTATTTATTCATCAATAGATTTAGGTTTAAATTTATTATTATTTTAGATAGATAAAATAAGAAAGAATTTTTTTTATTTTGATTTTGTAAATATTTGTGTACATATAGATGTTTGGTGGTAAATAAATAAATCATCATATATATATAAATATTTTTCACTTTTTTGTTTCAAATTTAAACTTGAAATTAAAGTACTATAATTAGAACAAATGCTTATTAAAATATATCATATTTACATAAAGTATAAATGTTTATATACAAATATAATAAAGATTGTTATAAAAAACTTTTAAATCTTACAGTTTAAAATGTTTACACTATCAAAATGAAACATCACAACCAAACATTATGCGTGTTACCTACCGTAGCCAGTGTTACCAAATAGATTTTCAAATCCCGCTTACTGTGTTATTCTCATATATCGTTTATTAGGGGAAGGTATGTCTCAAGACAAGTAAGTGAGTGAAATAAGAAACGTAGTTATAATGTTTTATATAGTATTGATAAGATCGTAAGGCACACGCACGCACACACATCAGAAAGAAAGTCCGTACCTCTTGTGTCTAGTGACAGAGTTGTTTCTATTAATTTCGTATATAATATCAAGTAGAGTTCTACTTCTTATTCTTCTTTTTTATTTTTCGTTGGCTGGTAAACATAGGCTTAGACATGTAGGTTTATATTTTGTACACTTGTCTTTGCTTTAGTTTTCACTTAATAACAAAAGCTGATTTATAAGTTTGAAATGTCCTGTACTGTTTATTTTTTACACGAATTATGATCCAAACAAACAGCTGTAAAATTATGAAACTAACTCAACATGCACAAACAACATTTTTCTAGTCAAATCTTTCTATACAGTATATTATATTTATGGTAAAAAATTGTTGTTTTGAAGGTAAAAATTATGTATTTAACTAGAGAACTTCAATATTTAATAAGAACGTGTATATTGAGATTATGCAGTACAGCCTGAAAACACATAGACTATGTCATGAACAATTATTTGGAAAGTTTTTTTGTAGTTTACCTATTCCAAGGTGGGCATGACAGACAGAAAGTGCTTATTTAAACCTGCAAATTTGAGGAAATGTTATTGATTAATTACCGTTTGATGGGGAAATGAATGTCATCTTCTGTAGTATTTTAAAGTAAATATTTTAAATTTTAACACTTTTTAAAGTATATTATAATACACGAAAAAATTTGCAACATGAAGTTTGAAGTATATATGTTTTCTAAACGAAGGTGAGGTAAAATTTAACAAAATCAATTTATGAACATATGTTTGAAGAAAAATAACTTTCCAGAGGAGGCAGATTATGTTAATTTGTTACTTGTTTGCAATATTTTCAAGAAAATAATATAAACTTGTTCGCCTTATCGCTTTAGTAACATGGATTCAATTAAGCATTTAATAACCTAAAATAATGTTTATTACATTTTATGAAAGTAGCATTCAACTTACTGTTCAATAGTGGTTTTAGTAGGGCAGACATAAAACCTATAGTAAGCTTGCTGCCAACGTGATTCACTAAGCGTTAGAAAAACTCCAACTCCTTGTTGGAATGTATGTATTCTTTACTAGACTTTTTGAAACAATTTGTTTGGTCTTGTTATAATTAACCCACCGAAATTTTTAATTCATAGTAGCCGCTTTGTTTTTGCTTAACTTTTCTAGACTAAAATAAAATGTATTTGACGTCACTAAAAAAACTTTAAAACAAGTTTTGTTGGATTTTTTTAATTGCAGTTTTCAAGATATTACCTACAATGTTGCTAAACACACTTTTCCTAAAGGTGGCTTTATTTCCTAAATGACTGCAACTAAACCATTGAAAACCATGCAATAGTGGTTTGCAATAAAAATAAAGCTTATCAAAAATTACACGGTAAAGAAATTTAGTTTTTAATTATGTCAGCCACTGCTGTAGTAACAAGAAACGGACTGACGAAACAAATTACACAACACGTGAGTAGTTCTAGTAATACATACAAAGTACATTGAGGGTAATATAAAACCAACTTGTTTTGTGAATCGTTACAGAGGATAAACGTATTTGATGTTCTTTGAACCTCTTCCAATGAATCGTTTAAACAAATTTTAATGAATGGGAATAAACACAATTTAACACATATAAAAACTTAAGCTAATAATGTTTTAGTTATGGAAAATTCTACACAAAATGTTTAATATATTGTTCAAGGCAGCTTCCAGAACTAAAACAATTTAGTAATGTTTTCAAAGTTTATAAAACCATGTTTACCAAAAGATGTTAGTTAAACTAAGTTTAATTAAATGAGATGTAACTTTGCCAATGCTGTTAACAAGAATATGAAGGAACTAGATTAAGACTCTCGCTAATCCATGTTTAAACAATTCAGACGTTGTTTTCACTGTCGTTACTGAGCCTTACGTACTGGAAATAATAATTGTCTTTGCTGTATTTGGTTAGGACGAAATGTGTGGGAAACTGAAAACAATGGTCTTTTTTATATTATTAAGGCAACTTGTATCTACTTATATTATTTTTGTACGATGGAATGTTTTCACGTTAAAAATTAAAAATCTTTAAAACTTAAGAAGAAATGTAGTCTTGTTCATTTCTTATATTTCAACAACGTAAACCTATATATTTCTAACCTAACGTATTTCTTATATTTTTTTAATATAACCTAATAACGTAAATTTACCAATGATATTTTTTGTACATCAAACAATTGAGGGGAATCTAAGTTAAATTTGTTATGTACAATACGTTACACTTAAAATTAAGTATAACACGCTTTATTTTATACTCAACGTTGATTTGAAATAAATAAATAAAAATGCATTAAAATAGTGTTAACACTGTCCATTTGATCACATAAAGACTCTAAACGAGAGCATAGAGTTATAGGTGGAACTTCATTAAAGAAATGGGTTCGAAACTCGTTAGTTTTATTCGATTTACTTGTGCTATAAGCTGTCTTAGGCATACGTGTCCATAATGTTATTTGAAGAGGCAAAACCTAAAACACCATTGAGCGAAAAAATTTATAATTATATGTTGCTAATAAATAAATTTTACCTGTAAAGTACTACCCCTATATTTTCCAAGTGCTTTAAGGTTTTTTTGGGTAAATCAAACGTTTCAAATAGTAACAGATTTGGTTTAAACACATAAAATTGAAAAAAATGTATTCGATTTTTTTTTAAAGTTTATTATTTAAACGTTTGGTTTGTGTTGAACTTCAATAATAACATAATAAGTATAGTATTTTAATTCTATGTACGTGACTTGTTTTCATTTTTTCACTTACATACTGCACCGGCTAATTGGCCGATTGCATTGGCACCAAACTAGTGGAATTAATTACTTAAAATTAATTAGAGAAAATTAATAAATCAATTAGAGTAAAAAGGGGGTTAAAATTAATCAAAATTAAAGATAATAAAGTTAAAAAGCATTTTTAAGTTAAAATTAAGTTTTCAATAGTTTATTTTGAAAAGTAACCAATTGAACTTAGTTGAAATCATATCGGGGTATGACGTAGGCTTTGGAAACAGGAATAGACCACAAAGATGCAGGATATAACAATATCTATGCTGTCCCGACTGGCGCAAAGTTGCACGTTTTCTTTTAGCAGTGATTACATGTTAAAATATAAAAAAGGTAAAATTAGTTGTTAATTTTAGTTAGATGTAATGAGATTTATAAAAACCCATTAAAAGAATTTTAATCAGAAATTTGTTTAGAAGTAAAGGAAGTAAGTTAGAGAGGAAAACAAAAACTATTAAGATTTTAATTCACACAAAAAAACTAAGTAGAGTCATGTGTATAGCAAGAAAGGTTAATAAAGATGGAATAAAAATAATTTCAAATTTATAAAACTTTATAACCAAAAGTGAGATTTTAAAGTTATTCTTGGGCCTAAAAAACCAATAACGTAAAAAGTTAAAAGACAGGTAAACAAGGAATAATAAAGAGAAGATAATTGCACCAAAATTCAGGAAATAAATTAACTGATACATTACAACAAATAAATATTTTTATAACTTTAGAAATATGAATTTCTTACAAAATAGAAAAACAGATACTCGGTTGACTGTGGAAACCACCTAACGAGGTAAGGGAACGAAGTATCTAGCTTCAGTTTAGGAACAACCGCCAAGGCGAGCTCACCACACAGCCTAAGGAATCATGAAGAATTGCGTCAAGTACGTGAAGTTCCGGAGTTCGTTATTTCTAACTCCGGTCGGTAGTTAGCGGGCCGTAAATTAATCGGGAGAAGAAACAATAAGAAGAAGGTTGGTCTTGCCAAAAAAAAACAATGGATTTAAAGAGAAAACATCTTTTAAGGAAAATGAGATATCAACGTTGGAGCAGTCAAGGAGAAGACAGCTTTAAGAATAGGAAACCAACACCAATCCGTAAGACGAAGTCACACCAAAGAAGGAATTGAGAATCTACAGCGAACATTTTGTGTCTGTAAGTAACAGGTAATCAAGTTTTTCATAAATAAATAAAATAATTTCCATTTTCAAATTCAAACTTAAATATTTTTAAATAAATTAAATTCAGGGGATTTTAAAATAAAGTAAATTCATTTAAATTTCATTACTCACAATGGCTTATCGACGAATGTTAAATATTTGTAATATTATCCTAAGTTATGATTTAAATTGTATTGTGTTTGAAAACGCCATTGTGTTCAAATTAATTTGTGGTTTTTGAATTAATAATTTTTTTTTGCCTTTTCTAACCTAGACTACATTATTTACAAGTAAATTTTAATAAAGTAAATTCATAAAGTGCTCTAGATTAAGAAGGTTAACATGTAAGCTAGTCATCGATCACACAAACTTTAACTAAAAAAGGAACGACCCCGGAGTAGAGTCTAACTTGAGCTAGTGTACTAAAGAGTTGCAAAAGAGGATAAAAAGGTTCAAGTAAAGTTAAATTAAATTGATAAAAACTGAAAAATAAAAGATGTTCCTTTTTTTGTCATCGCAAAACCTCTCAAATTTGTTAAAACCTAGTATAAAAATAACAAAACATCAAATAAGACCTAAAACGCAATTAGGTGCTATTTGATGAAGAACCGTTGGTCAAATTAAAGAAAAAGGTAATAAAAGACATAGAGGGGGTTTGTGCGTGGAAAGCTGGGCACGAACGAAGTATAAGTAAATTAAAAATAAATAATGGTGGTAATTGGGAGAGGTTGTGCGTAGCAATACGTATTATATAAAATATAAATTGATTCAATCATAACCCTTTAATTTTCGACAAAAGGGATTAATTCAATATTATAGCCATGTAATAATGTAAAATTCTCGAGCGGTTGCTGATGAATAATTAATTAGGGGTAATTAGGCAGTAATGTCAAAAGTCTCATTTACACATTTCATGGCATCACAGTGGATTTTAATTTTTAATATTACTAAATAATTTGAAAGTGTTAAAGTAAGCTAGTGATTATTAAGAACATATATTTACATTTCCATGGCATTTGTTATCCAATACCATAATAGTGTTTAACAATGGTGAGGGTGCTTACAAAAATTACGTAAAATGGCGCTTACAGTCTTTTAGACTGGGTCATAAAAAAATGTAAACAGATCAAATGAAAAGATTTTTAGTATTTATATTCTTAAACATTAGTAATAAACATTAGCATCTCATCTTTAATAATGTTTCTATTCAAAATAATAATACAAATGTCTATTGCTAATTTATGGATACAACAAAACGTTTAAATTCAAATTCAAAATCTTTTATCGTCATTAAGCACATTTTTTTATGGCAATAGACAGTGTCAACATAGCATAACAAAATCTCTAGGAGTAAATTTCAAAAATTTTCCAACACATCATTCTTTAAAAGTGACATCAATATAACAATAAAATAAAATTAGGATAAAAAACAGTTAAAATCAAATTTAAATATTCAACCACAATCAACTACAAAACGAGAACCTATTTTAATAAACATTTAAAAACTTAATGAATTAGTATCACAAATCAAATAATCTTGGATGGAATAAAAATATTGAAAATTTAGACAGCAATGATAAATTCATCTGTCAACATCAGTTTATTTTTTGTAACACTCTGCAATTTAAACAAAGTAAACAAATATATAAGTGGATTTAGTGCAATTTCCGGTAAGTTCAATTTATAATCCAGTAATAATCTTTCAGCAGTTCTTGAAATTATGATCTAAAGTCCTTTTTTATTGTCAAGTCTGTTTAAGTAGAATCACTTTTTCCGAAGTTCTTAAGAGCATTTAAATTTATTATAAAACACATTATTATGTGGCTGGCGATACTCTGTTTTAAAAAGGATGAAATAAACAACATAATCCTTTTAAAATTTATGGATGAAATAAAGATACATAATCTTAGACATAATATATTGACCGAGAAATCTATCCCTTAAAGTGAACCTATGATTTACTGATTAGGTGGCTGTTACTAATAAATCTGGTTTATTTATGTATATTTCACCAAGCTTATGCAACTTACATGGTTAATAATAAATGTCTTTGTACAAGAACTAACATTGTGTTCGTATTATACACAAATATATGTTTCCTTATCTCTAATACAAAATATACACTTCCCATGTGCTACATAGTTGTAATTTTTATTACACATAGTGAAAATATGAAAATTACAATATGAAATTCATGAATCTCCAAAGGGGCAAAACTTATACATTTTAATTTGTAGAGCTACTAAATTGGATTTTTTTTATTCGACTCTTTGAACCATAAACTTTGTTCCAAATATCATTATAAAAATATCGTAATTGTTAGAATGACGGGCTTGCCTAAAGGTAACGGGTAAGTTGTACTGTCCCTTGGTTGCAAATTTCCCTCTGCATTAGATTAAATTATAATTTTATTGTGTACTTATTATATAAAACTACTAATTTTACTTCTTATTATTTTACAAAGCAAAAATCAAGTTTAAAAACAAACTTTTGTAAAATATTTACACCTTTATAAAATATATGTGATTTTTTAATTTAAATTTTCAAAATGTTAATATCACATTAAAATACAATGTAGGTCTAATATCAACATCTAAACAAGAATGTTTAAATAAAATTAGTTCATCTTCGTATTTGTTTCATGTTTACGATAGGCGATATGTAATTTGTTGGTAAACGAGGTTTAATACTACTTATCTTAAAAAATATATTATTACATAATAATTTAAATTATATATTATGTATACTCACGCATTTTAATAACATTGTGAAGAACAAACAAAAACAAAACAATCTTTATCTTCTTGGAAAATTTGTGTTCTAGAAAACTCTTTTCAAAAATAAATTAAAACAAAACATAAATAGACGAACTGCAATATCAACAAGAAAATATTTTCAATTGTCTTTATTTATTAAAAACATCTTGTGAAGTGTTGATGTTTTACACAATCCATGTAAATTTGAGCTCCCCTTACGAAGTTAATGAATCAATAACGGTATTAATATCTACAGCTTTAGAAAGTACAAATAAATAGGAGAAAAGAAGTTTTATAGCAAATGAGTCAATTTTGTGAATGACGTTATGAATAAAAGTGTTACTCTTATGGTGAAACTCGTAAGTAACATTATATTGAAAAGATATTCAATTCTGTGTCAGTAATTTTTGTAAAATATAAAAATAGTAACACCTACCTGTTAACAAATAAATGACTGGGTTGTTCAAAAATAATGTTATATCAGATATTTTTGTTATTATTAATAAAAGATTTAAATGTTTGATGATGTTCTATTACCAGTTATTACAGTTAATTTGGAGGGTATGAAGTTAAATATAAAATTGCTTTGAAATCATACCGATTAAAGTAATAAAATACGTAGGAGTATAGTAAAGAACATATTTATACAAGCACAGTGGAATTAATGAGTATATAAATCGGTAATCTTTATTATTGCATAACTAACTTAATTAAAAATAAACAATAGTAAATGGTTTATTAGAGCGAGTAGTTTATAATCAAATGTACATTTAACTAAGATTTTTCTCTGAAACCAAAAAATTAAATCTGTAAATTGTAAAACAGAGAAGATATACGTATTTAAAAACTGGACGCTATAGACAAATTGAGACTTGTATGTAACTAATGTAATACAAAATTCAAATGAACTTATTGTTAATAATCCTGCAGGTAAAGTCCAAATCAGGTAATCGTAGCAACGACTTATAAAAAGTTTCAAACAACAATTTAAGAAAGCCATGAAATAATTTTACAATTATTTCCATAAGTAAATATTTTGAAATTAATATTTTATTTTACAATTGCTATACTAAAGATAAAAAAACCGTCGCCAGACAGTCGCTAGAACCCCTGCAGTTTTTGGAAGGGCATAAAGTTAACAGAAGTTGTAACATAACCCCCAGGGTGAATACTTATATTTTCTTATAAGCTACTTTATATAAGCTACTCTTTATAAAATGACCCATTTCATTGGTATTGAATATATTAATAGTTATGTATTTAATTAGATATCATTTATGGAACAAGTTGTAAGGTAGCCTATTATATTTAATACGGTTTATACTTCGATGTATTAACTAAATACCATATATTCTATACATGTCATTATTGTTGGTTAAAGTATATAATAATAACACTGTCTCTATATCGCAAGTACCTACTATATTTTGTAAAGACGGATAGCGGGTTATCATTGCTTATTCGCCTAACATACAAAATGCAGCAATGCAAGATAACACAAATAAATGGGATCAATAAAGTAGTACATCTGCTGCTATAGTTTTTTCACTTACTGGCAATATTTTACAGAATCCCATATCATATTTCCTTCAGAAAAGCGTGACGTAGCAACACAAATTGAAATTGTTTGGAATTGCAGATGGCTTGCTTCCTTCCTTTAAGATTTTAATCATGGGTTCCTATTAGGTCTAGATGTACGTGAGCATTATTCAGGATTATTATAATATTAAAGTGAATAGTAATTTCATAAAAGATAATTTAGATTTATTGCAATTATTTTTTTGCAATTGGAAACGCTTTTGAAATTATCAACTCCTATAATAGCGAGTGTACGTCCGTACGTACGTACGTGAGTAACATACAATATAACACGTGATTTCACCCATCATCTGTAATTCTTAAGCAAACACAACGTATATTATAGTTTGAGCTATGTTTGGGGTTATGATTACAACTTAGATCGTTATAACTTTTTGTGAAGTATTTAATTTTTTTTTTTTTTAATATGAGTTATAGAACTAATGTATGCTATAATATACGTTATAATATTTGGATTGAGGTTATAAACTGTATTTTTTTAATGCTTGTAGCCTTACTGGATTGTTAAATATGTCATGTTTAAGTTAGTATCAACGGTATATAAATACAACCTTTTATCATCAATATATTTGTTTTTACAAAAATTTTAAGAATGGATACCTATTCGTTTAACTTCGGAAACATTGGTACATGTTTATATGCATAACATAATATAAACATGGTCGATTATTAATTTCTTCACTATAATATTAAAAACTTCTAAATCATTTAATCTATCAATATGAAATAAAAAGCAGTTTAAATATAGCATTTTTATATTTCTTTAAATATATAATAACGTAGAATATGTAAATAAAAATGTTTAACAAATAGGCCTACAGTTTCATAATCCCTATTATTGAACACATATACCAAGTTAAAAATCCACGTCAGCATAGTTATGTAGGTCTAGATAAGTATTCTTTAATGTCGTTTTTAAGTAGTTTGTTTTTTAAATGATGTATTTCTGATGTGTATCTAATTAATCAGATTGTGGTTTTTTTACGGTGGCTTATTAGTTGGAAATAATGTATCTTAGACGTTGTTACTTTTAAAGCAAACGTGGTAACCATGACACCATCAACAGTTCTGTCTGTATAAATTTTACTATCTATATAATTATCTTTCAGTTATTATAAATTAATTAGTTGATTTAAATTATCATTAATGATTGAATTGTTGTATAGTAGGTTCATTTAAATGTTTGAAATTAAAAGTTATTAAAACTTATCCATTGGTTCCTAATTACAAAAATATATTAATATTAGCTTAACATTGATCTAAAAACATACACATAAAAATAATGAACATTTCTAGGAGAAGTAATGATATGTCAAACTACAGTCTAAAATTTCAAAGAGGTAATAATGATTGATAATATTTTAATTTTATCATGTTCGAAAAAAATGTCCCTTCAGGTATAAACATCAAGGTGTCGTAGAATAATTATATTTATATTTTGCACTTATTGACTTATATCACTAAACTTATTATTTCAGCATGGAAAGGCTACGTTTTTAAAAACGTGATTAAACTACTGATCAAGTTGGGGAGAAATGTTTTACATCATACGAAGTAGGAGAACAGAACATTTATAAATACTACTATTGTTTTTCTTCATTAACTTTTTGTATATAAAGAATAAGTTCCAGTCCCTTCCTTTGTTTGATTTACATATGCGTCTTCGTATCTTCCCTGCTTTTAGGACATTAAATTCAAAGTTTTTAATGTGTTGTTTGAAATTTGTGAATTAGCCTAAAACATACTTAAAAACAGTTAATAAATCTACTAAAAGCTACTATTTTCCTGACTCATCCATATATCATTATCAAAATGTATACTTTAAAAACAGTGTATGATTTTTTAATTTCTCATGCTAAAACGAATATTAAGTAATAGGTTATTATATCTTATATATAAAATTCTCGTGTCACAATGTTCGTTCCCGTACTCCTCCGAAACGGCTTGACCGATTCTCATGAAATTTTGTGAGTAGATTGAGTAGGCCTGAGAATCGGCTAACATCTATTTTTCATACCCCTTAGTGATAAGGGCTACGCCCCAGTGGCCCTCAAAGTTTCAATGTTAATCTTATGGAAGGTCAATCTTAAGGAAGAAGAAGAAAGATTTCTTTTGATTTTATCATGGGCACAAAAAACAGCTGTTCGTATGAAAAACTTAAAACAGCTGATTTTGATCAACAACTGATTTGGATCAAAAACTGAATATAATTTTAGGTTAGGCTTACAATGAACATTTTTTTTTTTACAATGAACTAAAACAGTTGGGCTAATTATTAGTATCAGGTTGATTTGTCTATCCGTGCAAAGCCGGGTCGGGCCAGCTAGTATATAAATAATATATTATTATTATATATATATATATATATCAAACATTTTCTAACTGTGACTTTCTACGAATGGAATATGAATACTTATAACCTCTCATAACAAATCAACGCATTTATCGATGCGTTTTTGCGTAAACGCAGTTTGAGCGATGGCCTGCATTTTTAATTCGAACCGTGACGTCATCTGGTGGAATGCGCAGACCCGTCAAAAACTGGTCTCTCTGAGTAAGGAGAAGCGCACCTTATCTATTTACACCATGAATACAACAAAGTAAAACACTATCACAAGTGAAACAAACACAGAAAGAAGAAACTTTACTTCATTTTAGGCAGCATGTCTCAAAAGCAGAACTATGGAAATAGTTTTCCGGATCCTAGTCGCAGTAAACTTTTTATTTAATTATTGAATTGTTGTAATAAAATAGTAATGCATAAAAGAGAGAACTTTCTCCGCTGATATTGTATCAAAAGAGAACAAACCTCAACGATTTGTTACATTGTTCTGTGTTATTTATCAAGACAGTTACAATTTCCCCCAAACAAACTTTAACAAATGTTCCAGAACTTAGGTGATAAATACACAATTCTAATTATATTCTGTGTAACTTTTATTTATGATCTTGTATTATTTTTAATTGGTAAGGAAGAGGTTAGCTCCATTTTATTTTGAATTCGTAATAAACTTAAAGAAACACAGAGAGCGAGTACCGGTAGATTACTTGCAGGCAAAATGATTATCGTATAGTAGATACTTTACCCAAGTATTAACTACGATTTACTTAATAACATATACGTTTATCTTAAAATAGATATTTACGTTTTAACCTCTGTTGCCACACTATTTCTCAACTTCTACTGAACGGATTGAAATGAAACGTCATGAAAGTTACTTCTATATTTATGCCATTTAAATCGATAAAACTTTATTAATTGAAAACAAATAAACTGTGCTTGCTGCAAGTATTGCAAAAAATTACAGACAGAAATGAAAAACGGTATTCTATTTTCCATTTTAATATAAGCATTAAAGTAGGTCTAATATACATTCATTAATAAAATACTTTAAAATGTTTAGGTAATAAATCGTTATAGAAATCAATAAAATACCCTTCCCCATGCATACTATAAACACAAAACCTAAAGTTTTACATATAAGGAACTAAACTCAGTTATCATTAGGCCCCCATTTGCAGTAATGATCCATGAGCTTCAAATGACCGAATAGCAAAAGCCCTCTTCTAATACTCAACCAATCAAAATGCAATATGCAATGTATTTATTTAAGCATTAAAAGACCTATTAGACTCTAATGTTATCAATCATACGATCATTATTATAATTGTATTTAAAAAATGTTTTTTATCGAAATGGATTAAATATAAATTAGTTAATTAAAGAATAATAAACAACAAATTTGTTCGTGTTTTTATTTGTATTCGCTATAATCATTTATTTTCCATATTCTATTTCAGTTATTCTTAAACTGAAGATTGACAATTTATTGTTATTCAATAATAATTTATATATTTTGGCAATGATAGCCAGATTTATTAACTCGAATTAAAGATAGTTATTGATATTGATTATTTCATTTTATTGTATGTTGATATGTTGCTGTTAAATATCTTAAAGATAGGTAGCTACTTTTTGTAACAATGTGATTCAATCAAAAAAGTTAGAAAACTAAATAAAAAGACATTCTCGCATATATCAACTTTTTTCAATGGGTAAAATATTAATGGGGAAACAAGGTATATTTTGTTTTGTCAAACTTGTCCATGGGTTCATCGCCTTGACAGAGCTTAAACATATATGATCCTATTTCACCATACGTTTATTGTGGAACGTATTAATTAATTTCCCTTAAGACAATTAAATTTTACTTCAAATGTTACTGACAAAAATCAATAACAACGACGGATAATAATAACTTTAAATATATAAACTCTCAACAAATTAATTCAAAATACACGTATTTCAAAATATTACAGATTAGTGGCAGTAATCTACAAATATCTATCAAATGTATCTTGATAATAACTTGGTTAATGGAGATTGTTAATTTTACCTGTGGAACAGTCTGTAGATATATTTTAATCAAAATACAGTTCACGTGTCCTTTTAAGATAATTCTGTGATTTAATTTAGTTGATACAACATGTTGATATAACTTAGTTTACATTTGTAAACGTCACTTTCTTACAAGAACAATATTTTCGAGAAGCAATGAGATTAAGAATCGCTGTAATCCATGTGTCTTATAATCCCGGAAAACACTTAACACATTGTTTCTATTGTCTTTATTATGGAGTAGCTTGCAGTAAATATCTGTCTCTGTGTTTTGGTATAGGATTTAACTGTGCCAAAAGTGTGCACACTAAACTGACTCTAAAACCAACTTATTATTAAATAAACACTGTATTTCACTGTGTCGATTGTTGTAATGTTTTACATATGCGTTTTATGGTGACATGAATATCACCCGGTTATAATCAAAAGTATGTAAAAGTTGTGAAGAAAATAAGTTTCATATATTTTTAATACTTCAATACTTTATTCACTATATCAGTAAAAGTTGGACTTTACGTTAACTTTGTTTGAACATCAAACTACTTTTTTTATTTAATTAGTTTAACAGTTAAGAGCCATTTGTTAAACTTTAAACTAAGTCTAAGTATTCATTATTTTCGCAACTCAAGGATTTCTTTATTCTAAAATTATGCATGTGGATTTTAAAATTAACAATAAAACTATCAAAATAGTAAAAACCATACTTGAACGGTTCTTACAAATGATTCGTTAACATATGATTCGTTAGGTACGGGGTGGTCTGGACCTAGCGTTAAATATTTTTTGGGTGATAAATGCGGATAGATCTGATTCCATCTGTTTCAGGAAAAGGGGTAAAATGACAAGCAGAGTCCTGCCGTGGAGCTTGACGGGGTGGCTATCCCTTGGAAGCAAACTGTCAAACCACGGCATAACGATGGACAGTCGACTCAACTTCAGGCGACAGGTGCAGAACAAGGTCTCCGAAGGAAAGCGAAGGAAATGCGGGGTGCATTTGGGTTTCCTCTCACCCTTTTTGGCAAGGGTAGCCCCTTGACAGTAAAAACTAGATTAACGATTTTTCTGTTAATAGTTCGTTCAGTGCTGACGTACGCGTCTACCGCTTGGTGGGCGCTTGCCAGCAAATCCAGCAGGAAAAAATTGGAGACTCTTAAGACTACTGCTCTTCGCAGACTCACGCATCAGCCATGGTACGTGAGGAACTCTATCATTCTAGGGTCAGTCGGTATCCCTACCCTAGAAGTTTTTGCTGTAAGATGTGCCACTAAACTGTTTCAGGATGCACGCAACTCCGGCTATCCTCATATATAGCCGAGATCTGCAGGAGACTCGACATCCCGGAAGATGGTAGGTCCTGGCCTGCCGCTATCCTAGACGACCCGCCATAGGTTTCACGCTGCGACTCCATCAAGATTGACACCAACCTGTTTGCCTTCTATTAAGTGAGTTTCAGATTGATTTAGCAGTCATTAGAGAATGGCCCCTAGATGCTGCTGACGCTCCCCCCAGTGAAGTGCATGCGGAGTGTCTCTGTCAGTTATGCACGGTACTGGAGTGTTCTAACGTGCCATCTCAGGAGAGGTAGGCGGAAACACTCTAGTTCGGTTCAGAGTGACTTCCACTTGGGTGGTTTTGTGGGTAGTTGGTCCAGGAGGATCGAGTAGCACAGTACATTCTCTAACGAGAGGTCTGCGTAAGTGCATTAACCGCATACAAAAAAAAATATTATTCTACTTCACACATCCACTTAAAAAAAACGATTGAAGGTATCTTTGCGTCATACCTTATTTCATGATAAGGTAGGCATTTATTAGATATTGGACATTTTTTCAGTTAATGATTTGTACTGTCCGTAAATTATTTTCTTTTTTTAGTAAATGAGGATTTCATTATACTATTTATCTGACATTAAAATAATGCTGTTTAAAATAGTGCTGCAAGTTAAAGTAGTGATATTTTAGTTATGTAAAAGCCAAACTTTTAGCTAGTGTAATTTTGGAATAACCTATTTTGTTTAATTTATAATTTTTAAATTGTGTATTTAAGTAGCATACAAAAACTTAAAATTGTATATTTAAAAACAATTTTATCGCTAGGTCCAGACTACCCCTTAACTTATATATATCTACAGGGTTTTTAAAAGTTCTTTTAAACTAGTCAAAGAGGTAAATAGAATATTTAAATTGTATTCTGAAACGCAATTTATTTTACACGTTAAGTAAATCATTCTGCCCTCTCCTCTAAATTCAGCTTTTGGGACACTTCGATCATTCAAAAATGTAACAAGTATTTTTACCAGATTAAATATGTCAACAAACCAATTTGACTTTCTTCGTTTATTGAAATATTTAATCCAAGAATATTATTAAACTAATTGTTTTTAAAGCATTTAATTTTTTTTATTATTTTGTGATAGGAAATATTTACTTTTACACTGCAAACAAATGGTATAGAATAAAGTTATTTAACCACTGTTGGACTTTGTTTAAAGCCCAGTACACTTGCATACATACATATCACATACAATGTATATTAATTCAATGATTACAGCTTGTGGATTATTTGCCGTGTAATTATGTAATACTTGCTAGGTGAAACAGATGAATCAATAATGTAGGATAATTATGCATCAATATGCAATAAATCAACAAAATATTTGTCAGCATTGTGACAGTGGATTTTTAATTTCAGGTGTTAAACGGGTTTGTGTAAGCTCTAATACTCTAATCATTACTTTAACATTACTTTTATTTGAATATCAAACAAGTTTTGTTATCTTTAAAAAATAGTTCTTAGTTGTACGAATAAAATTCAAAAATAATATTTTTATAAATTAATAAACACCACAATTTTTGTTAAAACTTCCAGTAATTTTAACACATTCGCCAACTTTGGTAAACCTTTTCAGCGATGTATACGCTTATTTACATTTGAAGTAAGTTTGATTTATAATTTAACTACAAATTATATTTATAAATAAATAAGACATAACTGAAATACATTTTATAATATTTTCTTTTTTTTCAATTTAACCTGAATCTAAAGCTTGTAAAAGTAATTAGGTTTTAGTTTTTAAACAATAAAGTTTATGAGATAAAAATAATACAAAATATTAATTTATTAAAACTATACAGGATTCAGTAAGCTGTGTGCTAACGAAAATAACTGCTGAAAATCGAGGAGAAAAATTCACAAAATTCTGAAAATCTGAACATCGGCTTTGTAAATCAACAGATCAACAATAAATATAGTTTAGATTTTATTCGTATCTGTAAGTATTGTAAAACAATAATAATACCAAAAACATAAAAATAAATGTAGAGGTATTTATGTATTTCATTCTACTTATTAAGAAGAAAACATATACTTTTTTTAATTAAATTACCAGTGATATTTTCTTTGGCATTTGGTTATAATTTATTAAAGATGGAATATTATAAATGTGTTAATTTAATAGGAATAGACCAAAAAATAAATATGATTCGTAGAAATAGAGTAGGAATAATCCATGATCGTATATGAACCATAGGGGTTCTGAACGTTCAAACAATTTTCACAATGTACTAAAAATAAATAAATTGACGCCACACAGTCGCTCGAAACCCTTCATCTTAAGAAGGGAGTGAAGTTTGCAGGAGCGGAAAAACATCCCCCATGAAGAAACCTTACATTTCCTTATAGGCTGCTGTATAACATAAAGTTTCATTATAAAATAGCCCAATCCTTTATAATTGTGTACATAATTAGTTGCGTCGTACTTAATTACGAGTCTCTCATTTACATTTGTTATTTATATTTCTTTAACGTGTTGTTATTAACATTTTGTTTATATGTTGTTATTTATTTTTGTTTAGAGGTTGTTAATTGCATGTGTTTAGCGGTTGTTATTTACATTTCTTTAAAGGTTGTTATTTACATTTGTTTAAAGGTTGTAATTTACAAAGTTATGTTTGAAGGTTGGTAATTATATTTGTTTAAAGGATATTATTTAATTTTGTTTCCGTTTTTAAATTATCAATTTTTTTACAGATTTAAATACGCAAAATTTAGCTCACCATACTTCATAAAATGTTACGTTAGTAGTAACAGAAACTGTGTGTGTGTGTGTTTAAAAAAATTATCATTAATGTTATTACTAAAACGTGTATTAAATTGGTTTTTTATGTGTTTACTGTAAATTAATTTGTTTTCACCATTTCTTTAAATCTTCAAAAATACGGTCAGTTTGCACAACAAATTATTTTTACTCTTAACACTTACCCTTTTTGACTTTTCTGTCAGTTTTTCATGCCAAGGAATCTCAGCTTATTTGACATTATTTTATACTATCAAGACTAGTTCATAAATTAAGTGCTTTATTAAGTTAATAAATCAAGCTTACGTTGGTATTACGTGGAGTAACTAAAGTACTGAAATAATCTATATAAAAAAAATTGCTGTACCTTTGTAAGCGCATCACTTGAGAAAGGTTGTACCATTTTGGCAATTTTTTGTTTTAAAATGTTCGTAATAGTCCGAACTCGGTTTTTATATAAAGAGAAATTTGAAAAGTTCCTGAAAAAATTTCAAATTTGGAAAAACTAAACAGCCTCTTTTGAATGAACTCAAGACCATAGCGCACAAAAACAGCTGTTCGTATAAAAAGCTTATCAACACGTCATATTTGTTTACATTTATTACGATAGCAACATTAATCAGTATTTATAATCAGTTTATTATTTATTATTCAAAACCAACAGCTTTTTGGGTTAGATTGACCAACTTAAAGCAAACAGAAATCAAAATCAACTAAAAATGCTTACTATATTTTAATTCAATTCAAACATTGGTTGTTACATATTTTATATAAAACAACTGATTTGGATTAAAAACAGAACATAATTTTAGGATAGGCCTACAATCAACCAAAATACGTTTATTGGCAACCAATTGGGCTAATTTAGAATCAGGTTTTTACAATTCTTCACAACTATCAGTTTAATTATATTAGGTAAAAGCAAACAAAATGTTTACTGTATTATCTATAAAGATTTACTAACTATAAATCTAAATTTGTTTAGTATATTCTTAAGTGGCATAAAACCATTTTACAATTCGATTACTTAAGTCAATGTAATGAAATGGAGTAACTACCCTTTAAATTAAATCAAGCAATAGCGAAGCATTCCTATAATAATTCTCTCACAGTTGTAAAATTCAACATTTTCTCTGTAGTAACTTTATTTTAAAGAAATATTATTTTGTAGATATTAAAAACGTTATAATATTCTTGAATTTTGCAACGCGATTAAACAATATTTCATCAATCCCTACGGTCAGGAATACAGTTAGTTTCTGCTAGATGTAAATGTATTCACTGGGAGAAAGTTACGTAGCAGTCCCTAGTTTGTCGTTTCCTGAGAAAATATGTTGACAAATATTTTACAAATATTATTGGTCTCCAGAACCGTAAAAATTTATTCATCATACACCATTTAAGCTTTGGTAGTTTTGCTAGATACTTACCGCTTCTGATCTTACAAAATGGCTAAATTGCAGGTTATAAGGTATTATAATTAATACAGTTTATCCCTCAAAGTACTACTTAAATACCGTAACTATAATACGACTATAATATCTCTCGTTACTAATTTGTTTTGTAAACGGTACTTGCGTTAGTTACAGATGAATAACAATGTGAGGAAGGTTAAACTTGATATGATAACAATTCCCCTCCACTTAACCTACAAACTGCAACTTTGCTGAATTTCAGAAATGGTATCAGTACAATTGTATATCTGATATTCTTGTTTTGCTTTATAATGCAGTATTTTACAGTATGGGATAAAATCTTTCTTTCAAAACAAAATGGCACTAGGATGTCAAAATATAAATTAGAAAATGCAGATATGTTTTCCCTCACTGTAAGAACGCGGTTTCTTACAAGTAAGTAAGTACGTAAAGTTATACGTTAATAAATAAAACGAATATTGCACAAAATATCAACTATTGAAACAAGATTTGGTTTCCTTTTTTCTAAGTACACACTATTTTTCTACTTGATTTTTTTTTTAAGAAAAATAGTTACTTTATAGTTAAAACATTTCAAATAATTTTCCAGCTTTTATTTTATTTTCATAAATAAACAAACACAACAGACCTCAATCAGACATTAAAAAAGGAAACATTTAAAAAAACATACACAACTATAAATAAACCACCACAACTGTCTTACGTTTATGGAAAACCCAAAATGTTAGCTTTTTAAACAAAAACCATTGTATGTGCCTTTCTTACAGAGATCAGCTAAATAATGATTATGCCATTAATTACGTAATGATCATGCTGAACTTGGTTTATATAAATATCACATCATCTGTTCTCTAACTTGTTATTTTGTCTTACTCTTCGCCATCTACTATAATCTGGCACATAAAAACTCCAATTGTTAAAAACTCTAAAAATCCATGTTGTCCCTAAGTCGTCTATTCCATTTGAAAGTATGAGAAAATTACAAACTGGTATACTAATTATTCCAAAACTATGTCATAATTAATTAATACCTATGATAGTAAAGGTTAACTTTTAACATAATTAGTAATTATAAAGCCATAAGTAAATAAAACAATACATGAAATTTATACTTTTTGTATTTCTAACTAAATACAACCGTTGTTAATGAACTATATGTTTGAAAAAAATAATTTAGTTACTAGTACTAGAGTGGATATATTACTGTACTGCATTTAATATAATTATTCAGAGATGCAGTTTACAGCTGTTGCAGAGAAGGTATCCTGGTTTATCAAGTTGCTTACCTGCGATATTGTTTTATTGAATGGAACCAATTCAGCTATTGTGGATAAAATACAGTAAAATATTCAATTATCAAAACCAATAATTCATCTGTGTGCTAGAAGTGTACATTGTTTAGTACTAAAAAACTTTTATGAAATTTAAATTAGGCTTTATAAAAACTGTTTTGCAGTGTAAGTGTGTTCAATCAAAAGTATCGGAAATCGAATATGATTTAGAGCACAGCTGTAAAAATATGATTGTATTTTGATTGAAACTGTACACTAAATTAGGATAAATGAACTTCTGTCTCTAGATCCTAGATATCAGGTTAGATTTAATGGTACATAGAGTAATGCGTCACGAGTGGTGGAAAGTAATGTTTGGAAATTATATATTTTTTATAAACAGTCTGTAGTTTATTTATCTCTTAAACTCTATATTATTTAGTTTTACTTAATGTTATGTGCGCATACCAATAATTAATATAATAATAAGTTTTATATTTTAATACTTTGTAATACAAAACATATTGGAGTTTAAAGCGTTTAGTAAAGCCTTAATCATTAATTAGTCTATATAGGTAAATCTTTATGCAATTTAAATAAGCCTTGTTGAAAACTGTATGGTGGTAGTATGTTCAAACAAATTACTGGAAATCAAAGGCTTTGCATCTGTATAACGAAGAACCAATGCTGAAATACTTACTTTACAAAAGGTCTTTACAACTATGTTTTGATAAACTACTGGGTGGAGGTTGTAAACAATACTGTTTGTGATACCTCACTACAAAAATACTTTTTAAAACTTTATTTATAGTTATAGTTAAACATTTACTTTGAAAACTAAAAAAACATTATTTTGGTAATCAATTTTGTATCTAAAATAAATAATATAATATTCAAATAATATTATATTGTTATGTTATCAAACGATGTTGTTTAAATCTGGATTAGTAAGAAATATAATGTTAAAATAAAAAACTTATTATATTAATATTAATATGATGTTGCATAGCTTTATTGAAAACGTAAAGGCAGGTTTACACGCTCAAGCCAATTTGCACAAACTGAATAAAATATTTCCATTCACACGCTCAGTTCGGTTTGCGTAATGATTGTGAAGTGACTAACCCTACTTTGTTAGTTTCAATGATAAATTTCTTCATTAAACACATAAAAGTTGTTATTGTTGTGTTTAAATTCTTACAAAATCAGTTTGTATTGTTTAAAATTGAACATCTGGACGAAGAACTTATACTTCTTTTAACTACTGCGGTTTGCATTGTGAAGAAAAAGAAGGTCATGAAGGCTAAAAAGAAAAAAATGATGTAAACCATGGTTGTTACAGAGAGATGTGTTTTCTCATATATTCTTGGCAGTTGCCCTTTAAAACGAATTTAGAAATTCAATCAGTCTAAAATAATAAATAAAATAGCAGATTTTATAAATAAGATTAAACGAACGCTTTGAGGAGACATTTGGAATTCTGTCAACGTAAATCAAGTCATTGTTCCTACATGCGATCTTTAATAATTATACTCATTTATTATCCCATTTTTTTATAGGACTCAACTTTTAAAGACTTGATTAATTTTTTTTAGTTCCTTTCTTTCATACCATCATGTTTTAAAACATTCATAGTTAAGCTTTAGGATAGCGTACGACATACTTACTCCAAACAAATATCAAACAGAAATCCATTTTTCTGTATTGCATTATTTCTTAACAACAAAAAATTTAGATTTTTTAACTAAATATGAAGTCTCAAAAGTATTGAACATATTGCTTATATACCATGAAAATATACAAACAGTTTTAAAGATTTCAAAGAAATAAGCTCCATTGATTTCTCTAGTGGGTGTCACCCTATAGAACGAGTTGTATGTTAACGATTAGATTTAAACTATCCAAACTATTTTAAAATATACATTCGTGCAAACAAAAACAACTTCAACAAAAGCAATTTTTAAGTACATTTCTACTTGCCTTTGTAAAAAGTATACTTAAAAAAAAAAACATTTTTAGATTTTTAACTAAATGTGAATATACAATAATGTAACAATCTATATATATAAAAATGAATTGCTGTTCGTTAGTCTCGCTAAAACTCGAGAACGGCTGGACCGATTTGGCTATTTTTGGTCTTAAAATGTTTGTAGTAGTTCATAGAAGGTTTATACGTAAAGAAAAGTTTGAAAAGTTTCCCGAAAAGGTTTCAAATTTTAAGGAACTGAACAGCATTTATTGTATGAACTCAAAACTATAGCTCACAAAAACAGCTGTTCGTATTAAAAGCTTATGTTTGTTTACATGTATTACCATAGCAACATTACTTAGCAAATTTATAATCACTTTAATACTCTTAAAAACCAACAGCTTTTTAAGGTTAGATCGAAAAACTATAAACAAACACAAATAAAAATGCTTACAGAATTATAATTCAACTCAAACATTGGTTATTAGTTATTACATATCTATATAGGCCTACTTAGAGATATGCTGCTTAAAATATTGTTTATACAAAATATATCATAACTTTGAAGTTTTTAATACTTTTCAAAACATATTTTCGTTATCAATAATAATAATAACAAACAAATTATTTGACACCATGCATAACCATAAACATACACGAGTTTAAACATATTTTATTGAAAACTAAACAAACCATCTGAATTAAACTAAATGCCATTAAAATATCACATTCGTAGCTTTATTTTGATATATACTGTATATTGTACATTTAAATACTAAACAATATATATCTTATACTAATTAGGCCTATACATTTAAAATTACAAACGCGGATGTTACAAAGTGATTCAAATATCTTTTCTACGACCCTCAGCTAATTTAAATCCTCGCTAAGAAAGGGTTAAAAGAAATTCGAAATTTTAGGGTGGTTTGGGGAGGGGGGTCAAAGTTACTAAAAATTCCTATAAGAACGAATTGGAATGAAATTTGGTACGTAGCTTCCTCTAAGGCCGTAGGTACTCGCAACATTGTCAATGAAATTAAGAGAAAGTCAAACTTAGTAAAAACTATAAATTAAAACGATATATTTAAAGCTTTTTCATGTTAGATAGTAGTTTACAGGAATACAATTTGCAGTGCTTCCCTAAATAGCGTAGACATTTTTTCATGAACACAGTAGGATACGCACAGGTATTCAACGAACACTTAAAAATAATTAAAATTACGTCAAAAAGACTGAAAATACCAACAACCACGGGCAACGCCGTACGGGTCAGCTAGTTGTTTATAAGTATTTGATTAAATATTCGAACACATAAAGCATAGTTGGATATATTTTCCTTACAATGTCGTTAGTTGAAGAGTTTAAGTAAATTGCAAAGACAGAGTCTAGTAGAACTATTCAATCAAACATTAAATAAATACACATAGATCAATATCTTCAAAAATTAATCATAAATAAAATAACATAACTAATTAAATAAGTAGCCTCTCATAGCGTGTCAATTCAAACATTTATTAAACCAAATCTTTATTCCAGCTATATTCATGGTTGAAATCAATAAATTATTCCCTGATTTAAAGGAATAGTTACTAAATTATACCTAAGTTTAGTTTTTTTAAGTTGGCAATGATAGCCAGGTTTGTATAAAGGACACTATAACAACTATCAAATTGTTAAATTTTTAATTAAATGCTTTTTCAAATACTTAAGATTATGTTTTTAATTTGAAATGTACAAAACACACTTGAATGCACTTACAATGCAGCTTGTATTAAATTTAGTGTACGTAGATTAGTATTCCATGAGTATTATGATGTAGCTTCTTTACCATTATTTGTTTTGTGAAATCCCCTTGCGTCGTTATAGCTTCATACATTAATTTAACTTTGTATTTATGAAAGAGTTGAGAGTATTTCCTACTTTTTCTTTCATAACGAAGCTACTTTATAAACTTCTGCATTACAAACTTCATAATTGTCAACCACAGAACTTCTACGTTAGCTATAAACACTCAAAAACGTGCCTTATTAATCTTACTCGACCAATATTAAAATAAAATAAAAACTAAATTTTTTCTTATCGTAGGAATAATAATTTAGAAGATGATAAATATCTGCCTTGATTTGATTATTTGTATTCTGGAAAATACGAGTACAGCATCTAATTTATAAAATGCATTAATGATGTATTGTGTTCAAAAATACACATATACCAACAAGACACGATTAGTTTATTAATACAAAATTAGTTAATGTTCAATTTTATATTTAAAAATTCAAATTCACATATCTAATTAAATTTGAGGGAAATTAAACATGTGTGTTTAATTAATGTGTGTGTTAATTAAATTAATTGTGTTAGTTTCAGAAATAAAAACTTTGCAAGCAATAGTTCAATCAATACGTTTCATTATGATATGCTAACACAAAATATATTTAATAAAGTATTAAAATTTTATTTTAAATAAACTTAGTATTGTCTTACATTATACAACTAATTCATTAAAAATCCAAATATTTCCCTCTTTCTTTAAATGTAAGAGTGTGTATCTTTTATATGTTTCTACATGAAAAAAGTACTTGTGATGAAAGATAAGACCACAGACTATAAAATTACTCAAGAGCCTGTACAAGAGCCTATACAATTACATTGTAAAAAGAAAACGCCTGTAATGAATTTTGAACAGGGAATTATGATAAAGTATCAATTTACTAACTACATGCTTGTCTGGGGAAGAAGTAGATGAAAGCAGTAACTTTACAAAACCCGCTGACTGATGTAAGATACTTGATAGCCTTACTAAAGTTTCACTCTGTCGTCACTCTTTTGTATTCATATTTAGCTCCAACTGTAGTAAAAAATTAAAGCTTACAACAATTTTTAAATTCAATGTTTACTAATATACAGAGCGTACAGCCTCAACTGTCTGAAACTTAACGGGGTTATTTGTCAACTAAACACACTCTAATAATACCATATAACATTCACATCTCTATCTGTTTTCTGACACTCTGTAAGTTTGAATGTGGCTTTTTACAAATACCTTAATTTCTCAGAAACGGTTTAAGATATAATGCTGCAACTGGATCTGAATATTCATCTACACAGGGTATATTTTACTAAAAAAATTGTTTTACTGCAACAATCCGTTTCAAAATGTCGGAAGTTGAAAATGTTCAGTGTTAAATATTAAGAAAACTGTAAATTTTACAAACAAATCTAAAGTAACAACATTTTTAGACTATTTTAAGACCAATCCAACAGTATGTCGTTTTTAATAATTGAGTCAAAAATAACGGAGAAATTCAAATTTAGTGGTCGAATGTAGGACTTTCTATTACTATTTCATAAAAATATGACCACTATTTTTTTGATATGACCACAAACATTGTTTGATATTTTAAACGCAGATGGCTTTATCAGAACAAAGCATTGATTGCTCCGTGTAATAAACAAATTTAAGGCAAACCGATTTAGTTTATTAAGTAGCGTGAGCTTTCAAAGGGCAGGGAATTTTACTTTGCAGCACATTTTGTTTACTAAAGAAGGTATTTATTTTGATATCGCAAGATTTGTACTTTTTAACTTTGTATAAATCAAGACAATCATAAAGTAAGAAGATCAAACAAATAATTATTCTAGTCGTGTAAAATATTTTGCGTGAAAATTGTAGATAACTTTAAACTTTTATTTATAAAAATAATTTCTCATACGACTTTTGGGTAAGCGGTGTGAGAGTCTTATTTATATAAAAAGTTATTTTTAAGTAATAAACAAATATTATTATAATATAATTATAATTATTATAATTATTTATAAATACTTTTAAAATGTGTGCCCGTTTAGGCATTTATTAAATTGTAATACAAATTTACAAAATAGCATTTACGAATAAGAAAATAGATAGCTTACCAACTGTTTATAGATTCTCTGAAAGGGAAAAGAGAAAAACATGTTATTGTTATTATCAAATCATTGTAAGAAATAGTAAAGCATGAATTATTAGGAAACATCCAAAGTTCAAATTTACAAAATGAGACCAACTCTTGTTTCATTGTTTATTGCTATTTATCAAAATAATTAAACATTTTCCCCCGAACAAACTGTTACACATGCTACCTGTTTAGATTAATTTATGAACTTAAATTAATTGTCTTTCACAGTTGATAAGTTTTATTTTGAATTTACATTTCTCAACTTTCAATGCACAGATAGCATTAAGACAATTATTTCTCTAAAACGTATTTTACATTTGAGTTAAAAATTTTTACGTATTTCAACTGGAAGCACTAAAAAAATGCAATAGTTGGGCACAAATAAATGTAATACTGTATTATAATTTTCTTTTTAACATAAAGTAAACAAAGAAATATATTTTGAGGTTAGTGTTACAGAATAACAATGAAACCTAAGTATAAACAATGTAATGTTATATATTAGATATTTTTATTCCAGAACTGTATTAGAGAACCTTAACCGTTGCGTCGTGTGCAATGGAGTAGGGTGTATTTGCCATTAGACCCCTATTTGCTGTAATGTTCCATGAGCTTAAACGCCTGAATGGTCAAAGCACACTAATCAACATGCAATATCTTATGTACACTTTAGTTTTCATTTCGACTTAGGAAGGAATGAATGTACATATTATAAATATAAATTTTAATAAATTAAAGTTCAAACAAGAAGAGACTATAAGCATTGAAGGCACCAGGATATTGTTTTACCTATGGTTATGCAGAAAATACATTGATAAACATTATGAAAATAATAATAATGTTTTATTTACCTATAGTATAAGATCAGTATTGTTGATCTTTTTATGTATCTGTTAAGTATAATATATTTTTGTTGTATAAAATTTTTAAAAAATTTAAACATATCGTTAACTAATCTTAATTAATCAAAATTAACTAACACTGATAGGTTGACTTGAAAATAAATAAAATGAATCCATTAAACTGCTCCTATGTGATAAAACTGAGACTTAAAGTCAAAATATTTTTATTTTAATGGGTTTGCATTAGTCCGTTATAAATTTATACAAACAAAATATCACAATAGATATTTTTAATTTAAAAAAAAAAAATCAAATATTAAGCACATACTTGGTTATAAAATGTCCTAACGTATTTACTCTAATTAACTATACGAATAAACTATTTTCTAATGTTTCATATTGTTATAACTATTGTATATTAATTATTCATATTTTATAATAATTGATTATTCTGACGAAGAGATTGATAATATGGCTCCAGTCATTTGAATAGCAAAATGGTTTCTATTTTAAGGCGTTAAACTTTTCCCATGATACATTCGCTGTCATATTTTTCTTATTCTAATTAAAAGCGTGAACTGAATCATTATTAGAAGTCAATCATCCGAAATGTTTTATTCGTTTAAACTGAGCAAGTTTTTTTCCTAAAGATATTCTAAGAAATATCGATACTTAACCGGTATACATGTTATTTTTTTTATTTTGACAACATACTGTGATTAGAAACTGTAAGTTAGAACTTAAGGTTATTTATTATTTTTACTTTCCTTACCCTATACTAGGTAAGGTAAGTATTGCGATCGACCCAAAAATTCGATGTCGAGTTTTCATAATATCTTTACGTTTCAATGCATTTTTGGCAATTGGTCTGTCTGTGTGTCTGTGTGTCTGTGTGTGTGTGTGTGTGTGTGTGTGTCCGGAGTGCACAGGGCAAACGGCTGGACGGATCGAACTGAAATTTACAGGATATCTTCAAACATGTAAACAATTAAACCCATGTAAATTTGAAGCAAATCGGAGGTGGTGTCTTACCGTGGGAGCAGTTTTTAGCACATTTTTGGTATTTACTCCAAATTCCCTCTAACGATTTTGATTAAACTTTGCTAACATACTCTACTCCGACCCCCTTAACACCCTATGTACGCGAAAGACCGTTAAAAATTCGTTGAAAAAAGTTATTACAAAAACCAAGTTATTTTGTTTTTATCTCTGAAATGGCTGCTCCTATCGACTTGGCCTCATTCGATTCAGCGTCCAAAATAATGTCAAAAACGATACCCCACTCAACTTTTTCCATTTTTTCAAAAATTGCCCCCAAAAAGGGCGTTTTTGGGGGTAAAAATTTCTTTTTTTAAACTAGCCGTATTTGGTATCAAATTTGACATTTTGTGAGGTTAGAAATCGATTGAGACCAAAATCAGGTCCGTGGGATTAACCGTTTTGAAGTTAGTACCGCTTTCTTCGAAACGGATACTCCTATTACATCAATCTCTCGCTCGAGAAATTTGATAATTGATACAGCATCTATTTTGGTAAGGAAAGTTGTGTGATGTGCACACCAGATGTTCTTTTTATAAGTTGGCAACATCAACTAAGTTCCCGGTCTTGGTCTATGTTTTTTCACTTGTAATTTAATTAAATATCCTTGCTGAGGAAGTGTGTAAGCGGAAAAAATAAAATATTTCTTTTTATAAGTTGGCAACATCAACTAAGTTTTTTTGTATAACAGAAGTGCAACCATTTAAACCAATAATTAGATTTAAGTTCTAACTTACAATCTCTTATAACAGGACTGGTGTCCTTGTTAATACTCACAGATTCATAAGCTTTTATTACAGGTTAATTGTTTTATTATTGCACACCTGTGATTTGATAAATTATCTATTGTGTTGTGAAATCTGTTATCGCAAAAATCTTATTTCTTGTTATTTAATTGTAATATTGTTTATCATGTATTTAGTTGAATAATTAAAAATAATAAAATTATTACAAATTATTAATAACAAAAAACACAGGTGTGCGGCTTGGAATCTTAATTAATGCCAATTTATATTTCGGTACCAGCCGAGGGAATATTAAATACATTTCAATATGTCTCTGTAATTAAAAAAATGTTATGAAATAACACAAAAATACAACAAATAACATGTTGTTAAGTGTTAACAGGTGTGCCGGTTAATACATAAGTAACGAAAGATAAAATTCTACAATTGAATTTTGAAAGCAGTTTAAAAATAATATTAATACAATCAAAGACTTAAGAAGAAACACTTGTATTAAAACCAATACACAACGATATATTACGTAATCACTACATTTGTTATTATTATTTCTGCTAAGATGCTTGAAACATTTGTCTTCTTGCTTATCCGCCTTTCTTAGCTTTGTCTTATTTTCGCTTGACGCGTTTCGGGTAGACCCAATCTTCAGATGGGCAAACAAAGCTTCTGAAGATGGGGTCTACCTGAAACGCGTCAAGAGAAAATAAGACAAAGATAAGAAAGGCGGATAAGCAAGAAGACAAAAAATATATATCACGTACCATGTACTAAGTAAATATTTTACAATCATCATTCAAATTCAAACATCTTTATATCTAGTAACTCTAGTGTTATAATAGCACTGTATTATTTTAGTAAAAAATGAGCTTGATGCATTAAGAAGTTTTCTGGCTTCTACTTAAATTACAAAAGTATTTAAAATACTGTAAAGTTTAATAAAAGTTCAAATATTGTAAACCACAGAGCTGTTTCGACCAAGGCAGTAAACACTGAAAAACACGCCTTTATTAAAATCTCCCGTAACCAAGGAACGCGGTGAAATAAAATGAAAAATGAAAAGTTTTCTATTACAGAAAGAAGATTGACGCAATACCCTCTTGAGTCAAGAGATGGATATTATATTACAATCTTTATTGTGAAGAATATTAGATCTTGTGTCTTGGCCTTATATTACATCAATTTTACGAGGGCGGTAATATAAAGGGAAAACTGCATGGCTTGTTTTAAGAGATAAGAAATATCTTCAAAAAAAAAATTGCATACTTCATGGTAATAGTAACGAACGATTAAATAATAACTTATAAAATTAAATATTTAAATTTAATAACATAAGAAATAATATATTAGTTTATATAACATAGAATATAACTATATACCTTGAAAAGTGTTTTAGCTTCTATGATTGTAAGCCTGTAAAAAGGGAGTGTAAGGAAGGAAATATTATATAAACAATTTCTTTAACATCAGAGTACATTATTTTTGTCTGAACATACTTCTGTTTAGAAATGTAAGAGAGTGTATTGCAAAATTTGTCATTTAACAACACATTTAATTCAAGTGATTGTGTTTTTTAGAAGTGAGCTCTTACACTAATGAATACAGTAACTATTAATACTAGAAATAAAAAACATTTTATGTTTGGTTGTTTTTGCAATTATTTTTGTGATTTTAAAAATTACTGAAACCATTTCAGAAAGTTTCTTTCACTGTCTAACAATTTCACCTTTTTTAATCTTTGAATAGTTTTAAAAACTGACAGATTGTGTAAATAGAATGGATTTCAACAAAAGATATGGGTTATGTACCTGCTCATTTACGATGGAAGCATGACAGTTGGGAACATATCTGTTTATTTTTAAAATGCCCGAACTCTTTTAGAAACAGCAGTTACAAATATATTGTGTTTTTTTTGTGAAATTTACGTACAAGTTTAAATTTTTAGATTATTATGGAAATTCACTAAATAGTGAATGTGGTCACTGTTAATATTTTTAGAACATATTTAGTTTTATATTTTTGTGACAGCGAAAAATTAATAATATTAAACACAGCTAACTTGGTCAAATAGTTTAACTAAATATTATCTTAATTTGTGACTAAGTAAAACAAATTAGAGTTGCATAAGATACAATTTCTAAATAATTCCAAGTACTGATAATTTGTGACCAATTTCAATTTAAATTTACTAAACATTATATACTATCCGTTTGGATGTAATTTATTGCAATTCGTCGTAACCTACAACATGTAATAATTAAATTCAATTAAAACCCATTAAAAAAATGTTTACTATACATTTGTTTATATTTACTTTAGGTTTATGATAGTTTATCTGTCTGAATACCTCTATATGTTCCGACTTTGACAAATGTACATCCAAACGACAGTTTCCAAACTTTTAAAAGAAATGATGCAACAATAAATAATTTTTGCTTATATGTAAGCCTAAGTCAAAACGTTCTACCTAAATATTGTAAGCGACATTAATTATAATTGTTCGTTTGGAACACATCTGTGGTTGCGTATGAAGCACTCTGATATTGCTCTGAAACTTTTTACAATACTATAAATATGGCATGAAATTGTATTCTAATTGTCACTAACTCATAAATTTTAAAGACAAAAATAAATTAGTTTATTGCTAAAATTAACTTACTAGAAACGTTTTGTATACTTAACCTACAATGATAGATATCAATTACAATTATTTAATTAAATATAAATTACATAATTCATTTAATACAATCTTGAATGATAACAAACAAAAATATCCGTTTTACGATTTTTTTCCTTTTTTCTTAATGTTTACTAAATATATATATACATACTTATATAAGGAATGATCTAAGCTAAGGCGAATTTTTAAGGAGAGCAGCACCGAATCGAATGTTTTCCTTCTATACAAACATAAAGTTCTGTATAAAGAAGCAACTCCTCCTCATCTAAGATCCCAGCCAATAATTAAAATGCTAACTATATTGTTTAAGTATGTAATGCTTGTAAATAAATAATAAAATAATTTTAGTATTTGATGAAATCTTTCAATTATTAACTATTCAAATGTAAAATGAATTAATTTAAATGTTCAGTAAAAGTTATTATGTCTACAATCTATTGAAATTTTTTTTTAAAACATTTCAGTGTTAGCTTGAATATAAATAAAATTACATACTGTACTCTTGTATAGAGTAAAAAATTACAATAAAGAATAAATATTGCCATTTGGATCTGTAGAACAACATATCAACAGCACAATTGATATTATTTAAATTTCAATGTTTGTAACTAAAATGTTCAGGAAAGTTAAAAGATTTTTGCACATTTTGCACTTTTAAAAAGAGTCAGCAATACATTTTTAAATTTGTTTAGTGTTCGTAGAATCTGAAAAGGGTACAAATTATAAAGTAGGCCTAATATTGTGTCTGCATGTTCCCTAGGTTCCCTGCGACGAGTTCTATCCAAGAATATAATTTGAAGTGTGAAATTAAGTTAAAACAGCGCACACACTTCTATGAATAGAGAGTGGCCTGAAATTGTCTGTCAAACTTCAGGAGAAGTATACAAATACTTCGATTATTTGTATTCCTCACTTAAAACCCTTTGGCTCCCAACTTTTAATTTGTCACGTGTTACTAAAACTCCGACTAGTATATGTTATGAATCTGCATAAAATCTTAGGTTCAATTCAGCAAATTCTCAGTGTTTCCCAAAAAATTATATTCAATTTATTTGATAATTGTTTAAGATTTTATTTAAATCGTGTTTAGAATTAAACATTCTATAAATTGCTCCATTTTAAAAATAAGTGTGAATATATAAGTGTTAAAGATTATTGTGTGCCACACGAAAGTGGAAAAAGTTTTAAAATCATTGTTGTAGCAATGAAAAGTATTTTTATACAATTTATTACTAAATTATTATTTGTACTAAAAATTATGTTGTGTATTAAGTGTGTATTTTTATCTGTTTTTCGTGTGTGTTTACACGTGTTCGTATATGTTTTAATGTTTTGACGAACTCTACGGAGAGATAACTGATGATGGAGTCCCGACTTCGAAACTTGTCTTAAAACAAGACATAATAGAAGTCACATGACGGAACAAAAACCAGGTATTTATTACTACAATTTATTTGTTAATCAAAGTGACTTGGACACCATACAATGAACATTAAATTTATTACTATATTGCATAATTATATTTGTTTTAATGGTTGCTCAGGGGTGAAGCAGATAAAGGGAGTCACTTTACAAAATCCTTTGACAAATTTCTCTTACGTGATAAGCCTTAGAAAGGTTCTTCATCAAGTCACTCTATCTTAGTCTTACATTTAGAGCTCAAATACCAAAGAAACAAATTAAAGCTGAGATTTATGTAAGCTGGTTTTTGTTTCGTATAGGATGTATTCTGTGCGACTGGAAGCACTCTATCATAAAACAACGAAATAAATTGCATTGTTTTCTGAGCGCTATTAATATAAGCATTTAAATTTCCCTTTGTTCTGAAGACAAACCTCTTAAATGTCTAGAATTTAGTAGAGTGTTAGTTAAAAGTACTTTTACAGTTATAATTTATTAATCACCCCTAAAGAAATACTAACTACCGTTTAAATTATGTAAAAAATCAAAAATGTAATGAGATTTACGGCTTTTTTAAATTTATTTTATACATAGAACTTACAAGGAGGACTATAAAAAAAACAATGAAACTTCTTATCTAATATGTAAAATTATTATTTACCGTGGCAATATGTTACAATAGATTTACAATAGGGTTAATTTAATAGATTTATATTTTGTATTTTAGATTGATTTAAATATATCGACATAATAAATGATGTACAACAAACTTATATTTTAAACCCTTTAGTTATAAATAAAAATGTCTTTTGATTAAGATAAAACTAAATGCCATTATATTTACAAACTTATATAATATATATGTGTCAACATATGTAAACACACAGGATTAGCTGTTATCTCTTCATTCATATATAAAAAATCAGTTAAATTTATTTTCTTCTGAGCTTTCATCGTCATTGCAGCATATTTATATTTTATTATGCGTATTTTGTGTTAAATATAATATTGATCACTGTTAAACTTTGACTTTTGAAACATCACTTTAATTTCTCTATATTTATATTTTTCAATATACATGTTTAGTATTTGTTTTACGTATGTCTCTTCAATAGCAAATATAATTACTGAATTTATACAATTTATTACTATGCTTGTGATACGTGAGAACTTCCATTGTTGCAAATAAACTAACATTCCTCCAATTAAAATCATCTTTGCTTGTAGTTAGCCTCCACTAGTACGATCCATAGGGATCGTTATTTTATCTATATATTGGTCAAAGTCCAATTATTGTGAGATGGATATCAAAAAGGAAATTCCGAGTGGGATTACGTTTGAGAGGACTTTATTCAAGAATTGTGCAACAATTGTTTTAGAAGATTGTAAAGTGTAAATATATATTACTACTCGTAAATATGTTGCTCAAACACACACAAGTAAAATTTCGAAAACTATGCAGGCGTAATATATTATATGTTTCATGAAATCTATAGCAACTGAAACTTAAATTTAAAGGAAAGCACTTCAGTAATGATGTGTTAGGAGCCGACATTAATCCCCACTATTAATGTTTAATGTATTCCTACTATTAAACTGTTTATTTTGGTATATTGTAAATATTAAATGTTGATATGTTGTTGTTAAATAGCATACAGACGATAAGAAACTTGTTATGAAGATGTAAAAAGATAAGTTCAAAATAAGTAAAGATCTAACAGAACAACAGAACCACATGAGAAACTGGCTGATGAGACAAAACACAAGCCTCATGCGAACTATGTTTGGTTTTGCTTTTAAAGATAAAATATATACAAGAAAATGTATGGTAATACAAAATAAATTTGTTTCGTATAAAGCTTTTTCCATGAGTGCATCACCATGACAAAGGATGAATGTGTTTGATCTCCTTCGCCTTTATCCTCACAACAAGTATGCTATACTTTAATGTTACTTTTCTTTTTTCTTTTTCTTGTAAAATAATTCCAATCATATATGTTTTTAAAACTAATACGGATTAGTGGCTACAACCTGTTGCTTTCATTGTCGTTACAAAGCCTTGGTTACAGGAAAATCTGTCTCTGGGTCTTGACAGTATCTAATAATGGTGACAAATTATTTAATATATCTAATTTAAATATTTAATAATGGGAACTGAACAAACTCTAAAAATAAATTAATACACACTTTACTTCGTTGTGTTGGTAATAGCTTTAGAAACTATTTTTTATAATTATATTGTTTTGTGGAAAGTAAAATGTATTAGGGGTAGACATTAAAAATCTATAAAACTAGGTGAAAGTTGTTTTTGTGTGTTTTATATTTTAGTGGAATAAAAGATTGATGTCAACATTTTTTTGTTTATCATATTATTTAGAGGAAGTTATTAAATAAGATGTGTTATGCGTAAAATGCTACACTTTGAATTAAGTCTAAGAACTATTTATTTTATACTGAAGTTTAAATACAGAGGGTTTTCAAACAAATAGTCCATATTAGTTAACCAAAGAGAGAAAATAATATGTAAAATGTTTTCTGTAAACACTATTTATTTGCAAACGTAAAAGTGATTTTTTCCTCTCATACAATTAACTTTTTTGAGCAGTGTTTTAAGTAGTAAAAAGTGTTGTAACCATTAAATGTGGGAATTTTTATAAATATATAATTGTTTTTATAAAGTTTTCTCATGAAGTTTTTTTATTTTAATATATTTAAAAATAATAATTTTTCCCCTATTGTATTTTAAAGTTATTTAACTGTTCTTGTACTGGTGAATGCCTTTTACAATAATATATTTAATACATAAAATGTATATTGGATTCAATCATTACTCTATGATTTACACCAACAGCTTCATGAGTATATGCCATGTAAGTAATTATTCACTAGCTGGTACAGATGAATATTTAGTGCAGGGTAATTAGACAATAATATCCACTGAATCATTTACATATTTTCTAGAATTATAACTATGAATTTGTAATTTCATGTTTTAATAAATAATTTTGAAAGCGTTGTGGTAAGCTGAGGTATTATTACTAACGGACATTTAAATGGACAAGAGGTGGTGTTATTATACCTGAAATATATGTTTATATGTTCAGCTAAAATTTAGTCAAAAATATATCACTAGGTGACATCATCTTTTTTGTAAAAATTTTATGTAATCAAGTCAACGTGTTAAAGTTAACTAGGTCTCCAAGTGTTGATAGATTTCTAAATGTTGGTGCCTTTTACAACGAATTGAGTTAGTTGATTCAAATTTAAGATAAGTTCCATAAGCTCGTCGCTGCCATCCTTCACGCTATCATTGGCGATTTAGTTAAAAATGAAGGCAATAGTTTTACAGAATTTGCACCAAATATTGTAATGTACTTTTAGGTAACACACTGTGTTAAAAATATTAAAATACTGTTTAGTAACAATAACAATACGTTTAAAGGACGGGAAAATTTGTTTTCTCATTTTAATAAATATGCACTTTTATTAGATTGGTCAACTAATTCATATAAAAGCGATTGTATGTAGTACGTATGTATGTAAGTGACTAACAAAGTATTATGACGTATGGTTACACAGTTTGATTTGTTCATTTACTAATAATAACTGATTTCGTCTGTCAGCAACAACTATGTAACCATTTAACGATAGGTTTAAAACTTTTAAGTTAAGTTTTCTGTTGTTATTATAGAAATAATAGTGTTAAAAACCAACAGACTTTAATGTATAATGTTATGTTTACAACTTTGATAAAAAAGAATGCTCAAAACCTTTGGGCGGAATCTTCGATATTGATTTTAATTTATTCTAGCTAATTAGACGAATGAATTAAACAAAACAAACATGCGCTTACGTTATACTCTTCTGTTCAAAGTGAAGAATTGGGCTCTGTAGTTTATCATGTTGAAAATCATCGCCATTTTGGATAGAGTTGAAGTATCTAACTTTGCTTTTTATCTACATTTTTCAAAACAAACTTGAATATTTCCTGTCCTCTCTGGCTTGTAATGGATGGTAAAATTTCTATCCGAAAAGAATAATTTCCTTCGACAGTAGTGTTGTTTTAGTTTTGTGATAGATGATTTATATAAATAATAACAAGAAGAAGATGCTGGTATACATTTGTTTCGATACATCATCGACCAAAGCGTCATAAATCCTGTAAAATTGTAGTTGATTGATTTTGCTTTAAACTATTTGTAAAATGTAATTAATTAATATATTTTATTATATTATTAACATTGATATAATAACGTTCGTGTAATACTTACTTTACATTGTTATTTCTCCAATTATTAAAAATACATTCATTTATGGTTTCTGTAATAGCATTGTATAGTTTGTGCAATATCATTAAACGGTGTACACGGACTTAATTACAATCTACCTTACCTCCTGGTTACCAATATCTACATGAATTACTGATTAGTTGGCAGTAGCTAATTGAAATAGCAATAGTTGGGATAGTTAACTGCCAGTTTTTTTTTAAGTATTACAGTTGAATACTGTTCTTTTTCCATTGAATTACAATATTTTTTATCTAAATGAAAGAAGGGTTGGTAAGTATAACCAATTGGATGTTATAAATTCCTACTTTATTTTATGGGCGATATCTGCATTAGTTCCAGACGAATAAGTAAGTAAGAAACGTGAACACTTCTGTCCCGCCTAACCTACGAAATGCAACTCTGCAGGATTCCACAAATAGGATCAGTTCAGTACTTTATCCGCTGTTGAGCTTGTTTTGCTTTCCAAGGCATTATTTTACCGTATCTGATTAAATCTGTTCAGCAGAACAAAA
>JAGFPH010000215.1:733109-786329 GCA_018207615.1 Philaenus spumarius | reverse complement strand
AATTATTTAGACATTATTTGCGCAATTTTAAAAGTAACTAGAAACATACGTATGCATGTTAATTAATTTTTTTTTAAATACTTTTTACAATATACTATTATGTATTCATAAAACGTAGAAAATATAATTTAAGAAACAGAAGCGAAGTGTCTAATTATCGAGGTAGGCCTATAGTACGTGAAAATGACTCTTGGTACAATAAAGGTTTTAAATATTTAATGAATTTTCTTCTTTTTTTATATATATATTTATGTCGTGACTCTTCTCCGTATTTTATCATTATTATTATTTCTTATTGCTAACAATCGGTTTGAAATTATTTAAGGAGTATATAAATTATACGTACTTCTTTGATTTATTAACAAAGAACACATTTTACATAACTTGAATTCTACATGCATTGTAAAATGTATACTTAAAACATACACATATATATATATTTATATATATAGTAACGAAAACAGCTTAAATACTTTTACAATTAAAACTTAATATTTGTCAACCTCAAAAATTTTACGCCAGGCAATAAACACATATAAACTTAACTAACCAATAATTGTGGTGAAGTAAAGTAGAAACTGAAGAGTTTTTTTTTGTGGAGAGGAGTGAATAGTACGTGGTGAATGTCACCCTTACGTCGAGTGCTTGGTAATATCCAAACAAATAGTATTGACATAATAATAATGCCAATGGAAATATAATACATTTGTATTCTGCAAAGTATTAAATATTGCTTCTTGGTATAATATAACTTAATTCTTACCTGGACTAATATCAATTATAATCTATGATAACTTTTAAGAAGTAGTTTAATGCATAAATAATGTACTAATAAGGAATAAGTAAGTTTATAAAAATATTATTTGCTGTAAAATATTTTAATTTATTTTTACATGTGCATTATTTTCATCATGATAAATTTACAAAATGTACTTTTAACTTGTATGCTGTAACAAATAAACAAATTTGTATTAAAATGTTTAATGTCTGATCTTTACAGTCATCTGGTTGGAAAAATCCCTCGGGGTTTGGGATTAAAAACACAAAGTATCCTTTATCAGTACGAATTAAATCTGTAAGAAATAAAGAATTAACGGACCGTGTATAAAAAGGGGATTCCTACAAAGTTTTACATATATGAGAGAAAACTTTTATTTTTGTAATTATTGATTTCAATAACTATAAAGCAGTCTACACTGTATGAATTATACAAACTTAAAGTTGTTTTATTAAAGCTTAAAATTTGTTTTCAGTATTATATACTAAAACAAAGCCTAAAACCAACCATTAGTCTTGGTAGTCAAAAATTAGGTGCATCATTTCTTTAAAACTTTAAATATTGCATACAAAATATTATTTTAAGTATAGTGTATTGTGCACATACAGGTATTTCATACATGTTGGACTGTGATTATTACTGTTTGTAACAGCTTTTTACTATAATCTCTATAGAGCTATACACTTAGAATTATAGAGCAAATTTTGTACATTATCAAAGAGTCTTCAATTATTTCCCACACTTTGTAAACAACAACCACTTTCAACCTTAGCAGACCTACAAGTTAAAAAGAACTACAATTTTATCCTACAAATTTTAAAAGAATTTATTTTACACAACATATGTAAGACTATGTAAGTAATACCAGTAGAAGTACGTAAGTACGTAGATGTACTTCGTTTATCGAAAAAGTTAATATTTTACTGTCTTAAATAAATTATTTCCTGATAAATAAAATGAAAGAGTTGTTGTTTATCGTCGTATTTCACCACCGCTTTATATACCTACATTAGGAAGAAGATTTCATATTATTTACATAATATAATTTGCATGTATATTATGTACAAAGTTGCCAAATATTATTGATTTATTTTTTGTATTATAGGTAAACAACTTTGAGGCTATTCTAAATCAATAATTAGCTTTTCTACTTACAATTTATAAGGTAACATTGTAATTACACTTTTATTTATTTTGCAGATAAATCATTTTTTAACGGTTATTAATTCTTATTTAATTACAACGGAATGTATTACTAAAAAAGAAACTAGAGTACGGTACGCAAATGCAAGTAGCTGATAAATAAATAAATAGAATGAATATAGTTCGTATTTGTTTGGTATAACCATCTGCATTGATTTTATTTCAACAGGTAAACTAAACAGAAATGCTCTAAACAATTACATAATATTGATTTGTGTTTGTTTTGTTCAATATATGATGTTTAAAGATTGTTACTTACCTTATAAATATGTTCTAGAATTAAAACAAATGCAAAACGCTTACTTTGAAAAGTTTTTTTAAGTCTTTAAAAGTTGTTCTTTGATTATAAATAATAATAAGTTTTATAAAATGATTATTATAAATTAAGATCAGATAAAGACTTTTCTAAGTAAACACAATAAATCTGTATAAAGAAGAAACAAGGGGAAAGAAATATTTCGAAACTTTGTTTTGATAAACAGAACTGTCGTTTGTAAACACTACACGTGTTGATGTTGCCTCGTGGCAGAACAGGAAGACAAGATACTGTTTACAACTTTATTTATGGTTTTAGTTTCAACTTTTACTTTCAACACCACAAATAGGCTACTACTTTGGCACACAGTTATTATGTGTACACGAAGCATAAATATGATCCGGGTTTTACTAAACATTGCATTTAAAATCTGGCTCAATAACAACCAAAATATAGACGTAGAATATTGTTAGGTTAATAAATTCATACAGAATATTTTATAGTTTAGGTGAAATAATGATTTAAGAAATATTTTATATTTTTTAGAAGCTCGTGAAAAACTCAGATCAAACTGTTGCAAAAGTTGTTCAACTAAATTAAAGAAGGCTTGTTGGGATATTATAGTAATTTTTATTTTAACTCTGGTCTAAACATATAGAAAATGGGAACTAATTAAAACTTTTCTTATTGGCATTTGTAATATTAGCTGCATATTGTATACGTTTAAGTCTTAAAGTCTATTAGTTTTGTTAACCAAATCTAAATGGCAAGCTTAAAGTTCAAATTCAGAGAAAATGTAAACAACTAAAACGAATTTAAGTTTGGAATCAGACTGAAGTAAATTAATCACAATTTCAGAAGAAAATATCTCTTAATTACAACAGCTGAGTTTGAAAGTAAAATTAAACTAATGATCGCAAAGAGGACACACTATAATATAATTCCAAGATAGAACCAAGTAACCAATTAAAAATAACAGCACATGATCTTTGAAAATTACTTTAATATTTATTCATTATATTTTAAACATAAGTCCCTCAGTAAATTAACTAATGAAACCCTTTTTTACATGTTCTGCTTTATAACATTGAATTCATGTATACTTTAGAACTAAAAAACTAGTTTCGAAATATTGGGCATATGATTTTGTTTTAACTATTTAATTAAAAATACAAAATATAAACATTTCAAAGTTTTAAAGGTTGTAATGAGTTTTCTTCTATCAATTTCTTCCATCGATATTCTTTCTACTTTATTTTGTTTCGGTGATTAACAATTAGTTTGAAATTAATAGGTGAGGGGCCTATTAGTACAACACCGGCCTACATGTGTTATTCTTAATAAAATCAACTTTTTTAGAGGTTTATTTCTACATGAAATTTTAAATGTATGCCTACAAAAATCTTAAAAAACATGTAAAAGGTTTTTGTAAAATATTCTTACACGTACCGCGTAGCCTTATTTATCAACATCTTGATGCCGTTAGAGGGATGAGTAAAGGGAATATTACGAAATCAAATTTTAGTTTAACAATTCAACCAATCACTAAACACAAGTGGCCATACTTTACGTTTGAGGTAGTTATAACAAATAAGTATTCCACAGGTAATTATTATTTAAATATTTGCGATACCAAAAATTAATCCACTGATTTATTAATTTGCATACTTAAAAACTGCATGTATAGACACATAAAAACTACAATTACTCAAGGTGATTTTATTTGGTTGTCAACCTGGAGATTTAAATATGACAATATAACTTCGTTAACGTTTTTAATCGTTTCCATTTTCAGATATATCGAAGATTGTGTTCTCAAATTTGAAGGTATTGTAAAAACCTTTTAATGTACTCAAAACACATATTATATTAAAACTTGTATATAAAAGTGGTTAAAATACTTCAATTTAGCAGGATCCATAAAGTATAAAATATAATATTTATACATTTAAAGTTCTTAAATATATTATATTAATTGCACAATAAATGCCTCTTCGTTAGAGTTGTATATAACATTTTAACCTTACAAATAATAAATAGAAACTATAAAGTGTGTTCTATCGCGGCAGTAAGGTATAGGATGGGTAATAAGTCCCTAGGGTAGAGGTCTGGGTTATTCAATATAATATGTACTCTGCAGAATATTAAGTATTTTATCTTGATGCAATATTACTTATATCTCACTTGAAGGATAGTATCAATATATAAAATTCATAACTTTTGTATTGTGTTAAAAAATAACTCAAGTATGGTGTAATAAAGCAATTTAATGCATAAACGTAAATGCCACAAGTAAGTGAATATAAAGTTAAAGATTTAATTGTTAAATTCAAATATTTGATGAAACAGATAGAAATATAATATTTGAGAATTTAATATCATTTCAATCATTTTCATCACGGTATACAAACAAAATATTGATTTTAAGTTAAACCTTTAATATATTTATTTCCCTTGGATACTTTTGTGGTTAGGGAAAATTCTCGTAACATTTTTGACTATAATCAGATTGATATATCTACATGAATAAAAATTAAATGCTGTATAATTGTAAACGCATCACTTTGAGAACTGCTTGACCAATTTGGCTATTTTTTATTTAGAATGATCGTAAAAGTCCAAATCAGGTTTTTAAGGAAAACAGTTTTAAAAAGTTGCCCTGAAAATTTTCAAATTTGGGAACACTGAACTTACTTTTTATATGGGATTTTTTTATGACTCAAGACCATAACTAACGAGAACAGCTGTTCGGATAAAATGCTTACCAATAAATGTTTGTTTACATTCGTTACCATAGCCACAATACTTAGCAAATTGACAAACTAAAATAAAAATCATCGATAATTTCACAAAAAATTCACAATTTCCACATATTAGTACCAGGATTGTTTATACTATTCCTGACGTAAGAACCATTTGCAATTCGATTTCTTAAGTCTAAGTAATGAAATGGAATAACTTCTCTTAAAATTAAATCAAGCAATAGCGAAGCATTGCCGGTCCTCTAGTCTTATTTAAATATAAGAAAGTGTACGACTTATTTAAATGTAAGAAAGTGGAAAAATTATTTTTGAGAAAGATAAACCATATTTCTTGTTAAAAATACAAAACACGCCTGCAGTAATGAAAAGGTTTTTCCACCGGGCGTTATGATATTGTATTGCTGCTGTTACTTTAAACGTTATCCGGAGGAGCATCAAATGCAGAGAGTAACTTTACAAAACCCTTTGACAAATGAAAGTTTCGTGCTAAGCTTTACAATGTTTCACCCTGAAGTCCACTCTCTTTGCTTGACATTTGGTTCAAACTGTAAAATCTTATTGGAGCTTGTACAAATATTTCAAAAGGTATGAATAATAAATTAGAAAAAAACTGTTTATAAAACAATTAAACCGTTTTTATTATAACATTTCTAAAATAATACTCATAAAGGCTTAGTTTTCATTACTTACAATTATTTACATTACTTACTTACAAAATATTACTCGTATTTTAGGATTATACTCTAGTTGTTATGTTCTTTATTAATAAACACTGTGTAGGTCTTATCTCTGATCTTCTACACTGTAGAACTGTTTTGATGGTATTAAAATTTTTTTTTTTTTTTTTTTTTTTTTTCTACAATTATTCAGTTATGCATGATTAAATGAAACATTTTAATCAGTGGATGAAGGCAGATGATTCATCTCCCCCCTCCAAATATTCACTTATTTCTTAATAATGTATCTGTCCCCAAACCCCCCCGTCTTAAATCTGTTAAATATTGTAACTTGTAACTTGTAATATTAAATTCCTTTGTTATTTTTTTGAATTTAAAACCTACATTTATATTTTCCTAATTTTATTTTTATAAATACCGTACTTAAACTATTTAATAATACATAACCGGATAATATTTTTAAATTGATTTTATTGTTATCTGTATAAATACAGAAATATAAAGTTTAAAGGAACTTTCTAGTTTTAAGTTGATATTTAATTACAATATTCAGGATATTTAATTACAATCATAATAGTGATTTGCATTTTGAGTTAAAATAATAAAATTTTACAAACAATAGATTTTTTCTGCAATTTAAATAACGATTGATAATCATTTGCAAAATTCTTACTCAATTTACTTTTATAAAATAATACACTCATTCTTATGTGTTGGCTTAGTTATGCTTTTAAAAACAACTTTCATTTTTGTAACCTCTAAATAAAGTTATTTAATCATTTTTTTCTAACCATAAATGAAACAGAAAGAAATTTATATTCATGTCATCTTTTGTAAATTCAAATTTAAGTATATTTGCATTCATGAACTGTGATAAACTTGATAATGGCAGGCTCTCGTGCGGGACACGAGATATAATACATTTTTATATCATATATTAAAACTATTGGACCAAAGAGATATTTACCCTTAAAGATCCTACTTTTGTACTTCTTATATTATTTTTTTACATATATAGTAATTACCTTGTTTATATCTTGTGTTGTCTACACTTACGTACAATGCTCAGATATATTTATATTTTGTATTAAATTAAAGATTTATGATCAGAGACAATGAAAAGTTATTTATTCATCCTAGATTATTTCACAATGATTTTGATTTGTCGGTATTCGTGAACCTAATATTTTTTATATCAACATTAAAATAAAAGTAATTTCAATCCTGTATGTCCCAAACTTATGGAATTTACAGCATTGCCAGACTACCATCTATATCTTCCATATAAATTGATTTTTAAATGTTCTTTGAAAGCAGACTCAGGTGGTGCAATGGTTAGTGTGTTCGTCCAGTTTGACAAAGTTGAAACCAATTCACAATTTTGTGCAGGTTTAAAACTTAATTACTGGTTTACAGTTTACTTACGAAAATCACTTTGACGGGATCATTTTAATTTTAATTAACTGCTTAAATGCAAAATGAATGTTCTTACTTCATTCTTTAGATAGATGTTTTTTACATTTATTTAATAAAGTAAAAGAGTTTATTGAAATTTGTATTCCGCAAATAAGAACTGAATAAATCTACATTTTACATTCAAAGCACGTCTGACATTTGTCCTATAAAGCTCTCTGGAATAAAATACTGTTTTACAAGTCATTGGGGAATCGATTTTAACATTTGAATAGCATTAGTTGAATGTATAATTGAAATATTTGTAAAGATCTGAGTTCATTGTTGGAACAAACGAAGGGCTGTGGGTAATGACATGGTAACCCACACTTCGGTTAAATTTAAGTTATGATAAGCCACATGTACTGCCAATAGCAACGTTTCTGATGCACTACTTATTTCATAAAAAAATCAACAGATGGCAGAGCAGTTCACTTTTTGGTATCCCACAACTGACTAATTTGAAGTTCAAAACTTGGTAACCCTCATAACCACGTGTTTGCAATGGAAGAATCAAGGAGTGAAGTACCGATGAAAAGGCGAAGAAAAAGACTTTTTGACTTTAATGCAAGTGACGTTTTTGACGTAGACGAATTTTTTTAAGATTCAGGAAGTGAATAAAATCCAGGAAGTGACATAAATAGTGATTTAGAGGATGTAAGCGGGACTGTAAGTATAGCAGCCTGTTTATTTAAAGGTTATGTAGGTTATCATGTTATGCAGTGCATGAAAGTAAATATTGCAACATAAGCCCTCTTTAAATAAAAAGTGTTGTAATAAGTAATACTTATGCTACTTTTATACCCAACAATAAGATTTTCAACATATTTTGGCTGTTAATAATTCCATAAAAATAATTGTGTGGCTTACTTTCCGAAAGGCTTCCTAATGTGGGTTACCTATACAACCTTCTAAAACAAGTTTTCTTGTTTTAGGTAGGAACTGAGGATAATGGTGCAGAACATGTAAGCGAGGCTGCTCATAGCACTGATCTCTATTTAGGAGAGGATAGACCCGCACAAATGGAAGTTGAAATAGCAGAAGAAGATAACACAGGATTACAACCTATGCCTAAAAAAGTGCCTGTGAAAGAAGTTTGTGTTAATAAAAGAAAGGAAAGTAATGTAAAAAGAAATTTAGGATTGGAGTATACTTCTGTTAAAGGGAAGAAGTGTGAAAGCGGGTGTATTGGTGATGACTGCACATGTCCAAATAAATGCTTTGAAAAGCTAAAGAAATAAGATAGGTAGGGAAAAAGTATTTAAAGAATTTTGGGGCTACGAAAACTACGACCTACAAAATTGTTACTTACATGGTCGAATAAAAATAATCACTGTAAAGCACAGATACACGAAAAAAGAAGATAGTAGGCGAAGCAATACAGTACCGTATACAATATTAAAAGAGTCTGAAGAAGTAATAGTGTGTAAAAAGGCATTTATAAATATACATGGCCTGCAAACATCAAGAGGACGAATAGAGCAGCTTGTGAAAAAAATGTCACAAGGTTTAAATACCCCTCCACTGGATAAAAGAGGGTGCCATGACGCCAGAGTAAATAAATTTACTGAAGAACAAATAGAATCTGTGCATGCACATATAAACAGCATCCCAAAATATCAAAGCCATTATAGTAGGAACGACAATCCTAACAAAGTTTACTTTGGACATGAACACTCTTTTTCTAACATAGGCTATACGAAAACTACTGCACTAAGTTTTGCAAAGAGCGGGACATAAAGCCTGTGTCAAAAGACAAGTACAGAAACATATTGAGGAAATTAAATATTGGTTTTAAACACCCCAAAAGTGATTCGTGCAAGACATGCGATTCTTTGCACATTAAAATTAAGCAATGTAGAACACACAATGAGTCATTCCAACTACAGAAGTTGTTGTCTGAGCAAGAATTACACGACAGAAAAGCAAAAGCTGGATTAGATATAATAAAACATTTAAGAAAACAAGCAAAAGAAGATGACAGTTTATATGTTTTTACATTTGACTTACAGCAAGCTCTACCTCTTCCTAAACTCAGTACAGGTCCTGCAATTTACAGTAGAAAACTTTGGGGGTGCAATATTAGTATTCATGACTGCAAAACTGAAAAGGGATTTTTTTACTTTTGGGATGAATCTGTAGCAGGTCGTGGTTCCGAAGAAATAGGCAGCTGTTTAAAAAAACACTTTGAACAATATGACGTACGTGGTGAGAGACCGGTCCTGTGGGGGCCAGAATAAAAATTGGTCCATCGTATCTTTGTGGTCGTACCTGGTAGCTACTCAATCATTAACTCATTATTTTCCAATATCAGGCCACACCTTACTTCCAAGTAACCAGGACTTTGGTCACATCGAGAGCTACTTCAGGAGACACGTCCAAGATGTTTATACTCCTCAACAGTGGGTTGGTCCTGCTACAAAAACAAATTTACAGTTACCCACATGAAAACTGAAGACTGTTTAAGTTTTTCTGATTTCAAAACAAAATTTACATTTAGGACCAAAACTGAAGACAAGCAATCAGTTGCATTTAGCAAAATGTGTAAGTTTTTCATTTTCGTCTGATGATCCCATGAAACTGCTAATAAGACACAGTTACAATGCAACGGAATTTAGGGTAAATCTATGTCCCAGTTGACAACGGGGGTCTATAAGCTCAACCGTGTTTCCTCAGAAACATGACTCAAGAAGAAAAATTGATAGGGCTAGGGGGGGTATTACTTCCCTCAAAGACTACATACCTAAAGTGTTCTGGGAAAACTACTATGGGAAACTCACTCAAGGGCGCAAGCCACAAGCACAAGGTGAACTAGATGAAGAACCAGAAGAAGTTATTGAAAATGAAGAAGAATCATCTTCTGTTGTAAATAATGATTTGCAAATTTAAGTTTTACGTTTTAAAACGTTTTAGAAGGTGAAATAGGTGGAACTGTCTTTAGGGGAGTCTTGTCCCTTGTTTGTAAAAACTAAATAGGAAGTTTTTTAAAAAAATTTTTTGCTTATTTTATGAACCGTTTTTACATCTAACCTAGCTTTTCTGGTGTGTAATTCTTGCTCAGACAACAACTTCTGTAGTTCTGATGACTCATTGTGCATTCCACATTGCTTTAATTTAATGTGCAAATAATTCAGTTCTTTGTCTCTTTAGATTGTTCTTCTCCCTATTTCACATTCTAAAATCGTTCATCTTGCCGAATTTGACTTTTTTAACCTCAACACATGTAAAGTATTTGTTGTGTTCATCTTTTTTGTTTCAAATAATAAAGTTTTTTAATTTTCACAAAGACTGACTGAATTGATTTTTATCCTGGAAAGTGCTCTGAAGATGTTTTATTGTTCATGGTAAGCCACACAAAAATATTTTTTACTCAAGTTAATAATACAAAACATAATAACACACTAAAAATATTAAAAAAAATTAAAAAAACATATTTTGATTTGAAAATCCGGTTTAAAAGTACTACTGAAGTTTATTTAAAAAAACTTACAAACTTTACTTTGAAAGTGATTTCTAGAAGACAAAATCGTAAATTGCCTGAAATTAGGGTTTTGTGGGTTACCATGTTATTGCTCACAGCCCTTGTGCAAATTAGTAAATAAACCAGGATGGATTAATTGTTAATTAATTTCTTCCAGATAAAAGCAGATACTATACAACTGACAAAGAATTAGCCCATCGCCTTAAAGGTGTTTTCAGTAAGTAGGCTGAATAACTTTTATAACATAAGGTTAATATAAGTTAGTGAATAAGTATAAGTAGTAATAAACGTAGTTGGTAAAACTACGTGAACACTGATGTAAATATCAATTTAAAGGATATGGCCTCAAATTTGAAATATAAATAGCGAAATAACTAAATACTTGTAAAGCAAATTAAAACCTATCTTTATGTTTTACAAAGAGTTACAAAAATGAGATCTGTCGGTCAGCTGATTGAAATTTTTTTGAGTTGGTAAAATAATCAGCTGTTTACTGGAATACTTTCAAAAAACTGGGAAGAATATTTCTTTGAGACTATCACTAACTTTGTTCATTCTTTGGAATAATTTAAATCAATATGTTTTAGTTTTAGGTTTTCTTTAGATCAAAGGCATGAACATTTTTTTTAAACTGTTGTAATGTCTGGTAAGTGGTAAATTTTCGTTCAGCAATATATATATATATATATGGCTGTTAGTTATTGCTCTCCCATATGTGATAGAATTGACAAATACTTTTTGTAAGTTATCATTAACTGTTATAACAAAAACATACATCCTGCTTTGGTGGTGTCTCTCTCTTCAAAATATTGGATTTTGTATTACTGCATTTTATAATAAATTAATGTAACTCTGTGTACGTGTTGTAGCTATTTAAGAGTCGAACACATGAATTCAACGAACAAAGAGTCGAACATTTTTGTACTTATTATTATTGGAATAAATTATTCCACAAAAATAATTCTTGTTTTTAATTTTTCAGCATAAAAAGTGCAATTTCAGTATTGCGTTTCACGTACAATGGTTTTAGTTCAAAAAGCACTAGTAACATTCACATTATTGATAATTTATTAAAAATAACAATAAAAAACGTATAACGTAATTCTACAAAAAGTAAACAATGCAATTCGAAAGAAAATACAATAAAACCAAGTATTTTAAAAACAAAAAGAGACACAAACAAAACCAGTAACAAAACAAACTTAAAACCCTAATGTCTAATAATAATAAAAGGAATAAAATAATGCAGCTCTAAGAGCTTTCCCTTTTTAAGGGAATTTGCGTATTTCTAATAATTTAAATAACAGAAAAAACTAAGTGAATCAGAGATAAAGAGATTTTCGGGAACAGTTAAATTGTTTATACATTAAATATAAGTTAAGACTAAATACAAACAACTGAGCAATTTTTGAAATAAATTAAACATTGATTCGGTGATGATTATAAATTCAATTCTCATTTAATTTCATACTAAAATAAAGGTGTATATATTAAACATATATACTCATACTAAACTTACATATAATCACACTCACATAACGTAATATATGAATAATAAAGACACTTTCTGATACACGTCCAAATACATATGCAACATATTCAAAAGCACATAAACAAATACACATACAACACTTTAAGATATGCAAATTCAATAAATATTTCACATCACTTAAACTCATTTTTTCAACATCAAAACGACTTCATCTAATAAAAACATTTCTAATAGTCATGAACAAAGTTCAATGCCTAAAAGCTAGTTTGTTCAAAAGATTTATATTTTTTTTTTTTTATAAGTGTTTACAAATATTAATGTATTTAGCAATAAAACTTAATTAAAGAAAATTAGTCCAAACTTTAAAAAATATGAATAATTTATATTGACACTAAAGTTATTATTATATCTAACTGTAATTAATTTTCTTCATTTTCTTAAACCAAACCTTAAAGATGGTTCAAACAATTAATATTTTGATTGAATTTAACTGTTAACTGATAATATCTAAATTGTTATGTTGATATGCATTTCAAAGAATTAAAAAACCCTGACAGTTATGTATTTTGTAGTTTTAACAATAGTGAAGTGTATTTCATCAACTGCTAAGATATTTTTACAGAACATTGAATACAATTTCAATTAATTAACAAATTTCAAAACATTAGCGAAACTATGTAAATGCGTTATTTATTTGTAAATAATTTCTCGTCAAATATTTATAAGCATAATGAAGCGTATAAATTTGGTTTAAAGTAGTAATTCAATATCAACTAGAATGGATACACAATTTTTTATGTTGTTGAAAACAAAGTTCACTTTCTGGCACTCTTGACGTAGTAAATAACAGCTGTTATCCAAGATTTAGAGTCGAACGTAAACTCAACGTACTTCCTGAGTTTAAAACTCCAATTAAAATACGATCAACTGAGCTTCTAAAACTAAACCGATTTCCAATACTTTATTTAAATACATTGAGTCTACCAATCCGTCAATTTAAATAGGATTAATTTAAATTGCAAAAGAATGAGATTCGCCTTAATTACATCTGCTGTGCAAAGTAGAGATACATTCCTCAGTTTACGCTTTCAAATGCATACAGACATTGTCTTTTACTTTAAGTACATATATGTATTATATACATAAATGTATCCTGCAGCACACTTAGTTAATTCGAAACTTAAATTAATTTAAAAGTACGAATATTGGTTTAAAGTACAAAACGACCATTCTCATATTATAGCTGAAACCTTTAAAAACTATGGCACCATTACAATATATCCAGAGTGATACCGATATAAGAAAGGCATTGCCGCAGATTGGGCAAATTGCCGACCAAGCGTTCCTTTTCGGAATAACTTACAAATTGCAACTCTGCACTATTGTACAAATGACGGAGCAGTAATACATCTGCAGATGTACTTCAGTTGTTGAAGAAGGAAGTATTTGATTATAAAAGAAGTATTGAGTTATTTTATTTACGTACAGTTTCATATCATTTTTATTAAGTTCATTCTTTCTACATTCACATGGACATGATAAATTATAACTGTCATTGATTTGAGAATTAAGGTGGCATTTCATTCATATGCTACAAACGTTTAATTTTGTTTCTTATATTTCAGGCAAACAACATTCCCAGTCAATCTAAACTAATGAATTATAGCTGCATAAGAAAACGTTTCTGCAGAATATCCATGTACCCATCAAACCATCAAACACAGTGATAAATGAACAAAATTCGTCTACCATTCCATAGACAAGGTACCTCTATAATTCTCTATCTACATTTAATATATGTACTTCAAACTTTATATGAATTGGAAGTGTTCTAAACACACTAGAAGAAAGGAAGCTGTAAAATAATGCATAGAACTATTGTCAGTGTGCTTCAGCCAAAATGTCTTCACTTTAAAAACAAAATGTACATACAAAATAATGCAGCAGTATTGGGAAATAAGAAATTAGGGTTGTTAGATAACTTTATAAATAAAATTTAAATTAGCCATATCATAAATACAATTAACAAGTTATTTACAAACATAAAATACTACAATCGATAAGTAGATGGCATAATTTGTTTACATGTTAGTGCAACGAGACCAATTATTTACAACTACTTCCCGTGCTAAAATTTAACTCCGAAATAGGAAACAACAATAGCCTAAATTACGTCAAATTTACCACCGCCAGAATATACAGCAAACAGGAAAATTATTTTCATTTATAAACGCAGAAGTGTTTGCCTTATTGAAACTAAAGGCCACGTTACATTCTCATTATTCTTTCGTTAGCTATTTGTTAATTAATGATCGTACATACTTGAGATTACTTGAATATTTTTCATTTTTTGTGATCCTATTTTGTCATAATTTGATCAAATTTGATAGCAATATTACTCATTTTACTTAGAATATGTTTCAAAAATTATGTAAATATTTCATTGACCATTACTTTTACACAATTTGCAACTTCGTTAGTGAATGATTCGAAGCCGATTTTTCACTTTTTTCAGTTTAGAATATGAAGTATAAATGGGTGGCCATATTTACTGCATAGACAACAAAATTAGTAATTTATGAAAGAAAATAGTTTACTATCACAACTTAACCTAAGGTTTCAATAAAAATAAGCAAATAGTAAGTTAATAAGGTATTGTTATTTACCGCAAGATAAGTCCGACGATTATTGAATTCTTTTTTTAATATGGTTGACACCTTAGATAAGTAAAACCCAAAGAATTAACCTTTCAGAGAGAAGAGTGAAATTCAAATTTTACATTTAAATACAAATGAAGAAAATTTGGCAGTTTCCGGGCGTTTTGTGAGGCTTACGAAATGCCGTTTCCTTCAAAGAGCAATCATTATAGCAATCAGTGTACGTTCTTTCCCTGTTTGTCATGCTATGGAGTAAAATAACGCAGTTTGTAAGTTAATTTATATTATATGAATTAACTAAAACAAGTTAACTTACTAAAATGTAACGAAATGGTTAATTATCTAATGTTCCTGAATGAAAGATAAAGGTGTTACAAACATAGATTGTAAAATACGTGTTTATAATGTCAAACACTGCTAAATTAATCCTAACTATAATTTGGCAAAACTATATACTCACTTTAGTTTTAACTAGGAAACTAAATCAACTGTTCATTTAACTTACAGCACTACGCTTGGTGTTTTTATGCTTTACTAGTTTTACACGATTTATAAAATAATAAACTTATACAGAAATCTTCATTCTTTGCAAGTATGCTTACATTTATAATCAATACTTCCTTACGACTTGCCAATCAGTAAATCAGAAATCAAGTAAATCCAGATTGGAAAATCCTAAATTCAAATCATTGCTAAATATCTGGTAGATGGTGCATCTGTAGTAAGAGTTTAGGAGAGCGGAAGTAAATAAAGCTGTGGTTGGATCACTTCCACGGAGATTTGCTAGATACCATAGATTGCATTGTGGCGCTAAAGACAGTAACCAACCATTCAACAAGTGGATAAATCGCAAAGTATAGAAAACATATCAAAGTCAAAAGCATCTGTAAACATGCTTTTTCAAAGTTTTATGTTAAAGACAGTTTTGTATAAATTTGTGATGGCAATGAATTCTACACGCCTAACTCAGTGTACTTGATACTTTCGAAAGTAAGGAAAATTGTACAAATTTATGAATTTTAGGTTAGTTATTAAAAAAAGAAGACGAAAATTAGGAGAATACAACCACAGAATGTTATTCAAGTTTACCTGTCAATATATCGCTGCAGTAAGGAGAAGTTTATTTATCTATTTAATATTGGTTTGTTTGACAAAACGTATTTGTATAAAACAGATCATATTAGAACACATTGGAACAATACACACAAAAACAAAAAATACAATTAAACTATAAGCAGCGTATAAAGTGGAGAAAAATATACAATAATAATATAAATCGACAAAATTGAATAAATTAATAACATAAAACGCACTGCAAAAAAAGAGATCACATCCATCACAAAACGACCATCATCATCTACCTATGGACGATCATGATGCACAAACTCATCCACCGATGTTTAGGACCTGGAATTTGTTTAATGTAAATAATGATAAAATAATAAAACATTACTTCCTATTTTATGCGATGTTTTTAGTAGTACAGGGTGTCAATTAAGTCTGGGTACGGTTTAATATTTCGTATATAAGGAAATTTTGAAGGTAGATGTGATTGAGGAACCTACTCTTCCTCAAACCACCTTCCTATTTAAAAAACAAAGTTACATTCAAAATGGCGGATCCAAGATGGCGGAAATTTTTTGTTGATATCGTAATAAAATAGTATTTTTACATAGAGTAGGTTCCTCAATCACATTTACCTTCAAATTTTCCTTATATACGAAATATTAAACCGTACCCAGACTTAATTGACACCCTGTATATTTACACAGGGTAACCATTTCATAATTTCTTCGATTTTTCTTTTCTTGATAAGTAAAGTTTATGAAAATATGACATAGTTTAACATATGAATAATTTCTTTTTTCTAATACGCTGATGACCGTAACTTATACAAAAGGTTAAATAAAATACATAATATAAATAAAAAGTATAGAAATAATTGTAACATAATTCACAATGCAGAGGCAAGAATTGTGTTAGTTTTGATGTTGTCTCGCTTTGGAATGGCAAACTTCAGTATCGGTTTGCCATACAATCTCTTCTCGCTCTTGAGTTTCTTAAGTCCTGTCCCGTCTCGTGTCGTCTCATGAGTGTTATATAATTTTATTTAAAGTACGCTACTAAGTACTATTGTTATTCCTCATAATACTAAATATGTAAAATATTATACTTTAAGTGGAAACGACGATATTGCTCATTTTATCATGCATTTAATATGGTAAAGAACACATAGAATTTGTTTGTCATTATTTTAGAAAACTACGCCTTTACTAATAAAATACCAAGTAGCAAACATAGGCTACACGAGTTTTAAACATTTCCGCAGTACTTAAATAAAGCCCGTCCAATTTTTATCAAATCTAACGAAGCATAAACTGTTTCTAGGGAGTATTTCACGCTTTACTTACTATGAATGAGAACAGAAAATCCTTCTATTATAAGCCTTACGTACTGAATGGATGCAATGAAAAGTAGACAAGGGTCAGTAGAATAAAACTTATTTTGAACTGTGCGAACCACCCGAGCTGAAAATAAATTAGTTTGAAAAACAGCAAAGTTTCAAACAAACAATTTTAATTAAACTTAAGCTGTTTACGTAACTTCCCGATTTACAAAAGTTTTAAAGCTTTTTAAGTTTTTAAAATTAAAGTTGTGGAATACTCACAAACTTAATTTGTTAAATGTAGGTTCGTTGCTCGTTGCTTTATACTTTATTTAGCAGGGTTGCCGTTATATTACCACAAATGGTGAGAAAATGATTGTTGTGAGTACGAACTAGTACGAATTTAAATACTAAAATAACTCACAGAAATATAAAAACTTAATATAAGTTTGTTATGTATGGTTTAAAATTATATTATAATGTCGAAACTAGAATTAAATATTAAGCTCTAGACCGGATTTGTTAATATACTTTTTGAATAGATCAGGGTAATGTCGACCGCAGAATTTAATCATCCTTCTTAGAACCACTAATACTTATATTGTCCATGTCTTGGTTCAACTTTGATATTACCTCATTTTATAAAAATCTATCAAAATTAAACTAAGAATTAGTTTATAAGTACTTATATTACTTTATACGCACTTAAAATGTGTAAATTACTTTATAACACATACGTTTATACTTAAGTCGAAATTAGGTAGTATTGTTGTCCCATATTAGTTAGTTGCATATTTTTGTATTTTGGTTGTTCATATATTCAAAGTTAATGTATGATTATCGCACTGCTCGATATTGTATAGCACATATACTAACCTCCATGTAAGCAGAATACTTCAAATGTACCTATTGTGTCAAACCCTTAAAATATATAATACAGTACACAGGTTACACTGTTTCTTGGAAGAAAATACTACTTGTACGGCCATCTTATTATCCCTATTTTTACAGAAATACACCTGGTTTCGGCGTGAATAAATGAATTATTTAAAAATGCTAAGATACTGTTAAAATAAAACATGTAAAATAACAACTTTTCTGTTAAATTTTTATTTAGCTTTTAAACTACAATGGTTAATAACTTTAGGTAGATAGAATGTGGTGATTTTTAACTTAAAACTAAGGAAAAAACCATCAGAAATTTCTAAAAATATTATTTCTGAAATTTCAGTCACGTTTTATTGTACAGGAAATGGGTTTATCTGCAAAAAAAAATTAAACCAATCAAATACATCTGCAGATATTTATGTTTCTACTGATACTATTTATGGATTTCTGCAAAGTTGCAATGTGTAGGTTAATCAAAAAAGCAAGGCATGTTTATAGTTTATAGATCTGCGACATTACCTTCAAAAGTCTTTATCTGTTAGAAAGTAATTTAGTTATGGAGTATAGAGTAAAATAAAAACTTAATTAAAACACAATCCATGGATTTAATAAAATATTACAAATACATGTTAGCCTTCTCGACAAATTACTCGCTTACTGCGGCAATTATAAGACAGAATAATACAGACTAATTAAAATAAAGTATAGATATTTTGTACTACCTACTCTAGTTAAAAATGAAACACAACACATAATATTTGTTACTAGAAAATTTCAAATGAATTGTGTACTGTTACCCATAAACTTTAATGATATAACAATACTTAAAATTTGTATTTTGTAAATGTTACACACGCGTTTACCGTCGACTATAAAATAAACAGAGACACGCTATGAAATGGGTTTACAAAAGTTGTATTTATTAGTAACAACAAATTGATTGGTGCTATCAGGAATGGATGGTTTATGAAATGATCCATGAATGATGTGACTACTGTTTATTTTTTTAAATCTGATTTTGGTAACATTACAGTACATAATAATGTCAGTAAACCGCTACTTCTCCAGTAAACTAAAACACAGTTAAAAGGTTGTGGAAGCTTGTGCGATAACTATGGACTTTAAAGTTTTTTAATTGAAAAATACTAAAAATCTCGACTTTTGTGCAACTAAAAAATATTGTTTTTACAAATTTTTGACTTTTTGATTGTGTGCAAAACAAATCACTCTAATAATTTAATTACCATCATGTTATTGTCCATTAACATTTTATTAATATCTTTAGTTAATAAATTGCCGTTAATTTTAAAATTAGTATTACTTCAAAAGGGAAATTACATTTAATACAATAACCTTACCCGATAAAATGATAAAAGATCAGCGGTTATAACATTATTTCAAGAGAATTAAAACATTTACGTGTTCATTCAAACAAGACAATTCTCAAAGTGTTTTAACTATACCTTTGTTGGGGCTTCAAGACTTATATAATTTTCAACTATAATTAAAAGAACAAAACTTTGCATAGATAGACAGACTTTGAACTTTCAACCACTTATAATTAAGTAAACGTATTATCATACACAATGTAAAGTCTACTAAGTTTAAATTTTAAATATGTTGCTCAAAGTTTATTTTAAGTGTTTAATGTATCGAATAAATTGTAATAAATAGGTTAATATAGGTCTACATCTTAATTAATTAATTATTAATATTGTAAGACTTGTGTAAAAGTGTGACTTTTTATCATGTAAGGTTACTGTAATTTAATTAAGACTACTGGAAGTTATGTAAGGTTTTGTAAAGTTACTTTGAAAGTTTTTATAGTAATAATTTTAAGTTTTGGGGGCTCCACCAGATCCTTCTTACGGATCAAATTTTAGCTTGGCATGTGACGTACTCCTAAGAACTGGGTAGAAATAAGTACAGAGACGTTTTCACTAAATTGTTAAATATATTCTGAAATTTCTGAAAACAGTTCCTACAATAATTATTTTTCGCAAAATAGTTAAATACATGTAAATGTGATACAATTAATTTTTACTCAATTTATATTTTCTAAAGTAATCAAGTGAAAGTTTACATCCACCTAAGTAGGGCGGTGCTGGTCATTAAATCTCCTGCTCTCTTAACCTTTAATCTATGTATCTTATGTTAATGATTGAATCTAAATTTCTTCTAATTACTAGTACATAACAAAATCTGATATTACAAAATGTATTATATTATTTATAGATACTTACGAAATGTATTATATTATTTATAGATTTATTTGAATGATATTAAGTTGATTTGGTGACTGATCTCGATTACTTATGAGGTGTTTTAGAACCCTCTCTTCAGTTAATGCTAATGAACCAGTCCCAACACAATTATTTATTACAAATGATTATTTATTTTATTTTAAATTTATTTTAATGTTACTTATGATAAAATCCACTGAATATGATTTCGTTTGTTTTTAATTTTAACCCTCGAGGTCTTAACAATGTAATGAAATATTATATCTACTTACATAATTTTTTGTTCTCTCCCACTCTCATACACTTTGCACTTTTATAAACTCAATTATTGACTTTTATTAATTTTATGTTACACTTCACTACTGCACTTTATTCCTTGGTTTTGATGGTTCCTGGATCCATTTAATGTATGTAACTTGATTGAAAACTTTGTTTAGTGATTATAAAAAATACTTTATTACTTTATTACTTGAATGATTTATCTTACTGGTTACTTATTACTTATTACTTATTACTGGTTACTAATGATATGATGAAGTTACTTTATTAAATAATTTATGTAAAATAAAAATGATGCATCTCGAAAGGTTTGGTCTAGGTGTTGATTGATTGAATTTTAGTTGATGACAGACCTCGTGTTCTCTTCAAAATTTCCCCACCACACAGTTTCACGCATTCTAATTTGTTTTTGATTGGACTGTTTGAATTTTATATTGTTTTGATTGGCTTTCCAGTTTTACAGATTTGGCAGTATTTATCGCGTGTCTGCACTCGTTGATTCACACAGAATAACGCAAAGCAGTGTATTTATGTCTTAAGTAATTTAAGCTGGTACATCCGTTGTAACTTCCTGTTGAAATAATCTTACTCACAAAGCTAGTCTGGCCTGTTTCTATAAATTCATTTATTATGAATTTATTTAAATTTTATTTTATAATATATTATTATAATTATTTGTTGATGCTGATGTTAAAGACATTGGGTATTGGTGTTTCAAGTATTGGTGTTTACTTACCAATACTTACACTCCCACACCCTATATGAAAATTGTACCACCAATTTGATGTTATGCATATGTCTACCGTCTTGTGACTTGACGTTGTGTAATGGTATTAATTTGAATGTTGAAAATTTTCTTGAAATTATGCTATGATGTTGTTAATATGGTTAAAATTGTTTGAAGTTAATTGCGATGATGTTTATTTTTATTGCAGTAGGCCTAGCTTTTGTTTACTGAACTCCATGTTTGTGGAATGGCTGATAAAGCTTTTAGATGAGCTCTGCTTTGACAGATGTGTATTCCAATGTCTTAGCCCAGATACTGCTGCGCTAGGTTTTGTTGTCGTCAGCATAAGTTTGTAGTAGATATTAGGCCTAATGCTAGTAGGTCGGATTATTGTTTGTGTAGGTTATTTCTTGGTAATGTGTAAAGTTCTAGTTACTTTCGCAAAATGAAATGTTAGCTTGATCAGGGCCTAATTCTCAGATAACGAAGTACTATGAAGCGCTGTTATTGGAATATGTAGGCTAGTTCCCCAAGGACGTCACTTGAGAATTGCTACTATGTCTGAATGTTTACTTGCACTCCTTACTGTTGAGCCATTGTCCTTACTATACGCCTACTTAGCCTAGGTCTCTTTAAATGTTTACAAAAGTTTTTTTATAGACAGATCTCGAAGTTATTGTTTACTTTTGAAAGCGATGTTATTTAAGATTTAATAGTTATTGGTTTTACTTATTTAATTTGAAATGAGTACTATTTAATAGCTTTTATTTTTTTAAACGTTTACTATGTGTTAACAAGGCTTTAGTTCAAAAAATGTTTTTGTTTACAATACATTGCATGATAGTGACTTGAATATTCTTAATTAGTACAATTTTTAAAGCTAGTACATGTAACTTATTTCTATTCTCTACAATATTAAATATAGACAGATCTCGAGTTATTATCTACTTGTGACACTTAAATTTACACATGACATATTCATTTTTGTTTTATTTTTTTATCTTATGACCTTCTATGATACATTTTCATTCTGGAAATGTGTATTGGTTCATTTTGGTGTCTTCCATATCTTAATATCTCTACCTGGTATGTTAATTCATTTATTTTTTTAATAATTGTATATGGCCCCGTATACTTCATATCAAATTTTGTGGGTGTTTTGCCGTGGAACTCGCGTCTTATTAAGACTTCATCCCCTTGTTGGAATTCGAAGTCGGTTCTCTTCTTATCGTAATACAATTTTTGTGTTTCTTGGGCTTTTTGAATTATTTTGGGTAAAGTTTTTCGAATTTCTTGAATTTGTTTTAGATGTTGTTGGATGTCGTAATTTTGGTTTTCTTGTATTTGAATGATCTCCATGGGGTCGTTTGGTTCAAAAGCGAACATAAGTTTATTTGGAGTGAAACCGGTGCTTGTTTCGTTGAGTTGTAACAGTATACAATTTTGTCTATATATTTTGACCATGAATTTGGTTTTTCGTGTACGTAATGTGATAACATATTGGCGAGTGTGCCATTGAATTTTTCTGTTAATCCCTGTGTTTGTGGTGAATATGCGCTACTGAAAATTTGGTTTATCCCTAGTGTAGTTGTTAAGTGTTTGATTACTTCATTTTTAAAATGCGTACCCCTATCTGATTGTAGTATTCTCATTTTTCCATGTGTCAGTATCAATTGTATTAAATTTTCAGCTACGTTTTTGGCATCTGCTGTTTTGCATTTAAATGCCCAAGCATATTTCGTGGATACATCCGTACATGTTAATATATATTTGTAAGCATAAGATGAAGTAATTGGGCCTATGAAATCTATTATTATTCTGTCCATGAGCCTATGTGTCGCTAATATTGGTTTTAGTAGCCCGTATGGCTTTCTAGTTGGGATTTTCCGTTTTTGGCAGGTCTCACAAGACTTTGTATAATCTTGTACGTCTTTATTTAAATTTGGCCAGTGGTACCTATCTCTTATCTTTGCTATTGTTTTAAAGTATGAAAAATGTCCACCCGTTAAAGGACTGTCATGTGCTTGACTTAAAATTTTCTGTTTAAGTTAGTTTGGTATTGCTAAAAGTTTAGTTGTTTCTTCCCCATTGAACTGTTTGTAATACATAATTTGGTCTTCTATAATGTAATGTCTGGATTCTCTATCAATTTTTTTGTTACTCCTATCGACGTTCAAAAGTGCAAGCTTAATTTGTTTCAAATATGGATCTTGTGATTGTTTTAATTCTAAGTTTTGTGTGTCAGCGTTTATTAGAAATACATCTTCAAAGTTTTGTGGGATTTCTTCTTCTGCTTCTTGTCTTGATAAGAAATCTGGTAAACCCATTGTTTTTCCTTTTTTGTATCTTATATCTAAGTCGTAATCTACAAGTTTCGTTGCCAGCCGGCCTAATCTATTTGACGGATTTTTAAAAGTCTGAAAATATTGTAGTGCAGAGTTATCTGTAAAACATGTGATTTTTCTTCCTAATAAATATTCTCTCCAGTATTCTATGGCATATACAGGTCCTAGCATTTCCTTTTCTACTGTCGAATATCTCGATTCATGAGGTTTTAATTTTCTAGAGAGGTAAGCGATTGGAAACTCTTGGTTATTATTTGGGTCTATTTGTGTTAGTACAGCTCCTATTCCTATGTTTGACGCATCTGTGTAAACTCGCGTGTTTCTGTCCTCTTTGAAATGTGATAGCAATGGCGGATTGGTTAATATTGTTTTTATTTCTTCAAAAGCTTTGTTACAATTTTCTGTCCAAATTATTTTAAAATTTTTTTCTTGTTGGTTTTTGAGAAATTCTGTTAAAGGGTGTGTAATTTTTGCGTAGTCTTTTATAAATTTTCTGAAGAAACCTGAAACTCCTAGGAAGGCGTAATGTTTTTGGTTGTGTAAAGTTTAATATTGGTTGTATGTTTGATTGTAAAGGCTCAATCCCTTCAGTTGAGACCTTGTGACCTAATATTTCAATTTCTTTATAGAAAAATTTACATTTTTTTGTGTTTAATTTTAATTTTGCTATGTCTAATTCATTTAAAACGGCTTCTAGGTTAATTAGTTTATCTTCAAATGTTGGTGCAAAAACTATTGTATCATCAAGGTAAGAAAGGCTCTTTGAAAATAGGTGTTTTGCCAAAATTTTGTTTAGATTTTTTTGGAATATTCCAGTTGAAACCTTCAGTCCCTGAGGGAGTCTGGTAAATCGTAGCATTCTGTCTTGTGTTCTAATCGTTAACAGTGGTTTACTTTCTTCATGAACTTGTAATTGGAAGAAGGCATTTTTCAAATCTAGTTTTGTAAAGTATTGTGAGTTAGTTAAGCAACTGAACATTAGTTGCAAACTTGGTATGGGGAAATTTTCGTTTTTTATTTGTTCATTCACTTTCCTAAAATCTGCTACTAGCCTGTGTGTATTATCCTGATTTTTAACTATAAATGCTGGTGATGCATATTCTGTAAAATTTGGGCATTCTTCTAAAATTCCTGCCTTAACTAAGTTGTCTAATTCTTGGTTTAATATTTCTCTTTCCTGGTTGCTTTGTCTGTAGGGAGGTACAATTACCCCTGAATTTCCTGGGATAGTCTGTATTTTTACTGGTTTTATGTTGGCTAGTGTTAGGTCCCTGACCTCTGTTGTGAATATATGTTTATGTTTTTTTATTATTTCTGTAACTTGTCTGTGTTGTGTCTCGGTTAAATTTTCACTAATTTGAAATTGCACTCCATTTTTATCGTAAATTTGTTCTTTATTTGAGTTTTCCTGTAGTGTAGGCGGTGCGGGTGTGCTTTTTTTGTTAAATTTTTCATAAATTTGTGGTTCCTCTTTATTTTTATTTATATGGCCTATAAGTGTTCTAGGAAGCAGTGTTTGCGGTCTTTTTGACGCATTGTATATATGAACATAGTATTGATTGTCTTGATTTGATATATAGGCATGAATTTGTTTTTGCTCCCTTAAGTGTCTGTCCGTTTCAAAGTCCATGTGCTCATTATAATTTTCTATCTTTTGTATACATAAACTCTGGCCCGATGCTATTTTAATGTGTTCATTAGTTCTTATTTCTGGGCTGCTTATTATGCTGTGATTTATTATTAAACGTATATTTTTTAAATTTTCTAACCACGATTCATTCATCTCTATTATACATTCTTTGTTATTTGCTTTTAGGGTTATTTTTTTGGTTCAATAGTCTATCTTCGCTTGATTTGCTAGTAGAAAGTTATTGCCTAGTATAATTTTTGCATTTATTCCTGATGCAACATAAAATTTATTTGTGAAATTTATATTATTTATTTTAAATGGTAATGTTATCTCTCCATGGATCTTTAGATTATTGTTTGTGGCAGATTTTATTATTGTATTAGTTTGACATGTTAGTGGTTTTTGTTTTACTAGATCATAATTACATATGGATACATTGGCACCTGAGTCTATGATTGATTCAATGTTTTGTTCATCTAATGTGTCAAATGTTACATCTATTGTGCAAACTCTTGAATTTTCAGATTTGTTTAAAAATAGGGTATTATATACATCCCATGTTACATCATTTTCCGATTTCCTAGCTTTAGGTACACCATTTTGGTGTAAATATTGTTTATGAAATATACTGTATAAATCTAGGGCACTTTGTTTTTGCACGGATTGCTGTAATTCAATCGCGTTTACTTAAATTGGTCTATGGCGATCTCCGTTACGTTAATATCCTGAGGCAAGTATTGTGTTCCAACGTTGACTGAAGTTAGTGGCATTTTGCTTGCGTCATGTAAATTACAGGTCGTTTGTGTGTACTTTTGCTTTCTTAATGAAACGGAATACTGTCTTCTGTCACTGACCTTTTTGTTGTCTTGTGTAAGTAAATGCAAATTGTTTTTTTGTGTATTTTCTATGTTTGTTTTTTGAAAATTGGCGGTAGTTTTGCTCGTGTGTTTTGGGGTTGTATGGCTATTTTCTCTTCTAGTCCCCCATTTATCCCGTTTTCGGTTGAATGTTAATTTGGAATTTACGTTGGAAAAACATTGTTGAATTGTGTGGCTTTTACAATTTGAGTGAAATTGTTGATTTACATTGGCATAAGGCCTATTTTGATTTTTCATGTATAGTGGATGGGGTTTTCTTTTTAAATTGAAAGCGCATTCGCTGTTTGAGTGATTGTCCATTTTACATATGTTACAATTACACTGTCGTAAGAAATATTTGTCTGTATGGTATTTATCAATAAAACACACAAAAAAGAACTATTTCAACGATTCTGATGAAAGCACTATAATTATTTTAATCTGTTATAATATTGGCATATGTGTAAGTCAAATATTTCTTACTCCCCTATGAAAGGAGAATATTACTCTAGGAGAATATTTATGATTTGGGAGAATATTTAAATATCTGCTTTCTATAATATGTTCTTATTCGATCCGTTGAAAATCAACTTATCAAATCTGAAGGTGGATGTTGAAAAACGTTTTTCTGAAATGTATCGTTCATTTGTCTGCTTCAAAAAATTATTAAAATGCCTTTGAAACTAAGCCGTGATTTTAATTTTCAGCACAATTAAGTTTAATTATGTATTAGGAATTTGTTTTCAATGATAATCCAGTGTCATGATTAATTTTAACATTTCAGTTCAGGCTAATTTGAACCGAATTCAGTTTTGCTCCGTTGTGCCAGACATTAGAGTAGCCTACGCGAAGTTAATTGCACAGCATTATTGAATTTTGTCGTTTTAACAAAGTTAAGTATTTATTTTAAAACATCAATTGAGTCCTTTTTTGGTTTGCTTTATACACCAACAGAAAAACAAAAGTAGACCATGTTAAAAATGTCATTAGGAACACTATTGGCTGGTGAAGAGACTAACAAAAGTAATGATGTCCTAATTCTTTTTTTTTATTATTTGTTGTGTATAGAAGAAAAATTATTTTTCTATACTGAAAGTATTGCGATTGCTAGGTTGTCACTATTAACCAGATAGGTTACTACTTTGTGTATGAAGCATTCCCTCCTGACCGTAGTACAAAACACTAAGAAAAATAAACAAATTATATAGTAATGTGGATGAGTGTGCGGAAATACAACAAATTTGTTACAATTCGTAAACTATTGCAATATTTAAAATACTTCAAAATTTGTGTAGCAAACTTTATGGGGAGAGTTAGTAAAAGGTGCATAATTAAGAAACTTGTGAAAATGCGAGTTGGTGCCCTGATGATGTCGAATGAGAAACTCTCATTTTTATTATTAAGAAATTCTCACACTATCATATTATACTTATGTATAATATTCTATTATTAATGGCAATGCAAACTAAATGTTATTCTTACATGTGTTGCAATTATAGTTATGAATTAGTCTAGAATTTGTTTAGTTTTTATTATCCTAATTGAATTAGCCTAAAGAACACTAAAATTTATCAACGCTTTATTTTGTTAATCGAAATTCTTAAATTATATACAGGAGAAAAAAATGGTTTACGAGTAGGCTGCACTATAAGACAAGTATGGTCTACTTCAGAAATGATGGTGGTGCCAACGAAAAGATTTAGTTTTATGCGTTAACAGCTTTGAAGTTAAAAGTTTATTTTATGCAGAGGAATTTATTTTAAAACAGGGAAATGGATATTATTACAAATTAGATCTTAGTGTTAATCATAACAACTACAATTGACAAAATAAATTTTCCAAATGGTTTGGGTGTGTTATTTCAAAGCGATAACATTGAACTAATTGACAGACATTTAAGTCAGAAAAATATTTATAGAGAATATAACAGAAAAAAATAATTTACACCATTACTTTTAATAATGCGATTAAACTTTAATTAAACTTTAAACCATTAATTACGACCAACTTTATGATTTACCATTACATTTAGAAAAACGACTTAAGACGGTGGTTATACCATAGATTATGAAAAAGTTTAATAAATTTGTTGTTGAGAATCGTATATTTTGGGAAGATAGGCTACATAAAATTTAGTTTTTTTTTCTGTGGTATAAATACATATAGGTGTCAAAGCGCCTCCTAAATAAATAGGGAATACAGACATTGGTAGTAAATTTCTAGATGAAATGAAATAGAATTACAGCATTAATTATGATGAAAACAGTCATTATTGAATTTAACGGTGGATAAAACAAGTCTTAACTTTCCTAAAGAAAGTAGAAATTTTTGCTTTTTCATTTATTATTTAAGGGTAATATGGCTAAAGTTTAAATGTTTAAGACCTGTTACGGTTCAGGTTTGTTTCAGATATAAATAAAATATTTCAGGCCTTTACTTTTTAATTTATAACAGTTTGTTTTACTGCATTTATAATCATCTATATACAAGATCTTTTTAAATTACTATTTAAAATGTAAAATTGATTAGTGAAAAATTATAAATGAAGGAAAAGGTGGCATATGAAATTTAATGTAAAGTTTTGAACCTTTAAAAACTATATTAATTTCAGTAAACATAAAAGTACAATATTCTACACAAACCTCCAAAAAATATAAAAATGTCTGCTTTCAACCTTTCTAGAAATATTTGAACAAGCTCTATATTTAAACAACAGAACAAAAATCAATAACTATTGCAATCACCAATCACATTTTATTTACGTTTTAGTCTACGTTGTATTGCTAACTTTCTAATTAAGTCAAATAAAATGAATAATGTTTGTTGTTTCCATTTTAAATTTACGAAAAGCGTTTATAAAATATTCTAAGTTTTACTACAGCTTGAATAAATCAAATATTATTTATGATATCAAAGCAAATAAAGTATTATTTTATAAATTATCCTAAAGTCAAGGATAATATCATGTTTTAATAAAACTAACCAAAGGTATAATAAGGTTAATCAAATTAACACGTCAAGACCAGAATACATTGTAAATGAAACAAAGAGACGTCGGCAGAAGAGATAAAGCTACCGTTAGAAAGGGTGAGGAGAGGCAGTCAGCAGGATCGGGGCCTGGCGTCACCATTACACAAGATTAATTCATTGACTGGCTTTAATCGGGTTAACTCTATTGTAAAAATATGCAAGGTTCAATTATGAAAATTTTTGTATGCATGTTGAAAATATTTATTGAATCTAATTTGTTATTAACGGTTTTGCAGAATATTTAATTAAACAGTTCGACCAGGAAACTTTCAATTAGACATACCCTGTTAGAATAATTAGATACTTTGTTTTATGTTTTAAGAAGTTAGTACTTATAAATTTGTGTTATTCTTTTATTATATTTAAAAATTACACAAAATGATGTTAAAAAAATGTGTGGATTAAATAAATATGTTGTGGAAAATAATGTTTCGATTCTACATCACTACAGCCGATCCAAGCCTTTGGCTTTATTGGGAAAGGTAGACATTTTCAGATACTTTGACCTTTTTATACTTTTGTACCTTGCGAAATGTACAAAGATTTAGAAGAAATTTGTTTTCCTTACCTTAACAATGATTTTTGTATTTATTATTTATTTAGGTTATTTTTTTAATTTTAAATCATTGACTGAAGTTTATTTAAAACAGAATATTCAACTAGTGTATAGTATAAACATGTCAATGAGCTTCGAGAGACTCAAGATACAGTAAGCAAATATAACAGAAACATTCTTGATATTTTGTATACGTACTATAGAGGCCCTATAATTATAACTAATGACAGGAAAACAATGTGGCATGGTTGGCTATCTTTTATAGCTTGTCAGTTCCATCTTCAATACAGGTTGGACAGAATCAAACGAGTTGTTGTTGTCCATTTTTATCACGGCAGGAAAGAGAACCGATCCAGACTGTTTATTTCAAATAAATATGAAACATAACTGTAACACATTTGTAACAGCTATCAAACATCACTGGTTATAAGCAATACTGTTTAACTCAATTAGTCTGGATTTGTTTCAGAGATTGTGGTTACATTCAAACTTTTTATTGTATGTTCTTTATAATTATTCTAATGTTGTCCAAATGTTAACTAGTATTAAAGATTATACAAAATGATTTTAACACTACATTCAATGAGAATAAATTAAAGGTTTGAATATAATCATAGAGGCTATATTAATGGGCTAAGTTTACAATGTATATCAGAGGTTATTTTTTTTTTTTGAGTTTTACAATTTATGTAGTAATAATTTTATTTAACAATAATTTTTAATTATGCAGTGAAAGAAATAATTCAAATCGTAAGTACAAATTATTTGTTTCTGATGCTTTTTTACAAGTAATTGAAACATAGGGCCTTATACATCATGCCAAAAACGTTATGAGCGTTTAGTAGAATTCCGGGCATTTTTTCGTTTTTATAAATTAACAGTAAAATGTTTTTAAATTTTAGATCTTTCCTGTTTACATTGCCGAAAAGGTTCAAGTTTGTAAATATGTAATAATAACTGGGTTTAGGTAAATACGAGAATTTTTAAATATTTACTAACCTATTTTTCTGAAAAAAAAAATAATAAAGTGACAAAACTAACAAAACTAGCTTGTTCCACTAACAAGCCAATAAAAAATTAATTTGTGTGAATTAACCTTTGATTACAAAATAAGAGATAAGATATTAAACCACCATAATGACTATAACGTATAGCAATTACAAGAAAACATGATCAATGTCATAATCGAATTTTCTGCTGAAATAGATTTTCAAACGTTCAATTACTTAACCTGAGAGTGACTGTTGAACTAAACTCATTGTAAAGTTATAATACAAAGTAAATTACCATAATTTCGCGTTTTAATGCATTTACTACAGTAAAAAGCTATAACCTAATATATACAACTAAATAAATGTAGGCATGGTATTAGTTTACAAATAATATTGTAAAACAACCTATATGCTTATGTCTAAAAATAAATCATAATGAGAATTAGTGGTTCATTTCTACGATATTCGGCAAGAAGTAATATATGTAACTAGGCCCTATACTAATGAAAAGAAGTAATAGAATTCAAAGAAAAATTAAATTGTAAGAACATATACTGCGTGTGATATTCCATTACAAATCTAAAATAAAATACATTCTAGTGTAAGAAGTAACTTATGTGATCACTACTTATGTAAAATTTCAAAAAATATGTACGTGTTTATATTAATAATAAAAATCTAATTAAACAATTTATAATAATAAATTAAAACAATTTTAATAATAAAAATAAAATAAACATATACTTAGGCCTACTATCCAACATATATTATGTTGATTTTGTAGCATTTACGGTATCTTTCCTATGACATCTACATCCATGCAAGTTTCTAACATGTTCGGAAGGTAGGCTAAACTTTTTAAAAAAATACAAACAAAACTAAAATGGAATATTCACAATAAAATTTGTATGAAATGAAAATGGTTTAACATTTTAAGGAATATTATTAACATAGGCTGAGACATTGTGACTGAAAATTGTAACAGAGCGACACAAATTGAATCAAGAATATAACTTAAAGAAGAATTTATATAGAAACCAAAAATATCCATACTATTATTTATGTCAAGATGTAGCCTCAATTTTCGTGACTTACATTGCTAGAAATATTTTGTAACTGTAATAAAATAGAATATGCTTAACACAGGCCGTTTTCACATCACAAAATAATCTTACATCAAATGTAGTTATATGTCAACTAGTTACATTTAAACTAGTTGCTAAGCCATGAATGAAAAGTATATAAAAAACTGTATTTTTCTAAATTTATGAAAATGAAAAAAACTCGTATAGCCTACGAAAAATATTAAATAGGTACTCTGTGAAGCTACATTTTGCACTCACTGATGTAGACTGATTGAGTTTTGGGTCAGTTGAGCTCATCTCTGATGTAACGGTGTAACATACATTCTAAACTAAACAATCCAGAGTTTGGTCTGTCATCGGTTCAAATCCAGTTTAGGTCTTTGGTTTTTTCTTGTGTTGTTTCAAATGCGAATATAAGTGTAGAAATATAAAAATATACGGACAGTAAGGTCTTCAGCAAATCAGCAAAGTTAGATTTTAACTGCTATTTTGGACCTTTTGGTTATACTATCTCGTTTATATTTGTATCGTTTCATAATTTTGAGATATAAGTACAGTAGGCCCGTAGGATAATGTGATTTTATCTTTTTTCGAGTCAAATGTATTCCACTATACCAGTATACCTCCATCTTGAAGTTGTGGAAAAACTAATAACAATTTAAAATCTACGTTTTGTATAAGTTTCTTCATAAATAGTGGATAAACAACAAAGTTAGTTTTTATAATTTAAAACATTAGTTTTATACAAAATCATTTATAATTTGCATGGTTTTAAAATGTTCTGTTATACGTAGGCTACAATAGAATGCTTTTATTTGAAACATTTTAAGGCTGTGACATATCTTAAAGTTAAATAATAACTCATAAATAGAACTTTACCACCTTAAAACTTAACAAAGCAGGTTATTTCAAAACCAATAGCCGTTTAACAACAATGAAATCTACAGATTGTATGAGTCCATTAATTTTATTTAGTAAACTAAAAGTTATTTTTGACTCCATTTTAAAAAATTTAGATGTGAAAACGCAATACAAGTTTGTATGGTATACAATTGTTCTGTTATAATTACTATAAGTTATTTCAAGTTAAAAATGTAAATGTCTCTACCGCATCTAGAAGTTAACAATCTTTTTAGTCGAAAATACAAACTTTTCCGCCATTTATAAATGTAATAAAGCAATTTGGTGTAAAATTTTAAGACTGTAGCATTTCTTAAAGTAAAAAATCGTTTCATAAATCATAAATAGAACTTTACCATCACCTTAACAAAGCAGGTAATATGTAAGTTTTCATCAAAACCAGTTCATTAGTAAAAAGTATTTGATCGCCGTTTGAAAATCAAATGGGAGTGGTTTATTTTCCAGTTTAGCAAGGCAATTTTCTATCAACATTTAGTTACGTGTGAGGCACTAAATTTCAAGCCTATAGCTAACCTGTAAGTAACAGTGTGACTTTATGAAATGATACCTTAAATAATAGGTCTATGCATTTTAATATACATACTCCACATTTTCTTTTTGAGCTTTTTTAATTTGATAACCTAGTAAAACTAAGTAATGACATTAAAAGTCCCAAACTATTGCATTGTTCTGATACACAATATTATATGCATATTCAGCAATAAAGAGTTGGGAAAAAGTTATGTTCTGGTAAAAATCCAGGTATCAGGCTTGAAAATTATAAGATGAAATTAACCATGTTATATTTCAAAAACTCATCGATTTAAAGTGTCAGAAATTGCTTAAACTGTACAAACAAACTGTTCCTAACACCTGTACTTTAAACTGTACTGTAACAAAATAAAAGCTTGTAGGCCTATGTATACATTAAATTATGACTTTATGAATTTTCATTAAAATACTTTCTTTATTCTCGTGTTGTTTTAGAAGAATTACGTGAACTTTTTTGATACAAGCCATTTTCACAACTCATTTATTCAGTACCAAACCACTTCAGTAAAAACAACCCTTTTAAATTAACCCTGCCCTCAAGGGAAGAAACCATATTCGTTCGCCTAAAGTAAATAACAACGAACAAATGTGTTTAATCAATGTTATTGTTTTCAACTCCAAAACAAAATCCAACTAAAATAAAAACTTTTTTTTTTAAACCTTACCATTACATATTTGTTGATAGAATTTTTATAAAATTAGCTAAATAATTGATTAATCGTAACAAAAAGTTATTTTCACTACTTTCCTTCGAAATCTTTATACTGAAATATTTGTACTTATAAAACCAGCTTCTGTGTATTTATCAGTAAGTAAATATACTTGCCGCTTGTTTATCTTTTAATTCTTAACGTGACCGACTACCAAGCTTGAGAAACCCAATTCAAATCCAATTAAAAACAATGAATGTTTGTTTATTTAGAATTCTTGTACTGCCATTGATTGACTTGGTAGTCGATTCTTTCAGTCATGTAAAAATCATAACAAAACTGTTTAGTAAATCCCTGCACAGTTATAATTTAATCTTTATGTTAGTACATTCAAAACCTATTTAGAACATTTTAATTCCTTTTTCCATTTACATATTTTATGATTACTTTTTCGTAAAGATGTAGTAGTATTCATTACCTTAACAGTAATAGATTATATGACATAAACATGTACGATTCAAATTATTGGGTTTACAATACAACAGAAATTATTATAAAGGTAAAAAAGAACTAGCATGACTTTAAGGCTAACCTAAAAATAAGAGACACAAATGTTTTTATCAAGGTACTGTATGAAATCAGCTATTAACGTAAATGTACTAGTCTACATACAAGTACACAGTGTAGGCAGCAGGTCTTTGAACCAACACTCAACTACGTAATTTAAATGAAAAAATAACATATTGTTCACTATTTACATCCCTTAATTTTCTTTGAAATTAATTATAAAATTACAAATTATTCTTCTAAACTAGACTATTAACTTTAGACTGTTAAGTACCGTATGTGAAGAATTTTTACGCAATTTTATTTACAAATAAACTACGATCACACCTAATGTGTTCATTATACTGATTAATTACGGTTAAGCATATAACATGTGTTTTGCATTTTATATTTGTAATGTAAAAAGTTTCACGGTAATAGTTTTAGTTGCAGTTTCAAAGAATTAAACACACAATCGAGAAGACATTCCATTTTAGATGAATTACAACGAAGGAAATAAACAGATATACTTTAAACTCAATAAAAATACATTTTCTTTTTTATCTAATTGACTCCAAATACGACAGATAGCTGAATTTGTATGCCTTTGTAAATTTAACTTTTAGCTATTTATATTTCCACTAAGCACGTTTTAAGTTTCATGTTTAACTTTTTAAATTGGCCACGTCATCATGTTGAATAATAAATTGTATTTTACAACAATATAAGCAAAGTCTGGTATAATAAAGTTTGTAAATATTTCAAAATATTTATTTTGTTAATTACTACTTTGTGTTCGTCAGTTTAATTAAACTTCGTAAATATCCCTTGTTCCGCTGCATTGTAGTTGAAGACAATCCCTTTCAATGCATTTTGTAGTATTTAAATTAATTTCGAGTGTTCGTGTTTAAATTTGTATTTCTAATATACATAAAACAAAGTTGTAGATTTTGCTTTTATTATTAGAAAATTCATTATGTCTTGGAATGTAAACTACCTCTAGGATTTCTATGAAATCACTTTTTCAGTAAAACTCATTACATTTTAAAAATAAAACATTTATTGAAATAAATAAAAGTCAGCTAACTTTCCGTCTATATACAGAATAGAAAAAATAGCAGACATTTGCGAATAAAACTTTAAGTGTTCCGTACGATAGGTTTTAATTTGCACGATTGAGTCAAACATTTTCCCCGTTTTGAGTTTGTTATAAGGATATATTAGCGATTCCAGTAGAGAAATCAAGTATTTGATTTGTTTATACTTTTATAAAAAATATGATTCTGTACCTAAAACAAGCCATTATTTGAACGACACTAAATAAAAACTCCATATGCACTTTCCACTTTAAACAAATAGATCTTTATATTATTTCTACTACAGTATAATATATTACAACATGATTATTATTCGGAAATTTTATATTTTTAAATGTTACTGACAATATTATTAATTTTGTTTTTTTAACAATACACTAAAATCATTGCATCAGTTTTAAGTAGTATTATTTATTATCTAATGACATTCCCCGAGACTACATTTTAAATTATTCTCTTTAATTGTTCCGATCTACTTTACGTAGACCTAGATTCATATATATACCCTAATATATACCTAATATATACTTCTTTATATACTGTATATCAGTTTATCAAATATTAGAACTAAAGATAAAAAGGGGAGTTTGTAATTGTTATATTTATTATGTCACATGACATATATTTCAGCCAACATCGCATTCTAATAACTTTATAGGTAAATATTTGATAGTTACATCGTTCTTAACATTACTTTTGTATTCATTCATTTGAACTAGTATTACTATTTTACTCGATGTTTTACATTTTCTTAACATTAATGTTAACATAAACTGTTAAAAATATAATTCGTAATACGTTAATAATTATTTTGAAAACAAACATATTTTGTACTAATTATTTAGGCCCATTCCTTTAATTATTATTATTATTTTGATGTTATTATTATTTGTGAATTAAATATTATTTTCAGTTTGAATATTAAATGTATCACTCAAACCAGTAAATTAAATACAAAATCTCCATTAATGTTAAAATGCATTGTACAGCGTAACTGGTATTGTTATTTAATGTTTACATCTTATCAAGAAAAAATAAGTTTAGATAAAATACAGCTGAGTTATTCTGATATGTATTTATATGGCAATGGTGTGTCTATGACAGTGAATGATTTACGGTTGCAACATTATATAGTTTCCAGCTTACAAAGTAGAGTATAAAACGATTTATCTTCATAATATTTTTTACAAATAAGAAATGATTTAAACAGTTTGAAATAAGGTGTACATGCTTTACTACATGTCTGGACATTTAATATCTTGTGTTTACGTTTTACGATTTTCTAATATCCAATAATAAGATTTAGTTTGCAGAAATTAAGGTAGGTTATCTTTGAACGTGGATCTCTAAACTTGTATCTTCAATCAAAAAAAATATATAAACATTTAATTAAGACGACTAAGCAATTATTCTATGAAAATATAAAACAAAAAATGCGTCTAGTTAACTCCAGTAAGGACTTTTGGACAACTATAAATTCATTAAGGAGAAAGCGTTTTGCACAATGCCCAATACACATTGCAAGATGGGAAACAATGTTGGATTCCATATACAGAAGTGACCTTGTTGTAGAAAAGCATTTTCTTAATTTAACCCACCCAATACTTGATTCGAATATCTCATTGGATGAGCTGCTGGACAGTATCAGAACAACAAAAAACAACAAAACGCCCGGCGTTGATGGCATTGTTAACGAATGTTTCAAGTACCTACCATCTAAATGGATCCATTATATACTCAATCTGTTCAATGTAGTCTGGGATAATGAAGATATACCTGCAAAATGGGGTAAAATCAAACTAAAAATGATATTTAAACAAGGTGATACCAATGATCCCAATAACTATCGCCCAATAGCCTTAGTAAATTCCATAGTCAAAATATTTACCAAAATACTTTCTAATAGACTTGTGAAATTTATTGAAGAATTTAAGTTACTCCCTGAAGAACAGTTAGGATTCAGAAATGGAAGAGGTTGCAGGGATGGAGTATTTTGTCTATCATCTGTTGTCAACATTCATCTCAGAATAAAAAGAAGAAAAGTGTATGGTATATTCGTAGACTTGCGGAAAGCATTTGATAGCGTTCCTCACAATAAACTGTGGTCTAAGCTACACAAATTGGGTCTGGGTGGTAAGCTGACAAGAATTATACAAAACCTCTATGAAACTGCTACTGTCTCAATCGACCAAGAAGGAACATTATCCAATAGCTTTAAAGTAACATCTGGAGTGTTGCAAGGAGAAGTTCTGAGCTCGACATTATTTATTTTGTTTTTGTATGACATAGTAAGCTTCTTCCAGTCTCAAGGCTTAACAGGAATCAGTATTAATGAGAAGAGAGAAGTATTAATGTTTCTTTATGCCGATGATATCATCATATTGTCCCATTCCTTGTCTGATGCACAACGTAAACTGACTGTTTTAAAAGAATACTTTGATGATAATGGTTTGGAGGTCAATCCTTTGAAAACAAAAGCGTTGATTTTTCATAAAGGAAAAACCCCTGGAAAACTTAAACAGCTTTTTTATAACAATGAATCAATTGCAATTGTTAATGAACAGAAATATTTGGGCGTAACATTTTCCTCCTCTGGCAAATTCAGAAAAGCAGCAATTAATATTTCATCAAGAGGCTTTGCTGCACTTCCAGAACTAAATAAGATAATATTTAAGGGACACTCAGATTCCTGGAAGGCCAACTGTAAACTTTTTGACTCACTGGTAGTCAGCATTCTACAATACTGCAGCGAAACATGGGCACCACCATATGTAAACATTCTGGAAAGAGTACAGCTGACTTTCCTAAAACGATTGTTACACCTTCCTCGAAATACGCCAGATGCTTATGTGAGAATTGAGACTGGCAGAGTGCATCTAGAACTTCAAGTGTTTAAACAAATGTTAAACTGGTGGACTGCACTGCTTCAAATGAATAATGATAGTTTGCCAAGGCTGTGCTACCTCAAACTTGCCTATATCTCCTCACAGGATGTCCCATACAATTGGGTTACCTGGCTTAGATGCAAGCTGAAAAGGATTGGAGCAGAAAATATCTGGAAGAGTCAAAACCACTGGGAAATAATCAATTCAAGAAAAGATTTAGTTGCAAAATTCAAGAACAATTTAATATGCTTAGACATTGAGTCCGTTTTAAATTCAAGATTTAATGATTACTACAGACATATAAGCGGCTTAACCCCCTGTGAAACGTACTTTGAAGACAATTGTCCTTTATACATACTTAGAATTATAACTCAGTTACGTCTTGCTGGCAAGAAATATAATAGATTAATATTACAAAAAGACAACTATAGCTTTAACCCCAGTGAAATATGCCCAATATGTGTAACAGGAAATGACACTATAACTCACCTTTTGTTGGAATGTGAAGGGTATAATCTTTTTAGAAGTAAATATTTAAACAATTCCAATTGTATGAATCATTTATATAATATAGAGTCAATTTTAACTTCAAACTCAGTACAGGCCATGAAAAATGTCTACCTTTTTGTTGTGTATAGCCTAAAACTTAGGAAATCCATTTTGAATTTAATGTAATAAATTAGTTTAGTAAATATCTTCAAATAACTAACTCATGTGTAAATGTACTGATATTGTTGTTGTTTGTATAATTTTGTGTTATTTCAGTATCTGAAATTGTGTTTCGTGTTATAGTTATATTGAAATAATTTTGTAAGTATCATAAATACACCAAACAAGTTTTTAATTAGAGTAAACTAAGGAAAAGAACGAACAATGTCATGAAATATGTTATTTTTGTAAATGGTCAACATCTTGCTTATGTACACTGTACTTTAAAGCAATAAAGTTGTATTGTATTGTATTGTAGGTAGGTTATCAGTAATATTAAATTTATCATAATGAATTCTATTGGATATTACACAATAGGGATACGTTTGGTAAATTGATACTCCAATGTTTTAATTTCTATGTTTAAAAATAAAATTTATCTACAAATTTACGAAAGTATGCATAGATAAAAAACCAAAAACGTTGTATTTAGTTTATTTGAAGTTACATATTTTCCATAATATATACAATTTGATTTCAGTGAAAATGTACAGTCCCTTTTGCGATACTAAATCTCTCATTACAGATGCAGTTATTGGTTTCAAACTCTGTGCCAGTATTTTATTTTACATTTTCAACATTTTCCATGCCAACATTTTTTTTACTTTTAACGCTACAATCTCATTAAGAGGTAGAAAGTCAATTAGTTTTAAATAACACTTCTTAAAATGATTCTCATATCGAAAATAAGCTAAATCTAACTGCTAGCTTTTTGTTCTAATTAATAAGGTTCGAATACTTAACACATTTGGACATCGACTTCAAGAACAATTCTTATGACGAAATTCAAATTAATTGCATTCCGAATGTATTTTTTGTTAATGTGTTTTGCAGTTTCCTGATTTGTGTAATCAATAAAAAGCCTGGGTTGGATGGTAAACTATTGGACTAAATTGAGAATGTAGAAATATTTAATATTCAATTTCGTGTGTAAAAAATGTTTATATCGAATATTATTTGTTTGCGCCACCACTTCGTTACAATGTCTCGTAAAATAAAGTCGGTTGGATCAATTTTCACGTTCGTATTTCAAAAGAAATTATACCCGGATAAAGTTATATTCTAAAGAAGGACTTACTGTTTTGCTTTTTCAATGTTACAGTTCATATTTCTGAGTGTGGTTTAATTTTTATTTAAATCTTTTAACCCGTAAATTTAAATATCTAAGTCGTGAATATTTGGTCTATCTTCCGACAAATATGTATATTTAGTTTTAACTGTGAAAACAAACTTGGTAACTACAGTATGTCAACATAATTTATAAAAAGAGAAGAAAATAGAGAAATGTTTCATATTATGTTAAAACTTTATATTTATTGATAGGCAATAGCATTGAATGTTTCTCAAGTACTGTATTCTTTCTGAAAAATCGTAATAATAAATATTGAACTCTCATTTTTAAATCTTTTAGAAAAAATATTGTATACAAATTTGACAAATTTTGACTTTTAGAAAACAAATGTATTACAACTTGTTGTATGTATAATAGATGATTGCAGTCACAAGTTAAAGTGTTAAAGTCAAATAGAAGTTAATACAACACCAGTTTTTAACAATGCATAAATTAACGTTGGTTCAAAAGTCTCACTCTTTGTAAAACTTTTAGAAGTCATCGCTTGATAGAAAACGTTATGTTAAAGTTTTTTTTACTTTCTAATCAAACTTTAACGATGTTGAAAATGTATTTTATTTGATTCAAAAAATATTAAATTACTTTAGATGTTAAATTTGAAATAAACTTTACTGTTTTCAGTTAGAAAATATCTCTGTAAACTAAACACTACTGTGTGGATGTTTGTTTAGCACGTCCTGTAAAGTTGGAATGGGGTGTTGTTTGTTTTATTGATTTGATTATAAGAGTGTGTCGAAGATAGATATTTCTCTCCCATGGTTTTTAAATCTGTTACTGAAAATGTTAACTAACTGAGTCTTTATTATGTTCATCCCATATGATAAAATAATGTTCTCACGTTTCTCAGAAACTTATAAATTTATGCTTTAAAGACTAATTTATATTTATACCTATTTCTATAAATATAGTATACCTAATTATAAAGAAAATGAACTAAATCGAGAACGTCAGACACCCTGCACATCTATCTTCATTTATTTAAAACACATAATTTATAGCAAAATAATTACATATGTTGATTTATAAAGTATTTCTCTTTTCATTTAGTGATTCGACTACCATAGATCAAAATTTCAACTTTGCCGTTTAAAAAGTATAAAATTTCACTAATTCAAATTATAATTTGTGCGAAGTTTGATTTTAAAGCTTTGATTAAAAGCACTACAATCAAATACTATAAACGCATGATTTTGATTTTCATGATTTTATACCTTCATGTGTGCCTTTACTGATGAGGTTATAACATGTGTGCTTTGAAGTATATCATTGCTTGTAAACGTGCTACAACGAAATATGTCTATAGCTGTATCTTAAACCAAGAACAACAAATTATTAATCAGGTGCATTCAGAACGTATATCTTAGAATCTGTACATAATATACTTTACAAAATAAAATTAATATATCAAAATTTTAAATAAGCAGATAAGTATGCCTCCATCCATTGTGTCTTATCCATACTAGATAAAATCATGCTGTAACATACGTTGTATTAGTCAAAAATATTGTTCCATATTTTATGTTACATAATTAATTAAGACATGACTGAGAATGTATCATTTTGATCAAACGTAAAACTACATATATATACTATTTCGTCACCGAGGAATAAATTCTTGAAAAGTATATAAAATATTTGAGTAAAATACGATGTAAATATGTTTCTACACAATGGAATACAGAGACAATGTAAATCTCATAATGGTGTCTCGTAGGAACAAAGAAAGACATACATATTATTTGCCTTTTTGTTATTATATTTCCTTTCCTTTTTGTCTCCTCAATATGGTCTTTTATTTTTAAAAAGGTATGATGTTTGTATCTTTACTGAATTATTGTAAAAATTATGAACAACTCTTTGTTGTAGGTAAGTTTGCCATTATCAAGAAAAAATATACAGTAAAGTCTAAATAGCAGTTTCATCATTTCAAGCGTTTTTGTTTGTCTGTCCCAACTCATCCGTTAACCAATTCTAAAGTCTTTTTTGTTGTAAACTCAACAGCTTAACGTTAAAAGATCAACATCGGCTTTTATCACTAAATTTCAAATGAAAATAAAATGTGACACATACTTTTTCCATTTAAAAATACAAACTAAAATTTAAGAAGGATGACAAAATTTCAAACATGTTATTACAAAGTTTTTACACACTCATAAATAATACTGGTTGAGTTTCATGTTATAATATTCTCTGGAAACATACTTAGCTGTATCCAGCTTTTCTAAGACTAATAGAATAGAATCAAATTGTCGTTTAAATTCAAAGTTTTGATTGTCGGATCAAGAAGTTGATTACAAAAGACCTTAACATTCTTAAAAAACTTTTAAGTTTTGTAACAAACTTAATATCTGAAAATCATATCACTTGCTATTTTTAACGTTCATGTTTTTGTAACAGTAATTTCATTATTGAATGACTTTAAAAATAATGTTTAAACTGTTATTTTGTAATTATTTAACATAAGTTATTGTTTCACATTTGATAGTTCCAAAATATACTTGGTAAAATTTAATCATTTCATTTATTTGATAGTAAAAACCAAACAATACTAACAAAAATGTCACAATATACTTTCAATAACATTATTACAAATCATAAATGTCATTTATCATTATTAGATTATGTAGATAGATTACTTAATTTAGGCGGATAATTAAACAACTTCACAAAAAAGTTACTCTTTTAAAAATGACCTGCATACAAACGAATTAAGTTGAACTAAACTATTCAATAATATTTAATATTTCAATTTCTAAGATCTTCGGTCATGTTTACTAGATTACGATATAATTGGTTAAGTGTATTATGTATTTGTAAGTTTACAATAGTTCAATACTAAATCCTTGTTTCATTTAAAAGAATCTTTACATTATTTCGCGTTTTATAACAGCGAGTATGTTTGGATAATATTACTTGAAATTCTGAAAAAAGAAATTTTCTTAGGGTGACTTTACTTTGTCAGCTATTTTCTTACGAATCTTTCAAGCTTACTGAGTCATATAATGGTTAGAACAGATTTTTAATTAATATTCTATATTTAAAAAAACAGTTTCTCCTATAAAATTTAGTTTAAAAAGAAATTATAATATTCTAATACAATTTTAAGATTTATATGTGCAAATCAGAAATACGCTGTTTTGTTGATTTAAAAGGAATACTATTCAACATCTATCTACTGATAACGATAACCTAAAACTAAACCAATTTGCCAAATTCCAAGTAATATTATGAAAAAATGAATTTTTATATTAACCATCTAAAACTAAAATGAACCTTGAAAAACGGAATTAAAATCAATTACATGATAGCCTTGGCTTGGGTTGCGATGAGTGAACAGTAGAAGTTATATTCAATTAACTACAATATCCGTACCATCTCAGGTTGACATGAAAATGATTGCGATCTTCAATAAAACTCCAGGAAATCAAATTATCTGTAGAATTCAAAACACGTAATAATAAATAGGATTTTCCATAATAAATTTTTGTTGCCGAAAAACAAAAACAAAACTATAAAGTAAATAAATACAAAAAAATGTAAAAAACATGGTTTTATTTTTACAAAATTTACTTAACCAGCTGGCTGAGTCGGCACAACGGTAAGGTCTGATTGATTTGATTATTTCACCCACTAAAAATTATAAAATATCAATAAAACTAATATAAGGAAATATTTCAAACTTTAATTTTTGTGTAACATTTCTTTCAAAAACCTATATTTACATATGTAATCATCGTTTTAAAACATTGGATGTCTGAAAAGCCAACGCTGCGCGAATAACTCACATGGAAAGACTCAACTTTGTCATTTCTTTGAAGCTCTTTACCGCTCGACCGGGATATTTTGACAATTATATAGAGATTTACCTTTGGATTCGACAAGATTTTAACTTTCTAAAACTGCCATCCAATCAAAAGTCACCTTTTTTTTTGTAATGGTGGAATTCTCTTATGCAGACCTCTCGTTAGAGAATGTACTGTGGGACTCGGTCCTTCAAGACCCACTACCCACTAAACCACCTCCCTCTCCCACGTGGAAGTCACTCTGAACCGAAAGCAGGCACAAGAGTGATGCGCCGACTTATCCTGAAGGACAAGTTACACACTCCAGTACCGTAAACAGACAGAGACACTCCGCATGCTTCACTGGGGGGAGCGTTAGCAGCATCTAGAGAATTCCCTAATGGCTGCAAGCAGCAATCTAAAACGCACTGAAAAAGAAAATGGAAGCCAACAAGTTAGTGTCGATCGTGATGAAGTCGCGGCGGGAAGTACCCTATGGCGATTGTTCAGCATTATGCCGAGGTACTTGCCCAAAGGTATGGAATTTTATGTAAACCTTTGCAATTGGACAGATTTCAACTAATAAAACAACACATTTTGCTTCCGAGATATCTCTTAGAATTCGAATTATTTGAATTGACTTGTGTATATCTATTTATAGACCAAAGTTCAATCTTTCGTTTGGTGTAAAGCAAACCATATTTACTCTTAATGGTTTGGTTCGTACAGTGCTGAGAAATACTGACAAATGGGAAATTAAAAACTCGACTTTTTCACGCTCCCGAAGTGCCACTTCCAGCGGGTTTTCACACAGAACGTCGTATTTGATGCATCCATGAGAAGTTCAATTAATTCGTTTGATCTAATTTTGTGATTCAATTAAAACTAAGTCAAATACTTTTATGGAATAATAATTTACAAGTGTACAGTTCAATTCTTTGATTTATTCTCTACACTTTCCTATAAAAATATTTCGTTTTTGGGCAAAGGATGTATTATTAAATTACTATTCAAAATAAGCCTAGTTTTATTAACAGTCTTGTAGTAGAAACATAAAAACTGGTGTTTTCAAAATAAGAAATATGACATTGATAAATATTTCTATACAGTTCTATTTAGAACTAAATTACGAAACTTTTTTACATTTATGAAAAAAATGACAAATTTTACATCAATCCATTTTTTAGTTACATATATGAATTCCTTGGAAATTTTTCTATAAAAAAATCTATGAAACATTTTTGGATTGAGATACAGTTACTATTTTTAACAAAATTTTGAAAATATGCTTTCAAACGCCAAAAATCCAAAAAAATTTACATTGCCGCTTAGAAGGTTAATGTTGAAAATGAATATCTGGCTGTCACACCAGCTCAGGTTGCTCGCAACGGAACAAAAATAAAACCATGGGTCCCCTAAAAAAAATCTAGTGGAAATTTAAATAAATATGGATGTGATATCAGCTCAGAAAGACATAATAAGTCATGAAGTTTTTATTTTGTCCACTGAATATTTTGTACATGCTCTGTTAACATGATTTAAATTGGATTCCATTATACCGGAAATGTATGTACAATACTTCAGTATCGTTTCCAAGTTTACAGATTTTCTCTATACATACATATAATATATTATACATATACTCTGTATGTTTATTAGTTTACATTTATTTCTTTGAAAGGTGCGTTTGTACATTTTATATTTTACAGTAAAGAATTAAGATGAATGCATTGAATAACTTTATTAAATTTAAACTTAGTAGTTCTTTATAATGAACTAAAATTTAGTCTTTATTTATGTAGCTTTAAAAATCTTTAAAATTAATTTGAAATAAATATGCGTAGAAAATTTACCATTTAGAATATTTAATTCGTTCTTTTTTATCTTAAATAATATACTAGCTCAAGTAACATTTTTTTTTTCAAATGACATTAATATGTAATCCCAATGCGAAAAACTTGGGCGTTATTTTCACTTTCTTACATTCTATGATGTACATTAAATTCATACATATTTCCAATAATATTCGTTTATGAAAACCCTCTGGTTTTATTTTTAGGAACATATCAGTAAGCTAGTCATGTTGTGACAGGCAGAAATGTTTTCGGTTTAATAGATTTTTATATAAACCTTTATTTTCAATCCTTTTTATATCTATTCATTTTATAGTCTTCGTTTTTCAAAACTTTTTAAATCAAATACATTTTAGAAAATTTGCATATGTTTGAATTAAATAATATTACTTTTTAATTCTGACTTATTTAATAAATTTAAGCTGGTCAATTCCAGATGGTAGTTTGTATTCTTCCTATTCTTTCTAAAACTTTATTATTGCAACGTTCTTTCCATTTTATTTCGAGCAGTCTAATTTCCCTATTCAAAGTACATCCAAGTATCTAAAACTACTTACTGCATCATTTATAAATGCACTAAACGAAAAATCTATTTTCTTCAGAATTATTGTTGAACATTTAAATACTGTTATCTTCTTTCTTTTAGGTTGTTAGAAATAGAACTGTTTATGTTTATGTAAGTAGTTATGGAATTGAAAACTATCAAAGCCAATTATTTGTGATTGGATTATTAGCATTGTTTTTAATACGTTTAAAATGAGGCACATCTCGACAGATTCAATAGTTTTCTCTACTTCCAATGTGCCACCCTCTTACACAGAAAACTGATTCGTTAACACCAATATTGAAGTGCAAAGTTTTATACACCCTGTTGTTGTTCTGAAATTAATTAGCGGATATGACTTAATGCGCTTGATTATACAAATTCCTAAGTAACGGGAAAAGGCTGATCATTATTTTTAAGATATAGTAGAATATAGTTACTTTATTTGAACACACTCTGCAATGGAATGTTTCTATCCATCGAGTTAGACAACGTCTTGTATTTAACATCGTCCTTCATTATGTAGTCTCGTAATAGTTAAACTTATATAATCTGCATGGATCTTGTAAATCGTAAAAAATGGCCCCTTATAACTTCCAACATATGCAATCAAACTTCTGTTAATAATTCTTAAAACATAGTTAAAAACAACTTAGGAAAAATAAAGAGATTCCAGACAAATATTTTTAATTTCGTCTACTAATTTGTTAACACTTACCAAAACATGACGAATAGATTTTCATTTATTTTAAATTTATTATTCCTTGCAATTCCTCCATACTCATTTCTAAGGATTCAGTAACACTTTTTTAATTATTACAACTGGCTATTACAACCATTTAGTATTTTGTCATAAATATGAATTACAATTGTCGGGTTATGTCCCAGTGGTTAATTTCCAAGACTCGATAATTACTAACAATGGTCTGAGATTTACAAAGTATGCAATTAAGTTACTCCTAAAGTAATTACCCCAAATCAGCAAATTTTATTTCAAATAATATTAAAAGTAGGTAGCATGCATATATTTGACGCATGGTTTTCTTAAGTGATGAGACGAAAACTTTAAAAAAAATTCATTTCAGGTGCTTGTGCCTAAGGGTTAAAAGTAGAGTAACTAATACCAACGTACTGCAAATAAATCATTATATGTTTATATGTGTTCGTACGGCCATATTTTAAGTAGGTGCAAATTTGGTAACGTATTAGGTGTCCAAGTCGCTAGGAAGGGTTCGTTAGCCAAAATTCAACAACTGGAAACACGTTTCTTGTCGGAAGTTACTATTTTTTTAGATTTTCCTTACTGGAATGAATTGATAGGTTTTTATCCAAAAAATTAATGCGCGATAATATTCTACACGCCCTTATAGCTAGCGTGGTTCCCCCAAAATAGATGATAACTTAAAATACCAAGTGGTAATTTTACCGTGGGGGAGGGGGGTATCTTCTGACTGAAGAACGACCGAGTTTTTCCGCCTAGGTGCAACTAATTTTACTAATATGTTTCGTACAATGAGGCAGCTATTCATAGCCTTTGTGAGTAGACCAATTTCAGAAATATTTGGTTGAAATCCTTAAACATATAAATTTTATTGTATTATGAAATTCACTAAACTTACGTCAGCGACTCAGCGAATTATTCATATGTCAGTCGATGTTATCTAAAAACTCATTACTAATATAATGACTGACAATGAAATATATTAAAATAGATATAGGACACGCACAGTTTTGCAATCCACTGTTCATAGAAAACTATTGAAGATTTTTATCCAAAACAAATTCAAAACCAAACAATTGGTGTTGTTTTACTGTCACGGTTCATGAATTATAGTCGAGGTTGCTTTTGTATTCTACTCTAATACAATACTATACTAAACAAATGTTTCTATTGATTCAAATGGCTTTATTTGACATTTTTGTTCATTTCTTATTAACCATTAAAGCGATCAGGGAATAATCTGTAAATTCAAAGACCCCTTGCGAGAATTAGATGCAAGATAAAAAAAAACCCGTAAGCAGCACTGCCGCATTACTATAGCCGAATTTTCTTATCAGGGAATAACTAGTATTTTATAATGAGAGTTTACTATGAGTTTTGTTCCTTGTTCCGGAAACTGTTCCAAATATACCTTTGCACAGGATTATAGTAAATTTAATTGCCTTTCGAATAATATAGCTCATAAATTGCACTGGGGTTTATTAGTGGGAGAAATTGCCTAATTACCTTACATTGATAATGAAAAAACATTTATCGGGATTTTCGTATCAATTTTGATCCTTGTTCCGGAAACTGTACCTGAATTACTTTTGCACAGGATTGTAGGAAATTTAATTGCCTTTCGAACGATATAGCTCAAAAATTGTACACGGGCTTATGAGTGGGCGAAATTGCTTAAAAAAATGACGTGGATAATGAAAAAAATCATTTATCGGGAGTTTCTTATCAATTTTGTTCCTTGTTCCGGGGACTGTACCTGAATTACTTTTGCACAGGATTGTAGTAAATTTAATTACCTTTCGAACGATACAGCTAAAAAATTGCACACGGGCTTATGAGTGGGAGAAATCGCGCCAAAACCTGACATCTATAATGAAAAATCATTTATCGGGAGCTTTCTATCAATTTTGTTCCTTGTTCCGGGGACTGTACCTGAAATACCTTTGCACAGGATTGTAGTAAATTTAATTACCTTTCGAACGATATAGCTCAAAATCTGCACAAGGGCTTATGGGTGGGAGTAATAATGCAATTTCCTCGCTCTAACTTTGCCATTTTGGTTTGAATCAAACAAGCCGCCACTTTGTGTAAAATCGAAAAATGAAAATATCAGTGTCTGGGTCATCCTACAAGGACCCTTCCACTAAAATTTCATCTATTTTGAAGATATTTACTACCATTTTATCAAGGTGGGAAAAATCCATATACTTATATACCCTTAAATCCCTACCCAAAAACGATTAATCAGTATAACTCCGCCATTTTGAATCCGATCGAAAAACAAAAAAAAGTGTATCTGAAGAATCCTACTAAGACCCTTTCACAAAAAAATCAACAATTATGAAGCATATTTACTACCACTTATCGATCCGGGAATAAAACAGATATACAGGGTGTATCAGGAAGAAACGGAAAGAATTGCAGGACGTGTTCTACTGGTGAAAATAATGAAAAATGTTCATATAAACATAGGTCCGCAAACGCTTCGTTTTCCAGATATCCGCCATTTTGTTTTTTGTACAAAATAATTCATATCTAGAGAACGGTTTGACTGATTGAGTTCAAACGTGGCATGAAGTTTAACCTGTCAATGATATATCTCAAGAAAAATAAACGATTAAATCCAATCATGCTTTTCAAAATGGCGGCAATTTGAAATTTTAGGGGGGATTTGGGGGGATCATATTTATTAAATCACAATTTCTTCAAAACTACCGATTATAATGAAATTTTTTATGTAGCTTCCTCTAGGGCCATAGGTGCTCACTAAGAAAGGGTTTGAAAAAATTCGAAATTTTAGGAGGGGTTTGGGGGGATCAAAGTTACTAAAATCATAATTTCAGATCTTTTATTATTATGACAATAGTGCTTTTATTATTTGAGATCTATATATATATAAAAGCCAAATACCACTCACTGACTGAAAACTTAAAAAGAATACAATTAAGTTAAAAAGACTGAAAATACCAACCACCACGGGCAACGCCGTACGGGTCAGCTAGTATATATGTAAAGTAATTTTCAAATTGGGTCGAGTGTAATAGCTCTTATTTTCTTCAAAAATTCGGCTATTGAAAAGATACATATGTGTAAACAATTGTAATTAAATGATGAAAAGCACACACAAATGTGTAGGCCTATATGTACATAAGAGAGTGTAAAGCCTTATAGTAACAAAATTAATAAACATAAAATAGAAATTTAGTCATGAAAAAGATTAAATTAAAAAACCCTTTTTAGATTTTATATACTCAAACTGTTAAACAAACTCTTTCTTGTCAAATGTCCAACTTTTCCTATGTCGTTCAATCGTTTTGTCTTATCTTACTACGCTGTCAGCTCTTTTTTAGCGAATTTCCATAGGAAAAATGAGCTATTGCAGTGACCCTTATGGTAAGACCTAAGGTCGGAAGTAGCAAATTAGCACCTATCATGGTCCCCAGAACACGTTTTGGGGTGTCATTAAAAATCACGTATATATATGTATATGTATATATATGTGTTCGCACTTTAGCGGCCGCATTTTAAATCCGATTGGGTCCAAATTTAGTACACATTTTGGTTGTCTATGCCACTCGGACGAGTTCGATAGACAAAAAATCCAACAACCGGAAGAACGTGTTTTGACCGGAAGTAACTATTTTTAGAGATTTTCCTACGAGTATAAATGTTTTGTACAGTTTTTTTCTACAAATATAAATGTAGGATGTTATTCTTCACATTTTGTTTTTTACGCGACCTCGCTTGATTCCCCAAAATCGATCAAAACGTAAAATACCATAAAAGTACCTGGTTCAAAGCCACGTGGTGGATTTTACCGTGGGGTTGGCGTGCGAAGCACGCAATGCATTGTGTATTGAAGATACTCCCAACACGGGAGTTGGCGTGCGAAGGACGCAATGCTTTGTGCATTGAAGATACTCCCAATATGCGAAATGGCGTGCGAAGCACACAATGCACTGTGTATTGGAAATCCTCCAATAGTTTTTTTTTAGTTTTTTCTAAAAATATAAATTTAGGCTGTCATTCTGTACATTTTGTTTTTTTACGTTGCGAGCAAAGCGAAGCTCATAACCCGAGGCCACAAGATTGAGGTGCAAACTCGCAAAGCGAATTCGTCCACTGCGAGTGTAACGAAGGAGCGCGTGAGTCGAAGCAATAGGCTTAGGCGCAAACAAATTCTACTAATATATTTCGAACAGGCAGCTATTCAGCATGGTTGAAACCTTAAAACATAGGCCCATAAACTTAATTTTGGAAATTTGCTCAACTCACGTCAGCGGTTCAGCTGCGTGGTTGCATTATTCTTTTTAGACTGGAAACGATCGTTCTGAGGAAGCTATTGTCACAGGAAAAGTTGCTTTCTGGCACTATTGTAGGAAATAAATATTTTCGATTCAGAAACTCAAATTGCACCTAGTCTAAAATATTAGTGCACTTCCATATGCTATTTTATCTACATAGTTCACACAAGAAACCCAAAACTCTTTATTTTAGTTCTTATTGAAATAATAAGATTTTAAAAAGTAATTATTTTAATAATTCCACTGTACCTGCTACCTCTCCCCGGTGTACATCATATAATAGAGTTGCATACTATTTCAATGTCCATTTTTGTACGCAGTCAATATCTTTAAGTAATTTCAATTAGATTAACCACTCTACAGTACACTCTATATAATGTAATCAACTTTTATAATTTTATTTATATCAGTGCTATAAAAATCGAGAGACATTTTCAATAATCTAACTACATACTGCGTAACGTCGAACCATTATGAAATATAATTGCATGCGTTTCACAACGTTCCTAAATACAACAATATCTATACTTCAGAAATTGCCTTCTTCAACTTATTCAAAAGAGAATGAGTTATTCTGCGTAGAAAAGGCGTAAGTGATACAAGTTTCATAAATATCTGTTCTAAGTAACACAACCGTCGAAAAACTTAATGATATTTTATTTGTATCTTGACGCAAGTTCCCATTTAAAATATTTAAGTTCTCCTTAAATCTTTCGTTTTGGTGAAACTTCCGAACTATTATAAAAGATACTGTAATTCATGTGACCTAGTTAACAACGTCAAAAGGTTTAGCTCCGTTTTAGTCATACAACATTTTAGGTAGGGACTTATTTTACGAACACTTGTATAAAAGGTTTCTCACTCGATATGTTTATATTCCATTAAATAATTATAAAATAATTTTGTTTCATATATTAAATGTTTTATGTATATGACAACGGACATTTTGTATTTAAATTCAGAAAAAAAATTTTTTTCGTTGATAGAATGTTATAAAAATGTCTTATAAAAAAAGTACAATTTATTTGAACTATACTGAGCTGAAAGGGAAAATAAATAAATTTTGTTAACTACTCTGCCTCACGAAACAAAGTTTAAACAGATATTGGATGTTAAAGAAGAGACTATATTTGATAACAGTTTCAAAACAGTGCGTATTTATTATAAGTTGATACATTGTCGTGGTTTTCTAAAACATACAAACCGCATTATTAATATTCTCATACTGCTTGGGTTTCTCGGGACAAAGCTGGCCGCAATATTTAATCATCCTTAGAACCACTAAGACTTATATTTTCCATCAGAGCTTACAGAGTTTAACCTCGTTATGACCTAATTTAAAGTTGATTTCTTAGACTTTGCACTTTTAGCAAATAAATAATAGCAGTTTTACAAGTGACTCATAAATAAAATACAATATTTATTGAGTTAGACAAAATAAGTATATGTTACATTGTTCGTAGTTTACAACTTGATTCGCTCGTACAATTGTCTAATACGTAAGGTAATAATTCAATGAAAGTATACATTATATCTTTAAGTTTTACTGGCTTACCTTTAAATTATTTATTTATTTCGTTCTGTGATGGTATGAAATAACTGTAAAATCGGTTTATATTCTAAAACACTCCTTTGTTTAGATAAATTACTTAATTTAAGATTTAAAAAATCAAATCCATGTTATCATTTTATCCATCTAAATCTTTAGGTTATAACTTAAAACTAACTGATGGGAATCCAATGACCTCCCGTTTATTTAAAGTAATTGTT